>NTHP01000109.1:1372340-1397920 GCA_003416845.1 Oplegnathus fasciatus
CGCACACCAAAAGTATATCGATAAAGAAGCCTGTGGTAACATATTACGGCTTCAAGGTTAAGACTCTTCTTCTTATGAAATAATGTCAGTGCATGAACTTGATGATAAAAAGGAAAAAAACTAAACTAAAATAGACACATGTAAAATTATGCCTGAAGTATTTGTCAACATTTTTATGCTTTTCTATTTAATTTATAAAAGCTGTAATTTATTGAACCATGCTTGAGACAGTCACGCCGTAGGACAATTTTGAGATCTGGCTCAAAAATTTAAAAAAAATATAATAACAAAAGCAGTTTTTATAACAACAGGTCCATGTAAAANATCCATTACAAGTGCAACGCATCCAAGGGGAAGTGATGAAAACTACCACCGCCCAACGTGGGGCTCGAACCCACGACCCTGAGATTAAGAGTCTCATGCTCTACCGACTGAGCTAGCCGGGCTATGTATAATAGAAAATTACACAGATTTCGGGGCTCCATCTACTTTCATGGACTGAACACTCACAGGGCTGGATGGCTGGATATCTGGGTCAACTCTCCTCACACCGCACACAAAAAGTATATCGATAAAGAAGCCTTTAGTAGGGCTGTAGCAGGCCATCAAGCTGCTACAACCTGCTGGATTAAACCTGCAGGTAAAAGTTGTGTCAGGAGTGGGATTTGAACCCACGCCTCCATTCGGAGACCAGAAGTCCCTTTGCTCAGGAAGGAGTCAACCCTTGAGTCTGGCGCCTTAGACCGCTCGGCCATCCTGACAACTGAAAGTTAAATGTCAGTCTGGACGTCACAACTTCCATATAAACCCAAATGACAGGTTTCCATGGTCACAGGAGACTTGAAAAATGTATAAAAAAAGGTCATCAGCCAGCTTTCAAAGCACAATCACACCGCTTATGGCAGAGTCTTTTTGAGGGACAACAGTGCGTAAAACGGTCCATACTAAAAGTGTACGCGCGCACAAAAACCGAAAATCAGATTTATAAAACCGTGCGCACGCACACCTGCAGCCAATGTTCCCTTTATAAATCAGTCCACCTGGAAATGTGGATCAGCCTCACATCCCGCCCTCTACGGGCCCACATTCAACCACAAATGTTCAATGCGAAGCACCTCCTGAATGTTGACGCATAGAAATGAGCGCTCGTTCCCTCCTCATTCTTCCATTCATGTCCTCCAGAAGTGCCAGTGATCCATCATGCAGCGTTACGCACGAGTGTCACCGCAGTATTTATATGTTTACAACAGTCAAGACTGATCACTTCACACCTTGCCAAAATGATCGCGACAATCACTGGTATCCCCCACCCTGGGATATCATTTGAAAATGGAAGTTTGATAAATAACACTGTTTATTTACTTACTGAAGTTTTGTTCTGGCCTGCATTATCATCAGGATTCATAATGAGGATATGGAGTGTAATGATCGTGCGAGAGCTGTCACTGGATTTATTTCCAGACTTTGCTCATTTACACAATCCAGATGTGAAGATGTGCCGGGTGAGGTGAGTGTGTGTGGCAGCCACTGCGGTGTCTCCAGTGACAGCACAGCCGTGTTCACTGCAGCGAGTTTACACACAAAAACTACATGGAAACTAAAATCGTACTTGGTGATATATGCACAGTATTAGAAGATGCTGTTCTGCACGTCTTTAATGTTATTTGATGATATACTGATGATCATTTCAGCAGTTAGCTTCATTAACGTGGTTGAGGTGAAAAGGACTCAGTGTATTCGCGCGTCATATCGGGGAAAGGAGAGCCAGACTTGCCTGTATCCTGCCACCGGCCACATCCTGGCGTCATCCGGGCATTTCAACAGCTGCGGTGCTCCACAGCTGACCAGGAGTGTCAGTGACAGTCCGGCCCTGTCCTCTGCGCTCCGGGGTGGGGAATGTGATGGTGACACAACGCTGATGAAATATTGAGCGGAATTTGATTTGAGATTTGAGTTGGCTTTTATATCTTTTACAACTGAAAGGTGCTCATGGAATAGTTCTGGCTCACCAGCACGAGCACAAATAACGCTGCTGGTTTGAATGTTTGTGATAAAGTGGATCAATAAGTAACGTGTGATATGCAGTGAAATTAAATGTGTGAGAGGCATCATTTTACTCACATTTAATCTCTACAATCTGGCTTCAATTCACCACCTCAACATCTGCGTCGCCAATCTCCCATGTCTCCAAAATGTTCGTGCGCACGGGTCAGTTTCCGTACGGGTGATCCTGTCGAGTTTGTTTTTATAGATCCAAACTTTACGCAAAAGTTGCCCCGTTTTGTGTGTCCGCACAGGTTGTAAATGAGGCCTCTGGTCCATCACTCTTTTTCCTCAGATCCACAGGTGTTTCCACTTCTCCTGATCCCCACACACAAACCCACCCCGCCTCATCCAGTCCAGCCAATGAATGAAGAGCATCAGAGGTAAGCGTGAGCATGTTTTCCTGATATCAGAAAGCCTTGCTTGATTTTCATACTATAAGACCCTGTTCCCTGTGTAATTTAAATGGTTTTTCTTTGATATAATATCTTTAATATAAAACACCCTGTCCTGAGCTGCCACTAATCAAACCACTAAAATGTGGACATTTTTAGGAAATGATGGCCAGCTGGACCACCAGCACAACAACACAATGAGCATCTTTTTAGTTAGAAATGTACAATTCTGAATTTCCTGTACCTTTAAAATAAAAAAATACATCTATCTATACAAACATTTATATACATAAAAAGGCAAACAAGATTCTGACGCCCTGTTCAGCAGATGCTTGACAGTTATATAACTCCTAATAAGAGGAATAATGTATCATTATGTCACGGTTCAGTGTCATGCACATACTGACCACCAATAAGACAAAGTGACAGATTCAAAAAACCTTTTTATTAGAACAATACAGCAGATATAAAGGTCTATTGCAATCAAACACTCCCATCAGAACGGAACGTGTGCTTCAACAGACAATATGCGCTCCCCAAGAGAAATAAATTAATATAAACTGGATCAAATAAAAACAGAAAAGAAAGAACAGAAAAAAAAAACTGATGTGAAGAGGAGACGCTGGTCACTCCCAACAGTAATTCAACTTCCTGTTTAGAAAACGCAGCCATCAAATAGAAACTCGCAAAAACCTACATTTCAAACAATCATAGACACAAAGTTTATGACGGAGGTTTCCACGGTGCAGGTGCGAGATTTTGGTATTGCCAGAAAACACTTTTTAAGTGAAGTCTCAATATCTGAGGCTGTTCATGAGCCCTGAAAGTATTTAAACTTTCTCAGATCTTCAGAGGAGAGAGAGGCCTTCTGCTCTCACCTCACATGATCTCCGGCTACATGAGAGAAACTGCTGATAAATAACAGCAAAGAAAAGAAGTAAAATTAAAGCTTGCAATAATAATAATAATAATAATAATAATAATAATAATAAAAACAAAAAAACAAAAAAAACAGCAGTGGACAAATTAAAATACAATCCAAAAGAAAAACATGAAAAACATTTTGTATCCTTGTTCTGTGTGGAGGTGAATCTTATCACAGAGAGGGACTTCAATGAACTGCATCTGTACTGTAATAATACTGCAGTTTTACCAAAATTATATATATATATATATATATATATATATATATATATATATATATAAATAAATAAGACTCTGGGGCCTTGTTTATAAAAATATCTTTAAGTTATCCTTGATGTGTTTTAACAAATCATTTAAGGGCATGTCATAATTGAAAAGAATCATTTCATATTGCTGACATGGAAATTAGTTTTATCTTTAGATATAATCAGAAAGAAGATAAATGAAAGTGGCTACTTAAAAAAGGTCTTCTATATGTCATAGTTTTGACTTGATTTGGTTTGAACCACAAATGTTCGCATGTATTTATTTGTGAGGCCCCAGGTCTGATGTGAGATCAGTGAAGGAAAAAAAAAAAGCAGTAGAGGACAGTCGTTCTGCCGTCTCCTCGTTTAGATTTTAAGGTTTTTAGGTCAGAAAAGGAGACAAATGTCAGCGAAGTTTGTTTGATAAGATTCAGATGTTGTGCCTTCTGTTTCCTCCTCGCCTCCTCCTCTCATTCATCCTTGCATATACAGACTACATAAATTTGTTTGAAGCGCTTCCCTCCCACCACATATTGTATTATTCTCTCCATTGCACCTCTCCTCATCATCTTTTAATTGATTTATCATCTAACATATTTATTTATTCTTGCCGTCATATTATAACATTTTTTTTGTTCTTTTTTTTTATATATGTTTCATACAAATCTATAACCCAAAATTTAGAAATCTTATTTACATGGAAAATGTCTTTTTTTTTGTTTTGTTTTTTTGAACTTTTAAAAGTGACTATTAACCCACTGCCCGCCCCAGTTCCCAACATCTCCCCCTGCTACCTTCACAATCATGGAAAAAGTCCAAAGACGTTTTCCACTCGATTCTTTTTCTTGTTCTCATATTTGAATGCTCCAAAGTGTGACTTAGAAAACAGCATTCAGCAAAAAAAACACCCTAAAATGTTTTTTTTTTTAAAGCCACAATTATGCTTCCTTTTCAAATCAAGCCATTAAACTCTTAAAAGTCAGAACTCAACACAGAAGAAAACGTAGGATTATTGAAGGGAGGTTTTGAATGCCTCGCCGCCCCCTCCTCCAAAAACAAACGGAGATACTTCCCGGAAAGAGTCTCAAAAACTGGTTTATAAAACACACCGTCTCAGAAGTGGTTTTATAGTCGAAGCGACACAGCCAGAGGAGGTGGGGATGGACAGACAGACAGAGGGACAGAAAGAGAACAAAAACCCTTGTCAGTCTGTTTTAATAGCGCCCCCTGGGAGGACGTCCTGTGTATTACACACACAGACACACACCAGACAAGCCACATCGGTCTTCAGTCTGGGAGGGGGAGAGCGTGTGTGTGTGCATGTCTTAGGTTTTGTGTGCGTGTGTGTGTAATTCTGTGCATTTTTATTAGAACCAGTGCCTCCCCCGTAAAATGTGTGTGTGTGAGTGAATGGGTGAGTCAGTGCGTGTGTGCGTTAGAGAGTGCCGTCCTCGGCGCAGCCCGCTCCCGCCGTGTAGCGAAACTCCTGCAGGTTGGAGACGCCGTGGAAATGAACGAAAGCCCCCGCGACCACCAAGATGTGGAACAGCTGGTGGGAGTGGAACTAGGAAAGACAAGACGGAGAGAAAAGGAGTAAATTAAACGTGCGTGAGAGGGAAACAGGGTGACATAAAGAGAGAAAAAACGTGAAGAAGAAAGATTTAACTGTAAACGAATCAGGGATAATGGCTTCTACTTTGAGGAAGATAACCCCAGTGTTTTATCAGTGCATCTTACCCAGATGTCGCACTTGCCGGGGAAGAACCTCTCAGGGATGCGAGCGGCGTACAGGCACGCTCCGGTGATGTAGAGCGTCGCCATGAGCAGCAGCCAGCCCATCTGACCCATGGTGGTGGCTTTGATCAGACCCTCGCTGATGACAAAGTGCAGGGTGGGAACCACACCGCTCAAACCCAGACCCACAAACACTCCTAAACAGACAGAGAGGGAGAGGGACTGTGAAAACCCGCATTAACACAAGCTATTAACACAACACTGACTCATTATCACGTTATAAAACTGTTAAAGTAAACATGTTAGGGAAAAGTTGCCCCGAGCGACCCGTTTCACAGCCATTTGCTCCATTGCTAACATAAAATATTGATTAGAGCAGCTTTAAAGAGCAAAATAAAGATAAATGTTGATTGTATCACTATCTCACTCTACCTGCTCTGACTCCTCTGTACTGCGGCGTGGCGAAGAAGTCGCACTGGGAGACGGTGATGGCGGCCAATCCCAGTATGCACACCACTATCAGGTAGATGAAACAGGGCTGTGGGGAGCAGTAGAAGGAGTAGTACAACCAGGGGACGAAGGAGCCCATGATGAGGAAGGCGATCCCGCTGTAGTCCAACCTGGACACACGGAAACACAAATTATAATCATGGTGCCGTTTAGCTTTAAGGACACGGTAAAATCTTAGATGGTGAAATCCGTGAGATAACAGCATGTTACTTACTTGGAGAAGACTCTGGAGACGCCTTCGGAGTGGCAGTAGACTGTGTGGAAGAGCCAGGAGAAGGAGAGGCAGAGGATGGCTCCCAGGAAAAACATCCCAATCACCACCTTCTCCTGGACCGGAGCCACGAACGACATGTTGGGCCTGAACATGTACATCAGACCCAGACAGAGGAAAAACAAACAGCCTGCAGAGAGAGAGAGAGAGAAAAAGAGGGACGGGAGAGCGAGGATTAAATATTAATCAAGATGAAGAACTACAAACAGGCCGTCACCATGTTTTCAGCTGTAGCTTCGCCTTGGACTATAAATGCTGAGGTACAGGAATATAACTCATTACTTGTTTCTTCAAACCAAACAGACCAAAACAAGATAAATAGCATCAACAGTATTCACTACTCACACAATCTCACAAAGGCATTTAGGCGCAGTATCGCTGTTTAACCACTAGGTGGGAGCAGAAACTCACACAGCTGCTTCTGAGTCAGAAGACACTTTACTAAAGCAGTTATAGAAGAAAGCAGGATAGTTTGGCTTAAACTAAGTGTAAAAACAACAAACAGCTTTTTTGTTTAAACACAAATCCGACTAATTCAGAGGCGCTCATCCAAAATCAAAAGTAATGCCCTGGAATTTGATGGATTTGAGGACTCGGCAGTGCTTATAAAAGTCTTGTTTTGCTGCTTGCCGGTGTGAAATTTTACATAAGATTCTGTTATCTAACCTGTCAGATTAACTAAAGGATAAAACAAGAACGAGTGCAGAAACAGATTATAGAAACAGAAACGGAAAACAAAGTCCTACTAACTATTAATTCTTTCTTTCATTAGTCACATATTTCTCTTACTAAATCCACAGTCCTGGCTGTAACGTGGTGTGTGCGCTCGTTTCCTTTTACAACATTTTTGTGGAGTGAGTTTAAAGTTGCCTCATCACTCTTCTTGAACTTTAGTCAGGATTTAGGGTTAGAATTAAGATTAGGTTAACTTGAACGGGTTAAGGTTAGGAATGGACTGATGTGTGTTAAGACCTGGTCAGCGTGTGTGTGTGCTACCTAGCAGATGTGTCCAGATGTTTCCCGTCTCTGTGTGGATTCTGAAGATGCTCTTGAAGCAGGCGCGAAACGAAGGCATGGGTGGCCTGTGGCCGTGAAGCAGAAAGTCGTTGTCCTTCAGCCAATCGGGGAGCACGTCGTGAGGTATGACGCGCCACCGGCCCTCCCACACCTGATTGGTTAATAAAGGACACGGAAAGAAACATCATATTCAAGTTTAGAAAAACAACCTGAAGGGTTTTTTTTAAATGAAAAAATGACTCCTAATCAAATTTAATCCTTTATGAGAAGCAGCTGGTTGTTTACCGACTGTCCTTGAAATAGGATGAGTGTGTGTGTGTGTGTGTGTGTGTGTGTGTGTAAGAGGGGAGTACAGTATGTGATCACGAGTGTGTGTAGTGTAGGCGTCAGTGTCAAATGAACAGTATCGAGGTCAAGTGATGTAAATAAATAAACAAACTGAAGCCCGATATGGCAAACACTCCTGATGGAGAGAAAGAATCCTTTGACAGTTTCTCTCCGGTGATTAATTTCCTTAATTTACAACCTGCTGGTTGCAATTTCAGCAGACTCTCAGTGTGTGTGTGTGTGTGTGTGTGTGTGTGTGTGTGTGTGTGTGAATATTAGTCCAAGCTGGTGTACTGAGCTCATAAGAGTCCACGTTCCAGCAGTGTCGTCTTACAAGCAGACACTCCGACTCTTAATGTCGGCCTACTTCTTCATTTTTATGTCAAAATAATAAACAGTAAAGACACGTAGTTGACAAGGAAAACCCTTACAGGACATAAAATGTCTCCTCCGAATTTGTTGTGAGATCCATCAAACCATAACCATGCTGTGAGAGTTTCTGGCAAAGTAAACGGCAGAAGAAGAAACCAATAACATGCTGTTTTTTTTAATTCACTTTACACTCTCAAACTACACCATAAAACCCTTTTATCACTACTAAAGTGTGTCTGCAAGCTACTGCCATGTGTTTTGGACTTTTTCCAGTTTGGCTTCTGTCCAGACTCATGAAACATGTTCTGTATAAGAGATAAAGTAAAAAATAAAAATGATAAACCTGAGCATGTGAAGTTTGTTCAGGACACAAAACACTGTTTTTATGGTTTTATTGGCTTCTTTGCTGTGTGCTTTTATTGAGTGTTGTTGTTAAACCGCCTCAGTAAAACAAACATGGCTCTTGGGGAGATTAACAAATTGAGTGGGAGGTGGAATTAAAGGTGTGGCGCTCCAAAACATCTGTACAGATAAGTTAAGGGGCAGAAACCAGAGGAGACCAGTGTGTACACAGTATGTGTGTGTTCGTTACCTTGTGTACAAACTCCTCCATCCTCTCCATGGCATGGTGAGCCTGCAGCAGCGGAGTCATTCCCATGAAACCTTCATCGCTGCTCCTCTCATCCTCCTCCTCCTTCTCCTGTCTTTCTCCGTCTCCTCCTCTGTCGTCCTCTTCATTTATTCTTCTCTCCTCTTCGCACTCTGGGACACTCTGAAAAGAAACAGACACACTGTTAGGACTGAGGGACTTTAGAGGAGCGCTTGTTTTGTGACATCTGGGACATTTTCTCTTGTTCAAGCTTAAAAAAAACAGTCTGAATTTTAATTCCTTGGGGCATTTCAGCTTTGTTAGATGAATGTAGTGAAGTGTGACTGGAGGACAGAGGGAGTGACCTTTAATTCAAACCCACTTCAGAAATGTGTGTGATTTTATTGATCCCAGCTTGCATAATCCTGCTCTCGCATGCAAATGAAATTCAATATGACAGGGGAACTTCCTTCCAGGTTCATCATTGATCATTTTGCATAACCTGCTATGGACCAGCGATGTTCCACAAGCAAACACGGATTCATCTATGTTCGACTACTACACCATCACCTCAATGCACCATGAAGAATCTGTATTTTTATGTGCAGTGAACATGAAGATCTTTCAGCTGCAGGATTCAAGTTGTGTCTTTTAAATTCCCTGTGAGCAATAAACTGAAACGGTTTATCATCATGTTACATTTTTTTTGGTATTACAGCAAAGACACTGTGACGCCAAGTGTACTGCAAGGTGTGAGATTATTGAACTAAGATGCCTACAAAGGAGCTCACGTTGTCCATATCAACCGATCTTCTCACACTTTCCAGATCAAAATAAAAAAGATACCTTAAAGCAGCGGCTCCCAACCTTTTGCAGGGGGTCACAAGTAGTTGTGACTCCCTGCAATTGGTTTAATTTACCTTCTTAGATTGTGTAATTTTAAACACGTTTAGAGGACTGAAGGGATAAGCCTAACCAGTATTTCACAAGTCTGAAAAATAAACATAATTTTGTGTATTTTTGATTCCTCTTATCATATTAATCATCTCACGACCCCTCGGATTTATCTCCTAGGTTGGGAAGCACTGTTTAAATAGGTCTATGCAAACATGAACAAGTAAAAAAATTCCATGTTTTTTATTTGAAGAGGAGCAGAAGGGAGTGTGCATATGTGCACAGGCGGAGAAGTGAATTAATACAGATTACAACACTGATTAGTGTGAATTTGGGTTTCTTGTCTTGCTGCATGCAACCAAATCAGTTTATTAGACTTATAACAAGCAAAAATTAAAACACAGAGTGTATTTTGGGAAACCAAGAGCTAATTTTTGATTGAACATCTGTCTAATCTTCCACAAATGGAAAATTAGACAGTCAATCCAACACAATAGCTGTCACAGCTGGGGAGCCAGGCACAGAATTAATATGGCTAGTGCTTTGTGATAAATACACAGTCATTCATCATAACCGACACACAAACACACACAAAGAGTTGAGCGCACGCCGACACACTAAAAGCAGTGATGTCGTGTGTGTGTTCAGGTGGACAAAACTGATGTGCTGGCACACAACAAAGAGGTGTATATGCAAAATATATATATTTCTTTAACGTCAACACACACACACGTTATTCACCACACACACACACATCAGGTTCTGCTGAAAGGAAGTGATTAGAAGAAAATATTTCTGGAGGAAGAGGGAGGGAGGGAGGGAGGGTGAGGAACAAAAGGGAGACAAGAGTGAGAATATTAGAAAAAAGCAGCGAGACAGAGACAGACAAGAAAACTGCAGAAAGAGAGAGAGAGAGAGAGAGAGAGAAGTCCTGTTGTATATATAATGCATGACTAACCCATTTTTAAAGACCCACCAGCAAAATACACTCCAATTGCATGGTCCCTGTGTGTGTGTGTGTGTGTGTGTGTGTGTGTGTGTGTGTGTGTGTGTGCTCACGAGTGTGTAGACTGCGCTTAATCATGCATGAGGACGAATCTCAGTCTGCTGCTGCTGTGTATAGTAAGAGAGGGATACACAAAAACACACACACGCACACAAACACAAGCTTCAGTCACACCTGGAGGCGAGCAACTGTAAAACCACATTCTCATAAATCCACGGTTTCAAAGCCGGGATAAAGGTGACACCTGACATCGACTGAGTGTGTGTGTGTGTGTGTGTGAGGGTAAGCGTCAGTGATTGAGTATACTATGTGAGCAGAGGGTATCTGGGTGACAGCCAACTAGTCACGTGTGCGCTGCGGTCTTTGTGTGTGTGTCGGTAATAGCCTCTCATGTGTGTCCATGCATGCATGTAATGTAGGTGTAAGCTTAAATCCAGATGCTGCCAGTCTCGCTGTGGATCGTGAGGGTCTATTCTTGAAGGGTGTGAATACCGCTGTATGTGTGTGTGTAGAGGGACAACAGAGCGTCCTCTACTCAATATGCCATCAATGAATTGGTGCTTCCTGAAAAGCCAGCACACACATTCATACCTGCACAGATGGTACTGGGCTGAATGATACACACCATACACATAACATACGCACAATACATCCAGGGCACTAGCTACTGCACTGCAACAGTAAATACTTTCAGGACATGCTGGAAAGGGGACAGTGTGTCACACGTTAACACGTACAGTACGAAAAAGAAACCAACACAGATGGGGGAGAGAGGTGGAGACGGATGGGAGGCATTTAGCCTACAACCTGTACATTTAAGTGATTTATGATCCTTCTCACTACCTTTTTAGGCACAGTCACACTATACTACACACAAATGTGCGCTTGTGAGAATGAGTCACATCCCTCTAATCTCTGAACTAGTCTACATTAGAGATAATGGATTGTATGTTGATGCAGCGACCTGGCCTAATTCTTATAGGTGGTAAGCCACAGCAGGAAATATATGCAGAATTTACCCTGGTAATGGGGAAATGCTGAAAAACCACCTGGCGTCATTTAAACAGAAAGCTTGTTTCTACATGTGGGGAGAAACAGACATTATCTGATCATGAGAAAACAACATAAAAACAATTACCTTAAAGGACTCTTGGGTGTAAAAAAAGTAGGGTAGTTTAGTTTTAAGTGTTCCTGTATACTTTGAGAAAATTCTTCTTCTAACTAAGCAAAATAAACCATTTTAAAATGCACTGTGTTAGTTGAAAATGCATTGTCACAGAGTTGGAAACGGTTGTTCTGCCACAGAGTGATTTCCTGCCTTGATCTCAAGAATATTAGTGCTTAATATGGGTGTTATGTGTCTGTTCGTTAGTGTTTGACTGCCTTTGCGCCACGTGAAACACAGAGGGTTGAGCTGTAAAGAGGAAGCTGTGGGTGTTTGCAGATATTTGGACGAAAGAAATACTGAAAACGACCAGCTGCCAGCTTGAGAGACGGAGAAGAAACCGCTTTTTCTCCTGTGAAACATCTGTTCGGCTGCACTAAACTCAATCCAGACTGTGAAAGCCGCAGTGTTGAGGTTTAGCAGCAGGTGATGCAGAGGGTTTGGCTGTCAACTGCTCAGCTGAAGTTGCTGTAATCAGATCTAATAAGAACTACAAACCAGCAGGAATGTAGGAGTGAAGTAGGTTGAGGTTCTTGGAAATACGGGCTATCCCTAACACACTAATGTGCTTACATTCACACACTCCCACATACACACACTGCTTGAACGCAGTATGTCTGCCACACGTGACTCAACCTCAGCTGCCCAGTCTCCAACAAGTCATTATGGCAGAGGTTATGGAGTCAAATTTCGCTCTGTGTGAAAGTGTGTGTGTGTGCGGCTAAGGATGCGATCCCATCCCTCTGGGAAGTGTCCATCCTCGGTTCTGAGAGCTCACTATACAACAGCTCATCATGTATGACTAAATCAGTCTGGAGGTCAGCGCAGGCTGGCTGGCTGCTTGTCTGACACACAGCCACATTCACATGAGTTGGGTCATCATTATCTCAGTTGTTGTCACACTTCAGCAGAGCGCTGTTCCCATTTTTCTAGGAAAAAGGGTTCCAGGGAAACGCCTGAGGGAATCCTTATGACTTATGAAAAGATTTGACAACATGCTCAACCTGTTAAAATGGCCGCTAGTCTACTATCAAAGTAAACAGTTGGCTTTTTTTTTTTGAGTTTGGAGGATGTATACGTACTAACCTCACCTTGTCCATATCATCATCATATTCGATATCATTGATTGCTACACAATAAGGAGCAAACATGCAGAGAAATGATTAATCTGCAGTAAAACTTCAGTAAATTTGGGATGCGTTGCAGACACACCTTTAATGTTGACAGCACAGTTGTTTTAATGAATCTGGTTTATTTTTTTCATTACAACGGGGTATCATGTGTACTCATCTTTAGGTTTTTTGTAAGTAGAGGAAGAGTGAATGTTGGTTTTCTTTTGTGGAATAAAAAGGTCAAAGATACTGTGATGATTTATGGGCGTCAATTTACTAATTTACAATAAAAAAGGTTAGACAGAACCCTGAAATAGCCTGGAGCACAGATTATCAAAAACGTTTGCTAACTTCGTCTTAGAAGCCTGGAGTAAAGAGGACAAGATGGATTATTTAATTCATATTTATTCTGATTTCTCCGGTATTATAGAGTATTGAATTTTGATGTAGACATGAAGGTCTGAAAGTTCAAAAAAATACACTTAACTGAAGATAGGTATCTGTCCTACTGAAACTACAAAAAGGTAGCGTGTATATAACTTTGGGACACAAGTTTCAACAACTATAGCTCGAAAACCAGATGACAGATAAAGTAATCAGGAAAATCTTACAGGAAGAGTGTGTTTGCAGGACAAAGTCAAGAATAACAACAGCAGCATGGAGACTTTTTCATACAACTATGCTCAGCAGTCTTGGATGATATAGAGACACGGGAACAAGAGAGGAACGAGGAAATCCCTCGAGACACCGGTCTGCTCAACGAATAAATGAGGCAGTTTTTCTTGAAAGCCCCTGAAGACCAATCTCTCCCTTTGTCTCACTCACTTAAACAAAAAAACATATATCCAGCTCCCCTCAGACTCATTAACCATTCTGTATGTAGACCTGGCTAATGACTTTCACCTGACTAATGACTGTTCACACACCTGAAACACTGTGTGTGTGTGTGTGTGTGTGTGTTAAGAGGAGTCCTCCACTCCAATTAGTTTTGCTGAGCTCTACAGTCAGCTAGTAGAAGATAAGTTTGAGAAGGCAGTGAGGAGGGAGGAGAGACATTTGAGGAAAAATCTCCGTCTTCCAGCAAAACATGGAACTTTGGACTCAATGTAAACAAAGTCACATGCTGGTGGTAGAGGGCGGGATCCAGGAAACAGCCGACCAGCCAACAACAATACAGCTTAAACTCTGCAGACCAATGACAGCAGAGCGTGAACTTAAAGCGGACCAAAGAGGGAAGAGCTCACCCTTGTACACCGTAACCCCTGCACAGCACAGATGGAGAGATTCGACATGTGACTCACACATGCACAATGCTCTCTTGGGACCATAACAATCTGGAAAAGACGCCAAGACCCTCAAAAACAGACAGTATGTTCCAAACACACGCACATGCCAGACTCTAAAAAAACAGACACTGTGCTCAGGCTGCCACAAGACAAACTGTTCTCTCTGTTCTTGCCCATGACCGTGAGGAGGGCATGAAAAATCTGCATTAGCGTGGCAACGAAGTAACAGATTTTTATCAAACCGCTCACAGTTGGAGGGCTTAAATCAAGAATATTCATTGTTTAAAGCCACTTCAAAGTTGTGTTTTTGTTTTTTGTCTTGCGTCATTGGATGGGAGAATGGACGTCAAACTGGGGCTATGTATCACCTGCAGTGTTGGGAGATTTTAAAAGCCCACGGAGCATGTAATCTTAGCTGCTTATTGAGGGATTTTTTAATGCTGCTGGTTTGTGTCAAACCACTTATCGACAACTATCTACTACTTAAATCTTTATTAAACCTTTATTGCATTTATACAAAGAACAAAGGAGGCTGATGCAGATAAGGGGAAGCAGATAAGTAAAATGTTTTAATCTATAAGATATTTAAAAGGAATAGTTCAACATTCTGGGAAATACGCTTATTTGCTTTCTTGCCGATAGTTAGATGAAAAGATTGATACCACTCTTGTGTCTGTGTGGTAAATGTAAGGCTACGGCCAGCAGTTGGTTAGCTTAGCTTAGTATAGAGAGTGTAAACAGGGGGAACAGGTAGCCTGGCTCTGTCCAAGGGTAACAAAACCTGCCTACCGCCACCTCTAAAGCTCACTAATTAACAAGTTATATCTTGGTTTTTTTTACGCATACAAAAACCTGTGTCGGACTACTTATTGGCCAGTCTGAACCAGTTGCCAGGCAACAAATGTAGGTAGGCGGTTGGCAGATTTTGTTACCTTTGGACAGAGCAAGGCTAGCTGTTACCCCCTATTTCCAGTCTTTATGCTAAGCTAAGCTAGCTGGCTGCTGGGTGTAGAATTATATTTACCATAAAGACATAAGAGTGGTATTAATTGTCTCAGCAAGAAGGCGAATAAATGTAATTCCCAAAATGTCAAACTCTGCCTTTAAAATGTGGTTTGTTGCACCTCAATAGCTGGGAAATGTCTATAGTATTTTGGACATTCAGTGCGATATATTAGCCGACAACATAAACCTTTTTTCTGTTTATTCCTCAAAAACAATGACAATAATTATTTTCCATTTTGTCGGCGTGTCGGCATTACAAGCGCTGATTTTTCTCCCTACAATGTCAGAGGGTTTAATGCATTACGATAATAGGAATGCTAGAGCAACCGAAGCGTGATGAACTGTGATCGTAGATGACAGGTACAATAAGAGGAAGTGAAACTGGATGTCAGATCCACCTGAAACCGGGCGTCAATGCATGAAAGCAATAAAAACCTTCGGCACAAAGAGAGGATGTGCAGAGGACTCAAAGGTTCAAAATCTCAAGCATTGTTCACTGGTATTTGTCCACTGTTTACTGGTATTTCCCTTGTTTTGTTGGTGGTGTTTGAAGTGTGTGTTTAATAAAATTCCACAGCTTGTGTTTTTGGCAGACAGATCGCCCCTTCTCATTCATCCGAGTGTACAGTATGTGTGGAGTTTCAGAGTTTGATCTGTTGCCTTGGTATTGTGTGAAAAACACAGTGGTCTACTTATTCTCTGGTTAAACTCCTTTAAGGGACGGGATAACAATATCAGCTTTATTGGGTTCTTTGGCCATCTTCAGTGCTCAGCAGGATCTTTTCTCCACTCTCCTGAAAATCCCATTTTCATTAGTTGCATTGGCACAAACTTTCAATTGAAACTGGCTCACCTAACAGCTAATGCCATCTTAAATTCTTCTAAAAGTCTTAATTACCTAAATTGAATTAAACAATCTGTAAAAGACACTCAATTGAACTTTAATGACACTGACAGTTTGGCACTTATGGATTGCCAATGCAGATGAAGACTAAAGTGTTTTAGATTGTTAGTTTTAGAGGCATCATTATGACACATTTTAACTAAAATTGTCTGTTTAAAACAATTCTGAGCATCAAATTCCCATATCAAAAATTTCATAGGCTGAGATTGTTGGCAGGTAAACAGCTATTGTTCCGAAATTCTTTTCCATAACTGCCGGGTGTGATCAGGAAGACACGTAAATAGCAGAATCTCATGGGGACAAGTTCAAAAAGGTCACAAAAACAGGGAGACTTGAAAAAAAATCAATAGCAGGGTTTTAACAAAAAAAAAATACAGTTTTGATCATCTCTGTTGTTTTTAAAATAAAATGTATTGACAAAAAATAAAGATCAAGCTGCCAAAATAAGAAACACAAAGGCAGCACATTCAATCTGATGGAAAACAGGATGTGTGATACCAACCCCAAAGCTACACCGCACACTCACAAACACATTTCAAGTCACACGCGAACACCTACCCAAAACGCTGAAAAATTCAAAGGGCGGCCTGTGGGGTGTTAAGACAGCCTGCCCTCGCTGGTAGGGGCAGGGGGCCCCTGGCGTCCTCTCAGGTATCAGTGTTGTGTTACAGCAGGTAAAAAGGCCAAATGCACACAAGCAGACACAATACACACACACACGCACGCTATTGTGTTTCAGCTCAACGGCTCTATGCTGATCGCCTTTCACACTGAACAACAGACCGGCAGCTTTGTCTGTACACACACACACAGACAGTCAAAAAGGGAACACAAGTGATGCCTCTGAGGGAGAGTGTCTGGCACAATTGTTTGATCTGTTCGATAGGTTGCCTTCATGGGATGCTAATCACAGATTTTTGGTAATGTGTTTGCTTTCCTTCCAGGAAGACGTCTGTATATAGACATAACAGGCCTATTTTTAGAGGCTGTGAATCTTGCACACATTCAATATCCACATCAGTTAAGACTTGAAGTGGAACTAAAATTGAACGTCGGGCAAAGCTGAGCCAACCCGATCATAATGCACTGTTAATTACTATAGCACAGAATGAGTCATCGTCGAGTTTGAAAAGCCTTGAAGGTGGTGAGGGTGTCGATAATAAGTGGAGGTGGCGGGGGTTGAAAAGCTTGGGAAACAGGCTCATGATCAAACCGTGCAAAATCAAGTCCCAAGAACCTGCAAAACTGATTACAAAATGCTCTTTTCTCCTTTCTGCCCCTGAGCAAGGCACTTAACAGTCAACTGCTCTGGTTATGGTGCTCGTTTATAGTAGCAGAATGCATTTAAAGTTGTTTTTAACTTTTATCTCCACAGTTTCTGTAGATTGAGCTCGTCTTTTCCTGTTAATGACATATCTTGTGCTCTTTTTACTGAATGTGCTTTCATGTAATCAAGTTCACATGTTTTCACGTCTGTTTTCAGGTCAGTCATGAGTACATTGTTTCTGCTTTACATTTTTAGTGCTGTTCCCTGGAAGGGTGTTATGACTCTTGCATCTTGTACTATGTTTTACATACTTGTATGCATTTATTTTTCCATGTTTTATGCTCAAGGCTCTTAGGATAATTCACTCATCAAGAAAATTAAAGTAGAACTTAACACCACCATGCAGTGCTTTGAAAAAGTCTCACATGTTGTCCCAAAACCTCGCTAAACCAACTTTAAATCTAAATCTGTTCTTCAAATTATCTCCTAATGTTTAATTAACTCTAGCGTTTAATCTACTTTTTGATCTGCGGAAACATATTAGGTCTTCAAAGGGCAACTGGTGCTAAAACACGTTGTATACTCACACAAAGGCAGCAATCTGTAGTTGAGTGATTACACCACAATACTAATTACTGTTTCTAATGAACATGAGTGAGTGTGTGTGTGTGTGTGTGTGTGTGTGTGTGTGTGTGTGTGTGTATGACTCATCTACAATGCTTTTACCTACATGAGAGGTATGAGAGTCAGATTTTGAAAAATAAAAACTCCAGTACATATGCTTATATGCTCCTGTTATTATACAGAAAAACTTTGCTGGTCAGCACCAATTACAGAATCTTTTACTTCCCTGCTAACAACATCTGTTTATTTATTAATGTGAGGGTGTGTGTTTTGGTGGGATGGTTATACTGTGTGACCACTCGAGCCATACCACGCTACATGGCTCTGGACCAACCAGATGACAGCATGTGTGTGTGTTGGATACTCACCCCATTATGTGAGTGGCACTCTGAGGTGCTGAGGTGACTGGTTGAAGGACCTGAGGTGGGCGTTTCTCCTTTCTCCCGGGGACTCATGGGATCTGTAGGCGTGCTATCTGTCGTGTGTTCGATGAGGTTTGAGGTTCTGTGTCGCAGCACGAAGGCCGGGCCCTCGGCCCCGCTCGTCTCTCCTCCGTCCAGCTTGAAACGCTGGACCGGCCTCCACGGGCAGAAGACGGTGTTGGGAAGATGGAGTCGACTAAATCCGGATGAGACCAAACCTGATCAGACCGAACAGGAATAGGTGGAAGTTGAAGAGGACAGAACTGGAGCAGATGTGAGCAGAATAAGATGACAATATATACCTGTACCAATACCAACCTGGACTCCACTTCAGGAGGCTGACGTCTTTGGACTGGACCAGTATCTTCACTCAGGGTTTTATGGGACAAAGCTGGAGAGAGAAAGAAAGAGAGGAGGACATGGTAAAGAGGAGAAAAGGAGAAAGAAAGAGAAGAAAAGATGGGGAAAGGGGAAAAAAGTTAGCTCCCATGATTTTGTTTATCCTCAAATTTGAAATTACAGAAATAAAATCTAAACAAAACAAAATCAAAACAAAACAGAAGGAGGAACCCAGACATCAGAACTGTTAAAACACCCTATTGCAACAATAAGACTAATAAATGTTGAATATGGCTTTAAACCAGAGCAATTAAATGCAGTGCATCACAGCCAAAGCATTAGGAAGACTTCCATGTGGGCCTGACTGCCCAGACTAAAAATATGATAGTGGAGGCATTATCTAGTAGTTAAAAGGTCACAAGTCCAATCCCCTTACAAGACAAACGACCCTGCACATACATCACTGTCCCAAAGCAGTTACACATTAGAGACAAAGATGATATTGGTTGTTGCTTTATCTCTGTCACTTCAAAAAAAAAAAAGTTATCTGTGGTATCGAGGCCTTAAAATACTAGATCTACTAACACCGGCAGCCAATTAGGAGCTGCCAACTTGCTGTCATGGTGAGTTGCTTAGCGACAAGAGGTGTCAAGGACAGGAACAAGAGATTCACACACAGGAAGTAGATGTGTTCCATGTTGAGAACTTACAATCCCCTTTTCTCTCCATCTTTCTCGAACCACACCACTGTTTCTCTTCACAGTTTTTATTCTGCTTTACAGGGAAATTAAACACCATATCACTTCATTTAAATGTCATTTTAAATTCCAGTTTGACAAACAGAGCGAGGTGGGAAATTTCCACCATAATCAAATCGAGTCAAAATCCAACAATGGCTGACTCAGACATAAATCTTTTTAAAATTCAGGAGTGTGTGTGTATTACTAAACATGCGAGGACCTTACCCACAACCTAAACTTGGAGCCAGTAAAAAAAAAAAAGAGGCCTTCTAAAATAGTCCTTGGTTTGGAAGATTTACTTTTCTATCCTTGTGTGGGCATTTGGCCTTCACAAGGATAAATATGCTCATGTGTACCTGACCTGGACCCATTCATATCTGCATGTTTTTACAGCAGCTTGTTTCCAAACACTCACACGGCCAAAGCGTTAATGTCCCGTAAATGATGAGAACTGCAGCTGTGCATTCATATCAGCATGTCTTACACTGCTGAGATCAGTTTTCTCTGTGTGTGTGTCACCTTCTCAAACACACACACAGCACTCCAGAGGGGCCGAGTCAATTTGAAAATGCCCCCGAGCACTGGACCACTTCATTTAAACCACCCCCCTGTGCTACCACAAACATACATTAGGGCATTACACACTCAAGGGGGAAGAAAAACAACTCAAAGGCATGCACATACACACCTGAGTGTGCAACACATGCAAACTGCTAAAGACATAATTTGTAATAGTAAGCATGTAGGAAGCAAAAGAGCTGCAATGGATCTAAAGTAGGATGAAACTAAATAGTGGAGTTCAGAGAATTGAAGGTGACAGAAAGTTGGCTTCGTCACATTACAGCTGCTCAGCACCTGAGGATGCATAAATCCTCATTTTGAAATAGCTTTATTCTTCCATCCAGACTACACATATGCTTTCCAAAAAAGTACAATTTTTGGATGTGAAAAATGTTGGTTAAGTGTGAGTGAAAGTCCAAAACCTTGAGAATACAGTGTGTTATATATATTTTTCATATTTAGTCACCTAACTGTGGACATGGTATTAACTTTGTAGGACAATGTATATAAATAACATACTCACAAATACTGTATAAGCACAATGTATAAGAGCCAAACTAATATCATCAACAACTACCTACAACTATTCTAAAATAATAATTATATAATTTCAAATGGCCCTACAAACCTAAGCAGTCCTAAAAGAAAGAATAACTAGATTATTACTAATTACTTACAGCCAGTATAGTCTGACATTGATGACATTGGTTATTTACTTGCTTAAGTCACATTACATTATGTGCTTACATGAGGTACAAATGTTTATTTATTAGTGAACTTATTATTTTATTTATCTATTAGAGGTAGAATTTAAAAAAAATACCCAAAAGTAAAAGTGAAAACACTCCTTCCTGTTGGATTTTCTTGTGAAGTTTTGTTCACCTGCAGTTCACACTAATTACACATACTATAGTAATGGGAGCTGCTTTTTTCAGAGAATGGGTGTGTGGTGTAAGTGAGTCCATATACATGTGGTTTTTCCAGTGAACAACAATTATTCTGGAGAAGAGACGTCTAACCACAATTCGTGGTGGTGAAAGAACATTGCCGTGCTAAAATAAAAGGGAAGAGAAGGGTAAAGAGACAAGAAAACATCTACACAAAAGAAAAGGACAGAGAAAATCATTAAAAGAGCCATTGGAAAAATATAGAGAGTTTCATAACCCAATGACATCGACCAACAGACAGTACCGCTATTCTATTCTGTAAAGATGAGAGAGAAGACTATTTGAGCTGAACTGAGATGACTGGCCTGTGGGCCGGTCCCCTAATCGAAATCAAAGACTTCTACAGTCAGAGATTGTCCAATCAATCTCTCCGCTGTTCCTCCCTCCTCTTTCTCCCCAATCGACTATTTTTGAAAATTACATTGACGCTCTTTTTGAGTAACTGCACCCTCATTTTCTGTCATGATGAAAAGTGAGATTTCATGCCGGCTCCTTATTAGCTTGGGAATAAGAGGAATAAACTACTTTTTTGCAGCTGTAGTCGATTCCCAAGATAATAGTCTTGTGGCCTGATTGCCACACAAGAACAAACAGCTCTCCTTACAATTGAAACAGCTGAGAAGTTTTGTTCTGTGTGGGTCTGATAAGAGTCTAGAAGCAGTGGAAGAAAAAAACATTGAAGAGACTTGTGTAGACGACCACATGTGACCATCTCGCTCTGTGCACACAGAGTATGGTCAGTTTCCTACTGTTTCCTTGCATTGATTTTAATTTTTCTGTGTCTTTTCTTTTTCTAACTTTGAGAACATTCACACATCGAGGTGCAGACTAGTCTCAGCTTTGATACAAGTCCATCAAAAATTAAAACACGTCGCTCAAATCTTGCTTTATTCACCTCACCAGATGTTTTCTGCTATTTTGCCTTCAAAAGGGTCTGTCTGAGGTTGTTTCTTGTTTCCTTAAATACAGTCTATTGAGCAGTCATATGACTTGAAAAATACTTCTTGCAAACTGTATTACAAACTGCCATATTTACTCCTTGCAGATACAGAAATTTACAAGAGAAACATAAATGGGCGTAAATACAAAATATACAATATTACAACCATTTTATCAGAATGTTCATTAGTAAATACTATATTCCGTCTTGACCCATTAATAGGTAAAAAGGTTTTAAGACAAAGCAACAAATTTTTAACTCTTTCAACCCCATTTTTCAAACCCATTTTTCAAAACATACATACTCTTCCATCTCTTAAATTTGTGGTTAATCCTGACTAAAGTCAATCTATGGTAGGCTTGTGCCGATTGGCGATCGGATCATGTATCGACGATTGAAGGGATGGTAGACGATTGTTTTTCCTACGCCGATATTAAGGCAATTTAACTAACTTACTATCAGAACTAAGATGTTATAAAAATAATCTCTGGAATCTGCGCCCTACTGTGCATTTAGAGATGTTTCTGGTGGAGCGGCATGTCCGCCCGCTGAGCCCCGTTAAGCAGCACAAGTGACGAGTGAATTTTAAATCCTTCATTACAAACCAGTTTGCCGTCTCTTTTCCGTGGATCTGACACCCCGCATCTCCGTTCTCCATATGCCTGCTCACCAAAACTTTCCTCTGCGCTCCATAAGAATAGTTAACGTTATGGATATGATTTGGATTGTGATATTAAAGATAAGATAATAATGTTAAACGAAGCACAGACATACTGACTTATAGAATAGATATAAAATAGATTTTTTTAATGTTTAAATATTTTAAATAAACGTTCACACTTCTATAAATCACCTCATAACCTGGCGACGAGTAACCACGATTGGACGATGTGAAAATTGAAACCCTAATCTATGGTTGACCATAACACATCCATCCCTTAATTAACTCTACAGACTCTAAACACAGGAAACCAGAAACAACCTCAGACAACACCCTGATAAAAGCAAGATAGCCAAAAACATTTGGTGAGGTAATTAAAGAGAGTGTGTCACACACATACACACACTCATTGGCACTGCCTTCAATAAACAACTGGACGACCACAGCAGCAGTACAGACTGAACAGAACAGACTGACCCCATATTGAGATAAAAACACTCACTATGATGGAACACAAGAGACAGAGAAAAAGAAGAGGAAAAACACTGATTCACACACCAAAACCAAATGGGGCTTCCCAGGGACCGAGCCAACTTCAAATGTGGAAGTTTCAGTTCTGAGAGAACAGCTGACACATTATATCTGTCGACAACAGGATGCAAAATGACTCATCAAGAATGCTTCGTGCTGGGTAACTGTATGATCGCAATTTTCTTGGCTCATAAAAGCCCTGAGAATGTCGTATACACCCTTATTTTTTCCCTATTAAAGTCCCTGTATGAGGTTCAATCATTCTCCACACTCGAGCCCCATGAAACAAACCAATCACGCAGACAGGTTTACCATCTGCTCTGTTTTTTTCTGCAAGTTGTAACAACTCAGAATATGCCATCAAACTGCCCCTGAGTGACACTTTAACCCCATGAAGAGACAGAGGAAGGGAAACAGTGGAAAAAAACAGCACCTTCTGGGTAAACCTGGGTCAAGAAAGGGATTAACCAATACTCTCTCCTCACTCAGGGTCTCTACTGGTGTGCCCTTGAGCAACATTTATACAACAAATATAACATCTTATTATTATTTTTTAACAGCTGTATAACCCTGTATGGATGTGATATGATTGCTATCATTGTTAAACCCTTTGTAAAACATGAACAAATACATACAGAGAATGAATGCCACAGAGCTTTCTTTTATTAACTGAAAAATTAACTGAAAAAAAACATAAATAAATAAATCTAGGAATAAATAACCATTACCCAGTTCTTTTCTCGGTGCACGGCCNTCTTTGAAAGAATACAAGACGAGTGGCCACAATCAATAGCCTACAAGCTACCCACTACTTACCAAGGTAGCTACTGGCCACAGCTAACGTTACAGTCTCCTGTTTTGAGTGTGGCCGGCGAGTGCAACTGTCCGCGGATGCGGAACGCAGAAAGTATGTCCGAGGCTTTACACATCGCCGTTTTACTCGTGGGATTTTCCAGTGTGAAATATCGCCAAATTGCTGACATTTTGGTACCTCTGACTAACGTGACACTCTCCGCTAGCACGGCACTGTTGTTGTTTGTTATCGTCACGTGATAAATCACCTGGAATCAGTTCTTCTTCACTGCTCTAAAACAGTAGTTGTCAGAGGCAGCCATAATACATCCATGGTAGCAGCACAGCGCAACTTGCCGTGTAGGCTGCTGTTTTGGAGCGGCGAAGATGATTTGATTTTGAAGTTTTTTTCGGGGCAAATAAATTATGGTATCGGATCGGTGCATAGACTGGCGTACTCACCGATACCCGATCCCGCATTTTAGGCAGTATCGAAGGCATTTCCGATACTGGTATCGGAATCGGAACAACTCTATTTTCAACCATTCCTCAAATACATAAAACAGACCAAGCACTCAAGATTGTGCACTGTCAGCATATATAGAAATAGTCTTTCAGTTCCTCTTTTAATTTTCAATATTTTATTCTCTCGACATTATGAACCAGCTCTAAGGCTTAAACAGCCATCAATATACATTATCATCCTTTAACAATGGACGCTATTGAGCTTTTAATATCGATGGTATTGATTTGACCCACAGGTCAATACCAGCAATACTGTGAGTGTGTGTGCATCCACACACATTTTGCAGGCGGTGAGGCATGTTGTGAATTGGCGATTTTAAAACCTTAGTGATTTTGTCATGACACGAGGGACAATATTGATCTGTAAATATTGATGTCAATGATGTGACCCTTGATCTCAGTAAAATAAAGTCTTCAGGGTGTATGATGTAGATGGGTTTGTGTGGAGAATTACAATAATAGGGCCAAAGAAAGTGGATATGTCTGGCACATTTGTGTTTGTGTTAATGCTGCTACACTGGAAACATTCTTCAGCTCTGACTTTGTACTTTACAGCATTTTTAGTTTATTGTCGTACAGCACATCGTATCTGCACTGCAAGTCTTTGCACATTCTTTGTCTGATGAACTGAATCTAAAGCTATCCAAACAGCTTTAAAAAAAACAGTAGATGGAAGGTTGCTGTGGTAACCACATTACAGTCCATGTGGAGGCTCACGTTATCCAGAGGACCATTAATTAGCTTTTAAAGGGGATCAAACCTGTGACTTTATATTCAAAGACCAAGCTCTCTCACCACTAGGCCAGTCTGCCGTCGAAGTCACTGTTACATCTGCTGATTCTTATTGTGTCCTGTTATGTGTGTTGTGA
The DNA here is from genome assembly GCA_003416845.1 of Oplegnathus fasciatus. Lineage (NCBI taxonomy): Eukaryota > Metazoa > Chordata > Actinopteri > Centrarchiformes > Oplegnathidae > Oplegnathus > Oplegnathus fasciatus. The sequence goes on from NTHP01000109.1 coordinate 1,397,358, forward strand.
TGTTTATCAGTGAACTACACTGAAATGAAAAGACTCCTAAGGGACACATATTTTTTGCATATATTTGGCTAGCTGTTTCCCCCTGTTTCCAGTCTTTATGCTAAGCTAAGCTAACCAACTGCTGGGTTGTAGCTTCATATTCACCAGACAGACATCAGAGCGGTATCAGTCTTCTCATCCAGCGTGAAAGTGAAGAACCCAAAATGTCAAATTATTCCTTTAACACATACGTATACCAGTCAAGAATGTAGAAATTCAAGCACTTTTCAAGCATTTTCAAGGTGCATTTTCAAGCTTTTCCAGCACCTTACGGCTGTGGTAAATTATACTCAAATCAATTAGGCTCTCTCCGACTTCTATATCATCTCTTTATCTAAAACACGAACTATTCAGTCAGATAGCGATTTATTATATTAATGTAATTAGAATTTCAAGCAGTTTCAAGCACTTTATTCAAAATCTAAGGACTTTTCAAACCTTGAAAACACCACATTAAAATTCAAGCACCCTGTACATTATTTATTTTTATTATATTTCAGTTGCTAAAGGAATTCATCATCCAC
>NTHP01000109.1:1398362-1408872 GCA_003416845.1 Oplegnathus fasciatus
TGTGTGTGTGTGTGTGTGTGTGTGTATGATGGGGATTATAAGCAGTTGGAGTTGGCAGAAATGAAAGTCATTCAGTGCCACACCCCATATGGACTGTTGGTATTTGGGTTAATCATCAAAGACATGTTGGATTGTGTGCAGCACTCCCTGTGGCACCAAAAAACTCTCATTCATACCAGTTGATGATAAAGATCTCTGAAGACTGACTACGTTTTCAAACGCATAATTATCTGATTATGGCCAACAGACAGAGAAAGGCATTATTCTGATTAAGATGAATTTAATGAGTCTCTCGACGATTGAAGATGCGTTTCCAGATTACGTAACAGTCTCATTTTCCCCTCACATCTTCAACCTCAAACCTGATCTTTCTGTCATGATGCTATGCTATGGTGATGTGAATCCTCTTTGTCCAAATATTGTCGGAAAAACTTTGTTCTAAGCTGATGTATTGTATGGTCTTTTTAACACAGTAGAGAACGTTTCACACAAAAGAGGCAAGAAATACTGACATATATATATTGACGCTCGTGCTTCTTGAAGCACCGGAAGGTCGAGTGTTTGTACCCCTTATGTTGATCATGACGTGCCATTTGAAAAAACATTTACATTGTGACTGAGTCATGCCTCTTGCTCGAAAAGTCTATAAAAAGATTTTTGAAACAGAGAGTGTTTTTTTAATGAACAAAGACTCTTCCAGCAGAGTATCTTTAACGTTGACATGTGACTTGTGTCTTGGATTGGGTGTTTTTATTGAGTGTGATTTTGGTTCATAGCAAATCCTGGTTCCAAGTCTTATAATATTCAAGTACAAGAAGAAACCAAAATATGTAAGCATATTTAGGCTGCTTTGAACGGTAATTTGTCATAAATGACAAGGTACTCTGTGGCTCTTGTTGGTAAAAGTGTAAAATAAAGATAAATATATTCTCTGTTGTGCCAAGCTTAAGTTGAATTTGGACTGTTTTACATGTTTTTACTTGAGTCAGAGGCCAAGATTCTGATGGTGGGGCATTACATCTACAACTGGGTTCATTACCATGTTATGTTGCAGTAAATGCTTTGTTATGTTGTTATGTCTTGAATTTCTTTAGGTGGAAAATCTGAAAGAGAGCCATTGGATCAAGGTGATTACATCAGAAATGCCATTCAGTAATGCAACTCATATTCCACATTGATTATGCTTTCTTTGTCACTGAGCATAATCACAGTATCTTTATAATAAAATAATGGTGTTTCCATGGTTCCAGCTTACTCATATTTCTGCCTTGACTACGTTATGATTGTATTATTAGTGTGCATGCAACATAGCTATTGTGGGAAAATAATCAAGAGTCTTTATTTCCGTAACTTGAGTTTTTATTGTTCCATTTCTTTTGTTGCATACCTCCAGGAAGTTCAGAGTAGAGGATTATCATTATTGGAGACAGCACTGCTGACCATTAAAATCACTACCTCTGAATTAAATAGGGATCTGATTTCTTGCTCAGGGGTACTTCAGCACGGAGGGTTGTTTGAACCTGGATCCTCCTGGTGAAGGGCGGTTAGTTTGGTGTATTTAGTTTGGTTTTAAGATAAGTTAAAGGAGATATTGCCTTCCATTTTGCTTCTCCCTCACACTCTGTCTGTGCATACTGCTTTTTAACTCATAAAATCAATAGTAGAGTTTCATATGTTTGTTCATTTTTGTAATATTCTGTCATAACTACTCATTATTTTTCAACATAATTATCCACTTGAATTTCTAACTTAATTGTAGTTATTTCTGTGTCAAATCAAGGTAGCTTACTTACCCACCACATTATCATTCATTTGGAGTCGTGTTTGTGTCCACCTGATGAATGTAGCCTAAGTCCAATATTCACTGTCTTTTAGCTCTGTTTTTGGTCTCTACAAACTCTTGATGGAAATATCTGCCTCTTTTTAGCTGCTAAATGCTCCTCTATGTTCACCAGCTACTCTCTAACTTTGTCTGTTTGGTGTTGAGCAGGTAGTGTGCAGTGGGTTTTTAGAGCTTTTTAGCTGAAACCAGCCTGCTGAGGCTGAAAATGAGCTGTGAGAGCGGTGAGAGTGTATCAAAACAGTGAAGTTGTGGGCCGGACAGCTGATCAATGAGCTTTTGGTAAATTTCTACCGTAAAATATCGGTAATGGCCGCTTTAAGTTATTGTCAAAGTGGGAAACACCTAAAAGTCACCATGTCCAACTTGATACTAGATTGTCCCAGTTATATTTCCTGTTAGAGCTGAAATGATTAGTTGATTAATTAATCAGTCAATCGACAGAAAATTAATTGGCAACTATTTTGATAATCAATTAATCATTGAAGTCATTTTTTAAAGAAAAAATTCAAACCATTTCAGGTTGTAGCTTCTCAGTTGTGAAGATTTGCTGCTTTTCTCTGTCTGAATTTTAAACTGAATCTTTTGAGTTTGGGACAAAACGAGAAACATTAGAAGATATTACCTTGGGAAATGTTTGATTTTTTCTAAAAAAATATTGATTAATCAATCATTAGTTGATAATGAAAATACTTATTAGTTACAGTTGGTCCATAACAATAAAATGATCGGTTTCAGACACGTTTTATACCTCAGAAATGGTCTGGTATTAATCTTTATGCATATTATCTTTACTTTTGTCTACCAAATCTCACTTGCCTCCGACAAGGAGTTGGAGACAAATGTGTTTTGTAAGTAGTTGCTTGTTACTTGCCTCGGGTTGACTTCTGCCTGTAACGGTAGAGCGTCCACGCCCATGGTTAAATTAGTAGTGAGGTTGGTTGTGCCACTGGTGTATTTTATGGTACTGAGCTGCACTCAGTCAGCAAGTCGATTTAACTCCATGTTTGTTTACTGCTGTTGTTGTTTTTGTCAGACAAAAAAAAAAGTTATTTTCAGATATTTTTGTGGAGACAGAGAGTGAGGTTCAGCCTTTTCAGTATGAATATCTATGTCTCCATTATCTACTTTGAACACAATTTCAACTGCAAACCAAAGCTGATCATCAAAGCCAGTCTTTTGGTATGGAAAGCCTTCATCAGTGACTGGTCGAACACTCACCTGATGAAAAGCTTCCCTCAGACAAAGACGCAGCACAGTGTAATGAAAGAGGTAGGCCTAAGTCAAGGATAAAGCATTCATCCAGGTATTTGCCACCTCTCCTCTGTGCTTGACCATTGATTATATTACAGCTTTAAGCGGCATATGTGACTCAGAGCCTTAATGGCAGCAGGGCTATTTATTAAATCTGTATCAGAAAAATGAAAGGACATATTGCTGCTGCATATTGCCACACTCGTCATTATATCATAATTTCTTACATCTCCCGTAAGGCTTTTTTTATCCTTCACTTGAATAGTTTCAGAAATCAAGATGCTGAACTTCCTTTCATTTGTAAGGGAGGTTTTCTGAATGGCTGCATATTTTCCTGCTTCTTTGTGCTCTGATCACACTTTGTCTTTCTATCCTCTCCCCCCTGCAGGCATGCGCCTTAAGGGTGAAATGTAAGAGCCTCCCTCACCCTTGAAGGGGTGTTATTTTACAAAATAGAGAGCAGGGCTGGGAGGTGTAGATGATGGCGGAGTGGGATAGAGGAGCCAGATGGAGTTCGACTGTATTGTTGGGAAGTCGAAAACAACTCTGATTTCAGTGTTGTTTTTAACAAAAGGAGGGTGGGGGTGGGGATGGAGAATAATGGCTCCAAGCCATTGGCAGTGATCACATCTTCTGTTTTAGTTGTGTCTTTGTATTTAGTGATAAGATTATGAAATTGCTGAAATAGTCTTCAGATCAGCTCAACACAAATTTGGTCTTGCAGTCTCTTAGTTGTAGAATAATGACGTTACTGTCATATGATAGGAGGAGAAGTTAGTGTTTTCTGGAAAGTTGACTTTAAAAATCCTTTTTACTACCAAAAGATTTGAATATCAAGAACTGTTTCTTACGGAGCCCCGGAGTGGCCATCGAGAGAAAAAATATATATTTCGAGGCCAAGTTTTATTACATTGAGCACTCGAAATGCTTTCGTGCGCACGAGATACAATTTGTTTGCACGTTTTGAGTAATTCGTTGCCACATTTTGATTAATTCGTTCCCACAAATTAAATAATTAAATAATTCTGGCAGTGCGCAAGGCTAAGTCATTCATTCCAGCCGGCACCTGCTTAATGCACTTTTCCTCAGTGATAGCTATGGATAGAGACTCTTTAATTAAGCTTTACTTTAGCTTGGGGGTGAGTTATCAAGACATGTTGTCAACACTTGCTTTGCAAGGTGTAACGTTCCAGTCAAAAAATATGTAAGCCAGGACTGATGGTCTAATGCCGTTTATTCAGTTTCTTTGGAGTTCATAGACCAGCGTAAGAGCTTCTTGCCACTCTCGTCTGGAGCTGAACTCCCGTTAGAGCCTACTCTCCCCGTTTATCTTTATCATTTGTTTCTCTCCCTGTGCTCTGTTACCGTTTCTGCACTGTTTACTTCCTTGTTTTTTACTGTCCGTTTCCGTTCGTTACATGCATACAATGTCTATTCACAATAAACTTCCGGGTTAACAGGAAACAACAAAATAAGAACAATATAACAAATACATTACAAACACAAACTGCTCATGAGCCATACTGTGCATTGGGGTCATTTACACAAGGGATTATTGTTAGTAAAAGGCAATTAACAAGGATATTGAGAGCTTGTGGATTACATCGTCGGCAGTATGCTAACTTTGAGGTGCAGTACACTTCATGCTTCAGTGAGAAAGGCTGGTCTGTTGTGATGGCTCTCTGTATATACACTTATCTCGTGCGCACGAATTAATCAAAACGTGGGAACGAATTGTATCTCGTGCACATGAAATAGCATTTTGAGCGCTCACTGTAGCGTAACGTGGCCTCGAAATATATTTTTTTCTCTCTATGGCCGCTGTGGGGCTCCGTAGTTTCTAAATAGAAATGATGACAATTTTATAAAAACTGGGAATTCATTAGGAAATAGGCTTTTTTTAATTTGAGTTGCCAATCCCTTGTGAAGTGAAATTTAGACCTACTGTGCTTCCGAGTTTTACTACACGATTTTACAGTTTTGTAAACGCATTACAAGTGTACAAACCATTTTTTGTGTAGTTAAAAAAATCATGAAGTGTCACTTTTTTGTTAAATGATCTCAATTTGATCCCCACAGGTGTGTGTCTCAGCTGTTCATTGCAGTTTAGTTTTTGTTAACTGAACTTGATTATCACGCTGTTTCTTTTCGAATGGATGACGCATGAATCATTCGAAGCCTTTTGAGCTTTGATCAGTATTTTACAAGTTATAGAACAAGTGTCGATTTTATTTATTTTTGCTTTTACACACACACTACTACCAAAACGATTAGCCTAGTGCTCTCATGTAATCAAACCTAACAAGCCACAGACCGTCAATCAAGCCCATGAACCACATAAGAGTTGGAAAGTCTGTTTTAATGTGTGCTTTGTAGCTACATTTATAGCATTGTTAATTTAATGGGCTTAAGACATTGTATTTGCAAAGCTATAAATGTAGTGCTTAGTGTTCATATTTCCAGCAGCGTGCTATATAGAATGGATCATTTTTGAAATCTCCAGCATCAGCAAGGTTCTGCTAATAATAAATATTATTTTTAGTTGTTCTTTGTTTTTTTGCTGACTAAAACAATGTACCAAGAATCCAAACCAGGAATCCAGAAGAACTAGAATCGAGTTGATAAAGTCTAACTGATACCCAAACTCAACTCTCACAGGTTTTGTTTGTGTGTTTCATAAGATGAAATTCTTATGAAAACAAATGATTTTGTTCCATCTCCCACCTGCCTGCTATCACATGCTGAGGCTTTTAAAACGTGTGTGCCACTGCGGCTCTTTGGAGAGTTCTGGTAATGGTCTACTGCTGTGGTTTTGAGCCCTGGAGTGCACACGGCTTGCTTACAGTTTTCCTATAAATCCTCTTTGAATATACTGTATATAATTTACTGTACAGCTGTAATTTTCTATCAGCTAATGTTGTGTGGGGCTGCACAATGTATGTATGTCTGTGATGCAGAGACAAGAGATTCAGTCAGTCACAGTCACAGCCCCATGACAACTGTAACAGCAATGACTTTCTGCTACATTTAAATCTGCTGTCACATGATCAGAGAAATAGCATCTGAGCAAAATGTCTGCTGAAGCAGAATCCGTATTTTCAGAACTGCAATGTTGCAGAAAGATGAGAAGTTTGTTGGTTTTATAACAATAAACATTACCCTGGTGTGGGAACTTGCATGTTGTGCAGCCTCATAAACCCCTGAGGAATCTGTCTCAAGCCGTTGAGCAGCCTGAAGCCTCCTTCAGCAAGTTTAGGCTCCAACTTGGAGACACCCAGCAGGCGTTCTTACCCCTCTGCTAGTGGAGGTGAGAAGGTTTGGGATTTGAAAAATCCTCTTTTCATCTCTCAATTAAGCATTTTGTTTGCTTTTTGGGTTTGAGTTGGTATAGACAGAATATTTCATTTGAGTTAATCCTAGGTCAGACTACAAGGCTGTTCAAATCTCCTCTGACAAGCGCCTGTCAGACTAAATTACTGCTCTGCTTGCTGCCCTGTCAGGAAGATGTTCATGCTATACAATGGAGCAAAGACTGCTGTCACACATGAATACACAGGATGTCACAAGACACAATTTAGTCGTTGGAAAACATTTTCCTATTCATCCACAACAGTGAACTGTACAGTTGGAAATGGCATTACCCGGAATAATTTATCCAGTCATGTTGTCCCTGTATACCATTATATGAGGTGTATACCAACTTATTTTAACTTTGTTAAACAGAGGTTAGATCTGTGATTTCAGATGAGCTTATGAATTGCATTGACTGAAAAGGCAGCAGTCACTTCATCAAAACCAGTAAACTAAACGCTTGAAGTAAAGAGAAATTACTGGCTTGCACATGAGCTGAGATGGTAAATGATATGTCTTGAATAAGAGTAATAGTTTAAAGCTCTGCTAGTGGCTCATAGAGGCTGCAATGTTAATTAAACCCTACAATGATGTACTGTAGAAAAGCCATGTTGTTAACTTTAAAAGGGTTTCTATCTATTTGCTGTCGTTGTATTTACGATGTTTCATTCACTGTGATAGAGAGTAGTGAGCAGAAGGTTTGCAGTGGAAATGTCTTTGCTAGAGGTGCTTTAAAGAAAAGGAGAAGATGACCAAGCCTTTTTTTTCAAATTGCTTATGTTGCGTTCACTCTCAACAATTTCTACTGGCGTCAGAAACGTGTAATAGAAAACACAAGCAGCCCGTGCTGCAATTACAGGGAGCCTACGCCTTAGGTATGGCATAACCCCCTTAACGCAGAAGTATAAATAGAGCTTTAATGTCATGGCAAACAGCCTGTTGCTGTAGATTTTGATTGTTTCTTGGGTGCAAGTGGAATTTTTGGCCAGATGGTGGCTCTTTGGAAGACTGCGGGTCAGCAAAGTCATTAGGGGACCATGAATCCTGATATCAAGTTTCATGGCAGTCTGGTCAGTAGTAGTTGATATCTTTCTTGGACCAAAGGTTCAGCTGAGATCTCCATTCTTTCTTTCTTTCTGAAAAACAACCATAGTTCTGCAGGTTCTCCTGTAATATAGCAGATCTTACTGTATTTTTTCACATAGATATTTTACATATATACACTGTAGAAGGCAAACTCTCAGACAGGATCAGCAGAAGTTTGTTTTAGGCTGGATGTTGTGTTGGCTGTAGAGAAGGTGGTAGCGTGACGGTCTGTGTTTTTAGGATTAATGTCTGGCTCCATGGGGGCAGCCATGAGGTCATCTCAGCAGTGTTACCCGTCTGTGTTCCCATGCTGGGCTAGCGGCGGCCTGCGTGGGGCAGAAAGCTCACTCTATGGAAGAGCCACCAGGGAGCAAAAGTGTGTGTGAGTGGTAGGAATGTGCATGTGTGTCTTTGTTTGTATCTTGTTTGTTTGTCATGTGTGAGTGTATGTGAAATATGAATTGCGTGTGTGTATGTTGGGTTAGTGATGGAGAGATTACCGATGTTGGGGGAGGGTTAGCATGTGAGAGGGGGCTGAGCTTATTGACTGACTTTGCGTGGACACACACACACACACACACACACACACACACACACACACACACACACACGTATAGTCAGACATGCTGAGCAACAGGAATACAAAGATTCTGCTGATGAGGGACAAACTGCTGTGAAATGGCTCAGACTAAGTCTCGCCAAGCTGTGCTCTGTGTGTGTTTGTATGTTTCTGTCTCTCTGCAGATTAGAAAAGTGTTTCTGCTTTATCAGAAACTTGAAGTCAGTAACACTTTTGGGCAATTTTGATACTATTTTGCGAAAGTCACAATGCCCTCTGTTGTATAGAAAAAGACACAGGAAAAGACAATGGAGCCAATCAGTGCCTTTTGTTTTCAACAACACCACTAGCTTCAGTGTAGTCTACGGTTACTACTGGACAACTAGACAAATCTTTTTTGATGTTTCTCAGTCTTTTCACTCTCTAACTCTAAGACATTTTGTTAACCATTGCTTGTAAAATTGTCCTGTTACACTGTGTCACATCAGTTGGTGAGAGTTATAATAATTAAGTTATGAATAATTATTTAAAACACCTGCTGCCAAGTCAGTCACTCTACGTTTTCTAACTGACAGCCTAGTTATGTGGTAAGTTTAAGAAGTTTTTTGGCAGCCATTTATAAATATGACATCTCCCATAGACCTGATTACTACTGCACGATGTGAAAAGGAAAGCAAAATACCATCAAACAGATGTTGGGTTGTCTTTATTTTCATTGATGTATGTTGTATTGCATTTAAATATGTGGGAAGTAGGTCTCTTTATCGTGGCTGCTTCGGCTCTGTTTAATGAGTTTTGGTGAGAAGTGCAGCAGTCTGCTGTGATGTTCTTGTAGCCGATAAGAAAGAGGGTGATGTAACTGTCAGTCTGCTGCTTTTTCTAAACATCCACATACACTTCAGTTTGAAAGTTTGGAATTGCCTGCCACAAAAGCTTGATTCATTACAGTCAGATGGCTGAGAGCACTACTCTATATTTTTGAATGGTCTTTCATGCTTTTAGGTTTTAGAAAGTCCTCTTTATAAATTAATGTTATTTCGTATGAAGGGTTGGGGGGTAAAAAAGTAATGTTTTGTACATTGAGAACACAACGCTGTACAATGGTTCAACCAGACTGACAATTGAAAGGGCAGAAAGAGACAAACATACCTCTGAGCAACAGTTAAATAAGAATATAAGAAATCACCAGTCATTTGTGAAAAGACATTGGAAGCTTAGCATTAAAATCTGTGCAGATTTAAACAGGAACAGGTTCCTGTTTCAGTGTCCAGTGTGCATTAATGCCCAGGGCCCAAAGAAAAACAGGTTCCCAAAATATTTAGCACCGTTGTGGTTCAACAATGATCCAGGGCCACTTACGTTTTTCTGGACTGGAAAACAAATTCAAAATCGAAGGTATTTTAGGGAAAAAATGCTTACAACAGTATTCTCCCCTTTCATGCAACACTGTGGGGTCATCAACTAAATGGAAGTTTTAATCATTTAATTATTCTTCTTTTGGGGCCAAAAGTATTGAAAATTTAAATAATACATTTGGTGTCTGAATTATACTGTCTTTATGTTAAAAATAGCCATTATTGAAGGAAAGAAGAAGAACATCAAACCTGCTTACTCAGAACTTGGTCATAGTAAAGAAAAGGTGGAGCAGTTGACTTGTCGAGGGGGCAAGTTACTACCTGCTCTGTATCTACCTGATCTTTATCTTACACCATGGGAGTCAAGGGATTGGATTGTTTTCCTAGGTTCTCTACAGCAGCTCAAAAAAACATTTTTTAATTAATTTAGATTTTAATTTAATTACATACATTTATTTCTTTACATAGTTTTAGTTTGCTCATCAGAGGTCTGCATATAAGATTTGGAAAATGTGATTTGTCATTTTGTAACCTCTGTTTCTGACTAAAGTGATTTGTTACCACATAGCAAATGAAAATTATAATACGGCCTCGAGCAACCATTGTTTAATACATTCCACGGAAAATAGTTTTAAGTATATACGTGTTTTTACAAAGCCTTCTCCATTTGACCACCCCTCCAGTCACATTCCTCGCCCTGCCTGTGATGACTTGTACATGCTGGCCAAACAAGCATCATCACCAGTATTGGTGCCCAAGTACCAGCATGCTCCAAAAGTTCCTCATTTAACCAAATATGGGCATGCAAGACAAAAGACTCCTGTGGTGTTTTCCCTAATACTGCCTCATCGTTTTCATGAGGTGAGATAAAAACAACAGCCTTCATTCTTCACAATCCTCCCTTCAGCCACATAATATTAAAGTACCACTGTCACATGTATAAACACGGGTGGTAGACACAACAATTTTTCTGTCTGTGTTTCTCCTACTCCTTCTCCCTTGCATGAATTCCCTCGTTGCTTCTCATGGCACTGAAAATGCTAATTTTACTGGTGTTTTTTTTTT
>NTHP01000109.1:1409114-1441398 GCA_003416845.1 Oplegnathus fasciatus
AATTTTATCTCCACATCATCAGACCAGCTGGAATAATATCAGCCATACCAGCAGGCATCTACAGCCAAAGCCCATTTCCCTGCTTGTTTTTAATTCCCCTGCTTCGGGACATTGTTATTTCAATGATAGCTATTAAAATGTGTCAGCTAAGCTGCTGACATTTTACAGGAAAAAGACATTTGAACCTCATACAAAAGCTACAGAACGGGTGCCTTTATAACAATTCCAGAATTGAATTTTTTGCTCTAAATTGTTCTGAAGTTTATTAATTTCTTTTATAAAGCCAACAGAATTTCTGAGTTAAGCACATGTGACTAATATTCTTTGAAACATTCCTCTTTTTTTTGACTAGATTTAGACAAAGCATTTAAAAAGAGCATTCAGGAATTGTATGAATAAGACTAAGATGATGAAGCTAGAGAAAAAGTCAGGGGATCACCAAAGTTGTTACAATTTATCCTCTGGGCACTAAGGATATCTGTACCAAATTGTCGAGACATTTTACTAAAACCAAAAATGTCAGCCTCATGGTGGTGCTAGAGGAACAGTCGAGGGATTATCAAAAGTCCTTAGGATTCGTTGTCTGGGAACCGTGAATGTCTGTACAAACCTTTGTGCCAATCTGTCAAGTGGATGTTGAGATATTTCAGTCTGGACCAAACTGATGGACTGACCAACATCCCTCGAGCCATGGCTGTAGGCTGAATTACAGTATAATTCTGATTTCTTAACAAAAGTGGCATCTTATCAGCTTTTTCTTATATCAGTGTCTTTATGGAACTTTTCACATTTTGAGCAATAGATTACAGGCTTGCTTCCTTCAAATGGATGTTAATGTTCTGAAATTGGAAGCCCATTGAATGCACAAGTTTCTTCTGCATATTGTAATGTCCTGTCATCTCAGTGACTTTTATCTTAATGATTCTGACTTCAGAAATATGCAGTGCACTTACTAACCACGTTTTTAGAATAATTGCCAAGTGTTCCCCTTGATGCGCCCTTTGAAGGATTTTAGCTGCTTCACACAATTAAGCTTTAATGGTCTGAAAAACACATTAGGGGTACAGTATAATCCTCTAAATCCATTTGGGATAAAGGCAGTAGAGATAAGAAAGCATTACCTTAATAGAGGTTTTGTCCAGATTCAATACTAGACAGATATCAACAACTGATGGTGGACTAGTTTGACATATCTCTCATGAATGACACCATTGTCTTTCTAGAACTGTCTTTCAGAATCTATATTATGGCCTTCCTGTTTTTCCTGATCCTGTGGAGACTGTCTTTACTGGGGAGTTGATGGGGGCAAAGTTCACAGGGTTTGGGCAACTGGAGAGCTGATCTCCTGCCCTGGCAGCGGGTGTCGGAAGTAGAAGAAAATAGCAGGGAACAACTTTGCCCTCTGGGTCATAAGTCATCTAAAATGGTGTGACCCAGCAGCTGGACGGTCTAGTCTCCAATTATGGATCTTTGGATCAAGTTAGGATATCTTAAGAGGGTCGCCAGGAAACTGCCAGTAATCCACTTTACCACATGGGTTTTATTGTGTTTTCAACAGGCTTAGGCTTTACTCAAGTATCGTAAAACAGACCTGTGTTATCAGTTTTTATCAGTTTTTGAGGGCAGCCTGCCCCAAGCAGATTTGCACACTGTGCATATTTTTTTTCTATTCTCTTAGAATTGACCAAACTGTACTCTGAGGGATATTCAATGCCTTAGAAATGTTCTTGTATCCTTCTCTGATTGGTGTTTTCAACAAACTGCAATCAGCAAATTTGTGTTCTATATTCGTACTTAATTTAGGTCAATTTGTAGAGATTTGTTTTTACTTTGAGATTACTTTTCTGTTAGTCAGTGTCATGGTAGCCCAATTAATGCACATTTACTTTCACTAGATTCATTATTGTAAAACAATAGAACATGAAAATGTCCCAGGCTTTAATGCTTTTTATAGGATACTAGTTTGTAATATATTTTGTAATATAAAAAATGTTTTGTGTTCCTGCTCTCAAAGGCTGCATTCCAGTCAACTGATACAATCTGACTCTTCTTACAGAATGAAATAAATATTTAATAACTGTTAGGCCATGAAAGCCACATTGCTAGTATTTTCCCCCACATACTGTACCCTAGCATCCAATATTTAGATAAAATATTGTATCAAAGCACTCAGTCACCCAGCACGTTGTCACATTATTTAAAAATATTGTGATATTTCATTCCCTTCAAAGTTTTTTCTGCTTTCAACACTGGCATTCCCGTGAGTTTGCTGTTGATTTTTCCACAGCTCCCACAACAGCGTCAGAGAGCAGTGCCATCTCCCCAAGGATGAGAGTGCGACTCTTGCAAGTATTTACGCAATATTTGTGGCTGACAGGGCACACAAAGCTGCAGAGAGGATGGCGCACGGTTTGGCCCGGGCACCATGCTGACCCCCTTAAACATGATTTTTAATTTATTCCTTTTACATTTGCGCTAAACTTGCAAAATCATTTATAAGATAAATTATCGTCAAAGCCACAAGACAGCATTTAGTAGCTTGACTACTGAAGTATTGACAGTGCAAAGAGAGTATAGAAAGAATCAACGTTGAAGGCTACCATTGGTTTCCTTTTCCACTGTGTCCCAGGATACTAATAGACTTTGTTGAATCGGACCTGTCATGTTTCTGTTCACCACCAGAGGGCATGTCTGTCTGTCTGTCCTCCTGCATCCAGTCCACACTCTGCCCAGCAAGAGTGGTCCTGTGTTTAGCAGCTACCCAGATATGCAGAGAGTGCCTCATGTACATACCAAAAACAGAGTGCCTCTCTCCTCTGGACACCTGGCCTGAACCATCAGTGGGAGCTTGGCCCCATTCAAGAGGGACTTTCACTCTGAAGCATCAACTTACCTGTCCCATAATGACAGATTGACCACAAGCATGCTGTATCTTGTCACTCTCTCACCTCTCCACTTGTTCTTTTACACATTTGTTCACCTCACATACTCTCGCCTCCTCCACCCTTTCTGTCTCTGCCCCTGAGGGGTTTCATTTACACTCTACATGCCCAGACAGTTGCACAGTTCACCACTTCATGCATAGGTCTATGGTCACAGATCAGAGGGGGGTGTGTATTGTAGTAGGTGGGGGTGTAAAACTGCTATTGCTAACCATAGTCCCAGAAAAACCCTGCTGATTGTGAGAAGGTGACAGTAGGAAGGAAGGAGATGCATTTATGTATGTAACAACAGAACATTTATCTTTAAATTAACAGTTATTTTAGGAAAGACTGACTCAGAAAATAAAATGTTTTTTGTAGGCAATCACTACTGTAACCAGATAACCCCCTCTTTCTTTCATAATCACTTGTTTCTTAATGGGGAACCACTCTGACCAGCATGTTTGTTCCTGCATTGTTTGTTATTTAATTCCCTTCTTGGGTAACTGCTGTGACTAACATAATTTCTAGAGATTTCTGTGGCACAGTTTCTGGTATATGAGCTTGCTTTTAAGGTTTTCATTAACACTGATGCAGGTAGAGTTTTAGCTTTTCACTGCCAGGATATATTGCACCAATAAATCAACATGTCACTGAGATATTCACACAGCATGCAGCTATTTTAATGTCATAAACAGTTATCTCTGAGGATAAATGATGAAAATATAAACAGATGATTGGTGTCGTGTTTGGGCCTGATCATAAACTAGAAGTAAATATTTTGTGCTCAGTAGGCCTACTGAAAAGTGATATGGGTCATCAGAGTGTCTCACCTCTGAGGCCATTTTTTTCACCCATAGTTTGTTTGAATTGGCTTTACTTAATTGGTTTGTGCGATATTGGTATGTTTACCTAATATTAATTATCAAATAAACCAGACAGTACATTATATGTAAATATAGTCATTCAGAAAAACCATTAATTAGACAAAGTGTAATCCTTTCAAGAAGCTGTCAAAGAAGAATATTATGAAATCAAATTACGTTGTAAAGACAAGCTGTACGAAGCGTTGAAAAAACGATTAGGTTCACTGTTGTTGTGATGTTTATTGTAGTGACTAATTAGTTAAATAGTGCCCTTGCGTGGCCATCATCCTAATTTGTGTTTTTAATTGAAGCAAATATTTTCTTTATTCCAAACCTACTTGGCCTAAAATAACAGTGTACCAATACTTGTTGAGAACTTTAGTCTGTCTGACAGAGGTTTTTACATAAACATGACTATTTTCATTCAGGGATGGAAATGATGGTCGGCCGGTGAGTCCACCACTATATCTCAACAATTTCCAAATTTCATGGCACATTTTTTGGTTTTGAGTGAAATATCTGGACAATTATTGGATGGATTGTGATGAAACTTGGTACACACATTCATGTCCAACTCAGGCTAAATTTGTGTTTTGGTAATCCCTTAACTTTTCATCTAGTGCCATCACCATCATCACCACCATCTTGCAAAACTAATGACATTCCCATCGGCCTTGGCTGTACTTTGTGTTTAGTGCTAATTAGCAAATGTTAGCGTGCACAGTGAGCTAATGGACATGTTAACATTTTACCTGATACTGCCCATAAATGCCTATGGTTTACATTTCATGACATAATGTCTCTTCACAGATGTCTCCTGCAATCACGATCATCCCCATAGTCATAACCTTATGAAACCACATCAGTGACTGCAGTTTGGCATTGGACACGACTATCACTTAACATACTGGCGTATAGCTTTATGATTTGGTCTCAGCTTCAGTCTGTTATCAGATGACCAGTTAGATATTTCCTGCTGGTGATTTCATCTGTGAGGACATTAGAGACCCTTTAGTCTGGCCAGGGGCTGAGAGAGGCAGGAAGCTGAGGTGTTGGAAAGACTTACAGTCTGTAAACAGTGATGGAAAACCTGAACTGAAGATGGCAGGGTCTCACCAGACACCCAGAATAATCTGTGTGGACAGGTAGAGGCCTAACCTGGCACATCCAGTGTCAGGTGGCGTTTTGTCCACAAGGTCACTGTTAAAATAGAAACATTAGATAATGTGTTTTTCAGCTGCACACAACTAGGGTTGAATATAGTGTCAGCATCACAGTGTACATATATTCAATTGTCACATTGCAGAGGATGCAATGTAATCAGGAGAAGCTGCTAGTCCAAGCCAGTTTGTGTTGTTTTTGCCTCTTAGTGCCTGCATTTGTGCATGACTTGAGCATATTACAAATATTTTTTTACTACTCTGCATTGGGCGGCTCCTCTCCTTTTTGTAGCCACGCTAGTGGCGTGGCTCTGGGGATGGCAAGGTTAGTCTGTCGGTCCAATACTTTGATAGAGACTGAAATATCTCAACAATTTCATGGCAATGGATTTTCATGAAAAAAGATATTCATGGTGCCCAGAGGATGAACCTGACCACCATGAGATTGACAGTTCCTAATTTTTGAGTGAAATATCTGGACAGCTATTGGATGGATTGCCATAAAATTTCACCACCATCTTGCAGAATCACATTCATGAATCGTAATAAATCGGTAGTCCCTTAATTTTTCATCTACCATCATCACCACCATCTTGCAAAATCAGTGACATCCCCATCAGCCTCAGCTGTACTTTAAGTGCAAATCAGAAAATGTTAGCATGCTAACAAACTAAACTATTGTGTTAGCATGCAGATGGTAGCATTTAGCTCAAAACACTGTTGTGCCAAAGTGCAGCCTCATGGAGCTCTGCTGCTATCTGCTATCTCTGCTGTGTGATTTGCACAATGAAATAAAAACAGATATAGAAATGAGATTTTTGCATCTGACCTTGAAATGAGTAAAAAAGACATGAGGAGCAACCAAAAAGAAAAATATTGAGGGGTAAAAATGCTACATCTTGTATTTAGAAGTACAATATTTTGGAACAGTATTTTGGTTTTGATAAACAAGACATGGAGCAAAAATGGGTACCATGTTTTCTTTACAAGTAAAGCTACAAAAATTAAAAGCTATAAATCTTTGTACATATTCTGCAAAAGAAACTAAAATCTCCAAATGTTTCTTTTCCAATATCTTTTAGCCCTTCACACACCTCAGATTGAATGTTGTTGAGCTCAGTAATTTAAAACAAACTTATTCATGTCCTTGAATTTGTTATCATTATTTCAACAGGGTCTCGTTACAGTGCATGAAAGTAAAGCTAGGAGATACGTTGGCATCATATTGACGTCATGATATGAAACTAGATATCGTCATGTGTTATCGGTATCATCTTTCCTGGTCTTAAAGGCTGCAGTACAGTTACGTGATTCAAGTTTAGATCATTTGACTGCTCTGAGCAAAAAGAAAATGGGCATCATTTCCACAAAATTTATCTCGGCAACGATATCACCCACACATAGTTTAGACCAAATATATTATGAAGGCACCAATAATCAATATAATAAACATCAAGTTATACTTTAAAACCATCATAATACTTCATTGTGTCAGTATGGTCCAGCTCTCCTTAAAAGTGAGTGACTACTACAGTGGCAACTCCTGCCTGCTAACAGCCCTATCATTAACTAGTACATTAACAGATTCCCAAACAAATACACACACACCAGTACACCCATGTGAGATATTTACGTGACCGATGTACAGTATGCTGCATGGCTAGGTGCCATTTTGGCGCCTTTGTCTCTATGCTAGGGTGAGCAGCTTTCGTAAGTTGACACCTACTTCTTCATATGACATGTCATGCGGAGGAGGTCTCTCTGCATGTTTGTGGATATCAGTGCCGCTCTGTTAACGCCAGTCTGGCAGTGGACAGTAACACGAGGCCACAAGGAGCTGATGCAGTGTGTAAATTAAACGGGTCCTTGGATTGCTCTCTCTTTTTTATCCCTGTGATGTTTCCCTAATAAAAGTTGTGCTTTTGCAGTGTTTACCATGTGGGTATTAGTGCAAGTGAAGAGGCAGTGTAGTTGTATTTTTTGGTGGGGCTGCAGTATCAGACTGGTTGTGAAAAGGCTGACATCTAACCTTGCTACCGTGCTGCTAGGATCAGGGGGCTTTGGAGCCACACCATCCTCTTTAGATGGATGGGTTAACAGCAGCTTTTGGCCCAGTGGTGTCCTGTGAGGGTCAGTGCCAAGACTACTTCAAATGTGCAAACCATAATCCCCCTCTGACATTAGTATTTTCAGATGGAGGCAAGCAGGGAGCATGGTGGGGGGTGGCAATGTAAGCAAGGTCTTTTTGGCTGGCCTTGTTTCATGCTGGCAGTGCTGATAGACACTAAAGCCATTACTCACGGTGCAGGCATGTCCAGAATGTATTCTTAGCCCCTGTCTTCCTATCAGTCACTACAGAAAGGTTGGAGGGTCAAAAAATAAAGAGGTAACCAGTCTACAGGGCTGTCTGCGCCACCGCTGTTTACCAGGGAGGGGGTGATATTTTAAACCTGGGAGAGCTCACATATTTACCCCACTGAGTCTGACTGACTTGCCATTTGGTGGGGTGAAGACACTGGAGACCACTGATCGAGGACAGAAGAGGCAAAGAGAGAAGCTCTTCAGTTACTACTTCATAAGCAAGTAGCATGCAGCCTTTACAGATAGAAAACAGTCCATAGAAGAAGAGGAAGAGTATCAAAACAAAAGAAGACTTGAGTTAAACAGAAGCTTTGAGGATAAAGGCGAGAACAGAGGGGAAGGCACTTGGGGGAGGCAAGAGGTAGCCAGGCTGAGCTGACTTTTCCCCCAGAGGAGGAGTTGCAGTTGCCGGCCAGGGCAGGTCCCAGGGCTGGCAGGGCTGGCCCTACTGCTTCTCCACCTCCATTCCTTCCTCCTCTTACTCCTCCTTCTCCTCCCTTTAACCATCAAGCATACTGCTGTGCAGTGATGACCCTACAGGCAGAGCCCATGAGCAACCCAGGAATGCTTAGAAAATCCTGCCAAATGAACTTCTCTGCCTCAAGTGAGGGAAACTCCAGAGGTTGATCCTTCCATAAGAGGACCTCCACTGCAGTATAGACCGTCACCCTTTTGTCTTCTCATCCATTTTTGTTGCACTCACGGGTTGAGTGCACCGAGAGACAGAGGGGATTTTTTTTATACACTTTGTTTTTCCTCCATTTTTGCTTTTGTAAACCGGAACCGTGGCAACCTTTTCAGTAGCACGGTGCAAGGACCAGCTCCACTCACCCAAGATGAGCCGCTGGCTGAAATGCACCTCCATGCACTTTGTAGGTATTATTTCAGCTCGTCACCAAAAGCTATTTTTGTGGTTACTGTTTCTTCTGTTCTTATGCTTTCATCTACAAGTTGAATTTCCTGAAAGCTGTGCTTTAACAAAGTGGTAATGCAGTGTAGGAATCCTGAGGCAAATAGAACAATTGGGATAATTATCAATGGTGGATCAATTTGATGACTGCTTCATAACTACAGTATATTGTACATGTTGTCAAAGTGATGTATGTATGGTATAATTATCTTTTTATGATATAATTTTAGTTCATTGCTGCTGCGTACATACAAATTGCTTGCTCTCTTATGATAATTTGTGCTTGTCTGTTCATTTTTTGACCTCCAGTATAAAGCACTCCACTTAAATGTGCTTCCCAGAAGCCTTAAGAGTACTCTGTTCACATGCTTTGTAGCCATCACTCATGGGGGATTTAGTGAAACTGCAGTGCAGCACATTCTTGGCACATTGTGCATTAACTGAAGTCTATTATTGTACTACAAAAGGAAAAATTACACTGCCATTATGTCTGTTGTTGTTTTTGTGTCAGAAATGGACTTAGTGCTTCATATGTCGCTATTGCATATATTAGTCAGCTAAAAAAACTGGAAACCAAATTATAGGTATTACTCTCTACTGTTGAATTAAGTACGTATTTAGTATGATATTTGTTTAACTATTTGGTTTGGGGAAATACTGTCAAACATACTGTGTGTCTGATAGTTCACTATCATCATTGTCAGAACACAGACTGGAACAAGTATGATGATCGGCTGATGAAGGCGGTGGAACGTGGCGAGGTGGACAAGGTGGCTGCTGTTCTCAGCAAGAAGGGCATCATCCCCACCAAGCTTGACGTGGAAGGACGCTCTGCGTGAGTAAACAGACACACACACACACACACACACACACACACACAGCTATATACAGACACACACACACACACACACCCATGTCCAGTATGTTGACAGTCGTAGTCAAAGAGATGTGAATTTCTACAACACACTTTCAACAGATAGAAATAAGACATGAACTGTATATTGAATTGAACTTGTACAGAATGTACATTAGTAACACTTTCGTGTACTTACATACACTTGTGTTGGTTTTCTCTTGATTGCTACTATCTACGATGCCTTTCTGAATATTTGCAAATCTAAAAAAGCTGAGCATCACAAATTCCAAACATTGGAGTGGGCGCCCCACCACACATTCCTGACGATGTTTCCCAGATAAAGCATCTATAGATGGGAATTCCTTCACAATTAGGTCACTCTTACTCAAAAATAGTTTTACCTCTTACCTCCTTTTATGACATCAGTGCCAAGTCTCCCTGCATGACCCTCAACAACAAAAAAAACAATCCCTCCCCCTCCAAAAATTTCCCCTGGCTATGGTGACCCTGTTGCACATTTCAACCTTAAACCTTCATCCAGCTACCCTGCATATGAAAGGCATTGCAGTTGCATATTATTATGTGTCCATTTTTCTATCCAGAAATTTCCCTTTTAGTGTCCATCTGACAGGGGTCAGTGTGGGAGTTGGTATAAAGAATGTTTGTGGCCACTGAAGGCTTGACCACATTGGCTAGAGGCTGTTTATCTAGTCCCTACAGGAAATGACTCCCTGCAAATTCAGATCAGATCCACTGTGGTGCTTGCAACACCAAGTAATACATTTAGGCCCAGCTGCAGGCTATTATCAGGATCAGCTGACATCTTGAAGGACCATGTTTTATATGGTAGGAGTTTTCAGTGGGAACTGAAGAAGAAGTGGGTTAACAGAAAGATAAGATGGGAAGAAATGGAAGGTGTAGGGAGAAAAAGTAGGTCAACTTAACTGAAATATGTACAAGGAATTCTCTGATGTTGCATCTTGACCATCCATGACCACAGATATTTCAGGTATCTCATACAGACCGTTATTTTGGTCCTATTAATGATCATAAAGGCCCGGCCTTGGAAAACAATGCATTGAGCTGTATAAAAAAGGTACTTTGTTTTCTTCCTAAATGAAACCAGATTCCAACACCAGCATTTTGGGAGGCCAGGCGCCCTCAGTTTAATCCTAGATATATGAAGAAGTCTCTGGCCTGTGCTTCAAGTTTATTTTGACAAAGGCTTTGTTAAACTATGGAGCACCAGATCCCAGAAGCAAAGGTGTATTTTCAGCAGTGTGTGAAATTCTCTGGTGGCACCGTTGCAAAGACCAATGATTGTATACATGCGTGCGTGTAAATAAACAGAATTATACACACAACCTGATAAATGTCTGGTCTCATAATAAGGTGCTAGAATTTGTCAGAACTAAATCCAGAACCGTAGCTGCCAATTTTGCAATGACTGACTGCAGTCACGCTCATTATTTAGTGTTCCCCTGCAGGGTGGACAGACCCGAATTAGTTAACTGTAAAATAAACACACCACCTTAGCTGAACATTTATGGAAAGAGGTCATGCTTTTGCCAAGTCTACCCAAAACAAAAGTGAACCACAATCGCAACTCAGCAAGTCTGCTTATAGTTCAGTGGGCCACACACAGACCAACGCGTGTCTATGGCTTTCTGTCCAACAAAGGAATGTCGAATGGCGATCCCTTGTAATCATGGACCTCTGTGGGGAAACAAATTACAAACTGTTACCCCCGATATATAATTTTGTGTGCCCTGGATTAGCCTCACTGTGTTCATCTAATGAATCCAGCTCTAACTGCTCTATCGCGGCTTCCAGCTGAGTAAACAGTTTACATCTCTGCCATGGCATTAACTGAAGCCCACCCATCACACCTGCTCATTCTGTGCAGTTGCGATAGCTAACTGACGAGGGCTTAGCAGCAAAACATGACAGCACACCACTCGAGACAAGCACTCGCTTGGCTCTGCAGCATGAAACTGGCACTGACTAAAGATACTGCTGCGTGCCCGTTGTTTGTCAGGATTAGCAGTAATGAATTTTGTGCTCAAGTGTCTTTTAAGAATAACAATAGCAAGCTGTGAGTTTCACTGTTGGATCTGCCTGATTTTGAGCCCGATCTTGGGGCAGATTGAGAACAGACTGAGGATATGCGGTCTTTGTTTTTGAGTTGACAGGACAGTTAGGTTTTTAATTGTGTGGACTGTATTTCTAACACTGCACACACACTTTAAGTCTTCATCGACTTGTTGAACGTGTTTTTCCACAGTCCTTGCCATTCATTTTTGTTATCGTACAAAATCAGCTGACAAAGACTTGAATCTTGCTCGGGATTGGTAATCTATAGAACAAGCAAGTATTTGAAGCTGCCACAGCCACAGTATTTTGACTGTTTGACTGCCTTGAAAGACGCACATTATCATATATGGCTCAGTTACCAGCATGTACTCTCTGGTTTACTCTTCCCTGTCCACTCTCTAAAAATAGCAACCATATCCTGTAGGCTGTCAACCTGAAAGCCGCCCAAGGAGCAGGTGTGAAGATGAAATGACATAGCTGAATGTGTTCTCTTAAAGTCAGACCCATTAGTCTCCCAAAATTCATCTTTAACCATTTTACTGAGGCCTCCAGCTGGGTAAGTGGTATATATCTTCAGTGTCAGATATTTTGCCTTTTTGTTGTTCGTTTTGTTCACCACACTTACTAACTGGAGGCCTATTTTAGTGGATTTAAGTCTCCTCAAATCAAACCTGTCTGTGTTGGATCTGTTGCATGTAGTCATAATGTAGTTGCAAATACATGGTTTTCAGTCTAAAACATCTTGTTAGCTGTTAGTGCCACTCACTGTCACGCAACTTGTCATTCCTTATTCATCACAAAGTCATGGGCCGCAGTTCAAGTTTGCAATTATGTATTTTTGACTCTCTTCAGAAGCATTCCTTCAGTTACCCTTTGGAAAATGCTATGGCTCATGAACTTGGCAAGTCACATCATTATATCCCCTTCACTTGGATAGCACTGGACTGCTTCCTGTCTGCTGTTTGCCCCAGGAGGTCAGGACCCTCCACTGCTCCCCAGAGAACCAGCATCTCCTGGCCATCAACACGGCTTTTAATACCCACACCAGTGTTGAGGTGACAGCCTAGCTGTCTCCTTGGCAGATACCTCGGGGTTAGTGTATAAACAGGTTCATGTGGCTTGATGGGTGACAGACTGAGATTGGTTTACACTCAAGTGCTTTGCAGACCTTCATGGCTGGTGGCGGCAGTGCTGCTGTGGGTTAAATCAGAGAAGGGGAACAGGAATGTTTCCAGTCAAAAGTGATGATTAAAGACATGTTGGCAAACACATGCAGTGAGAAACTGCTTAATTGAGTAGGAAAGTAACAAGGGATTATGCAAACTTTGTGGCATTTAAAAATTTGACAAAGCAATCGCATTTCAAGTTTCATTTAGTAGCTGTTCTGGGGCTTTCAATCAAATCACATGAACCTCATTAGCAGATGGAGTTTGCCCAGTTGTCATGGAAATGTAGATATTCAAATGTTGTTTTTTGTTTTTTTTTGCATTTTAAAGACTTTTTGTCCATGCTGGTTTACAAGTTGAGTTTCAAAATGTCAACTGCTGTTTCCAAGATCAAGAATGAACTTTAACTCATGCATAAACTCATGCATAAAAATATTTAGGTCAGTGACGTTGCTAATAGCTCATAATGTTTGTTACCATGACCAGGTCATTTAGTTTTATCATATTATGCAAACTAGACAGTGAACACAGAGGCAAAACTCCCATGAATATTGTCATTGTGTAAAAGTAAGATTATTCTTAAACTTGAACTCTTATCAATATCAACATAATATTACCTCAGTCAGAATATGGCCAGAGGTGGTGCCTTCACAGACAGGAAGAAATGGGGGACACAGAAAGAAAAAATTACAAAGAGAAGCTATAGTATTTGTGCAACCTATTTTTGCAGGAAGTCGATCTCTTTTTTTTATCATTTAATAGTGCTAACATATACAACAGTGAAGCTGACATAGAAGGGAAATGCTGTGTGTGTAGCTCTTGGTCACGTTGGAGTCAGACCATGAACTTACTTATCATTTCGTCAAGAATGCAGATCTTGCTGATAGCAAGGAGCCAGGCATCTCTCTTGTCCTTAAGTTTCACCCTTGCCTCCCATCTCTTTACACCCTACTTTGTCACTTTATCACTTGCCCTTTTCTACTGCGTGCTGTCTACTCTTTGCCATCTCCCTCTCCCCATGTCTGTTTTCCTCTCTTGATTTTTCTCCATCTCTCTTCTTGTTTCCCAGGTTTCATTTGGCTGCAACACGAGGACACCTCGACTGTCTCAATCTCATCCTGGGACACAGTGTCGATGTCACTGCGACCGATGCCACTGGTGAGTTCAGGTTGGATGAAAACAGTACCCTGGAGCTGTATTTATATACTTTGATGTGTTTCTAATATTTTGTCCATCCCATTATATCAGTGAGGGTAGACTTAATGCGCCACAAACATTTGACAGTTTACTTAGTAAACAACCAGAGAAGCACTATTTCTTTGTAGGTGGTCTAAATGAAACACTGACAAAATCTTCAGTGAGAGTTTTTGAATTGCCTTTGCCATGACTAAAAATAAACAACACTGTGCGCTTTGGTCTCACGTACAGTAGGGGTGATGTCACCAGGTTGAGGTACTCAATGCCAGACCACGTTTTGAGGAAGAAGATGAGGATGTGTTAGACAGAAAATTGGTCTTATTAGTGGACTGTTTCTTTTCTACTATACAGAGTGCTGCTCAGCAGCAAATGTGTTAATTTTCTTCATTGTGACAGCATAAATTAGGATGTGAAATTAGGCTAAATAATGAGCAAGAGGCATGAACTGATCCAGCCCTGCTTTCAGAAACAATATAGACAAAAGGTTCAGGCAGCAAGGCAAAGATGGAAGCAACAAATTACAATTTACACATTTTGCAGTTTGCCATATTTAAATCTCATCCATTTCAGGGTAGAGATATTGTAAGTTTTCCATAAGGATTACATGGCTAACTGACCAATGATATACATGTATTGGTAAAACAAATCTAAATATGTTAATGGAAATGAAGCTATTCAATGTCAACAGTCAGCCAGCCAAGACAAGATTAAGAAGTAGTTTAAGAGATCGATTTTTATACCAGCAAATATAGTTTCAACAAATTAAAAGAGCAGAATATTTTGATACTTATTCCAGTCTTTCAGATAAGATACTGGAAATGTACTCAAGTATCCATTTGTTCCAGAATGGTAGGGCGCCACAGCAAACTCAGATCGGATATATTTCCAAATGGGAATCTGGTGAGGGTGCAAATCCGCATGGTCTCTGGTTTGGCAAACCTCTGCTTTACCAGCTGAGACGAGCTCAAATGATGCACTGATTTTGCACTGATTTTGCTGTGTTCTGCACTCGCACATTTAGGTTTTTAGCATCAGCAGAACAATTATACGGAGTCATGCATAGAGTACAGTATAATGGTAATTGCAGTGTGGCATTTGGCTCTAAAAATGCATGCATGCAAACCCTTGACTGTGAACGTATCTGATTGCTGCATTTATCGCTTTCAGGTAAAAATGCTCTTCATCTGGCTTCAAGAAATGGACATTCTCTGTGTGTGCAGAAACTCTTGCAGGTAAAGTGCAGATGTTCTCCCCTGTGTTCCTCTAGCACTATTTGTACCTGACTGATATTTACTCCTGTGAGAAAAGTGGCCGAATTACATGGTGACATCTCATATTTGGTTGTTCTTTTGGTGTGTTGTATATCTACACACTCTACTGTGTGTATCTTTCCACAGAGCAGCTTCCCAGTCACTGGCCAGTCAGAGCAGTTTCCCTTTCAGCTCCTTTAAATAATTATTGCCAAACAGCTCTGGCAGCTGAGCCTGCTCCGTATCGGTCAACAGTAGGCCCTGTTGAGTCACCATGACCTACTGGAGGATTTATGTGTTTACAATGAGGGGGCTATCTCTGCAATATTGTGCTCTCACAGCGTTGTAGCCCCCTCCCCCCTGCCTCTGTCTCTCACATGGCAGTGATCTAACAGTGGTCAGGGCTGTTGGCAGGGGGTTGTCAGTGGTGTTGACAAGCCTACCCTCCTGCAAACCTGCCGTCCATTCTTGGTGCCGTCATCACACCAGACATAGCAGCTGGACGCCAACACCCACCACCCCCACTACTTCCACTATCTCCCTCCCTCAGCCCAAACCCTCAAGGTATAGGATATCCCCCCTCCATGCTGTGCCGTCAGATCCCCTTGCCGCTCTACCCTCCTCCCCTTCGCTTTGTCATTTGAGCGTGCTGCTAATTTTTGGCCCTTGTTGCTAGAGAGAGTTGGGTTTTTATAGTGGGGGGGGGGCAGAGCTCGCTGGCAAGCTTACCCAGCAACATCAGGCCCCTGTTAGCATTGAGTCCTCAAGGCTTTCATAGCAGGCCCTCATCACCACAGTGGTACAGTCACTGGTGTCCAACCAGCTGACTGACTGTGTAGAGATGTCACAAACATATCAGCACAGCACCACTTAGCCTAATATGACCTGCCTGCTGTTGCCTCTCCGGTTCCACTGCCAACCAGTGGAAATAAATGATTTTAAGACATTTTCTTCCACAAATACAAAATTGAAACATAATTAAAACATTATTTAAAAGAGTTACTCACATCCAGGGGTAGATTTTGACGTAAGACAACCACTCTTACTCTGTGGGAATAATTGTCAGAATTTAGTGACTTTGTAAAATAAGCCACCTTGAATAACTCAGGCTCAGCTCAAATACTTAGCAATCAAATCAAGCTAACTTCATTATCAACTTAGAAAAAGTTGCCTATTGGTTTGGCTGCTCAGGCTATAATGCAGAGAGCCAACCACTGGTGGATATTAGTAGTGACTCCACAGCATCATATCCAGTATCATGATTGAAGTCTTTTCGTGCTTTAAGGAACTGAGGCATCATACTCCTCTATATGGAAATCATTCCACGTTAATAGACCTGTAATATACAGTGTGTGGTCAAAACATTCCTTTAAATCTGTGTTTTTTTGTAAGGTTCCCCTACAAACCATCATCCCTTTTGTTAAAATTTCACTAATCAACCATCGCTGAATATTTTTCCAATTATTTTCATAATTTTTCTTTTAAAGAAATACTGTAGATTGTCATCGCTAGTGAGAGTGAGAAATCGGTGTTGTTAGAGTAAACGTTCTCAGATATTTAATAAATGTACTTCATTATTTTACTGATGTATTTTACACTTCAGAGATATTTCAGCTCCAGTGAAATGATTTGCTTCACTTGATTCTGTTGTGACAAACTGTTCATGTATTTTACAGCACAACTGTCCAGTTGGAAATGTGGACCTACAAGGAAGAACGGCTCTACATGATGCAGGTAAGATTTACTCTACTGTACTACTGACTCTACTCTACTCTGGTATTGACTCTACTCTACTCCAGTATTGACTCTACTCTAGTATTGACTCTAGTCCTAACTCTAGTCTTCTTTATTCTACTTTACCTTAGTATTGACTTTATTCAACTCAACTCTACTCTCTTTCATTTAAAATAAATGAAAACCCTGACAAGCTACAGCTCTTTTACTTTACTTTGAACAGATTATCCACATACTCACGTGAATGTTCTGTCTTGGTTTCCAGACCCTTTTCAACATATAAACTCAGGTCCTGAGCTGAGCTGATGTTCATGAGTTTTCAGTGGTAAATGGGATGAAATGCAGTTGTTTCTGCTCTTTTTCTCCACAGTCATGGCGGGCTGCTCCTCTAGCGTGAAGCTTCTTTGTGACAGCGGGACTTCTGTGAATGCCAGTGATTTTGTGAGAATTGATATTTCACTCCATTTCACAAAGTGTGTTGTAATGGTCTTTCTTTTAGTTGTTTAGTTTAGTTGTCATTGTAGAAAAGCATATTGGCCTGCTTGCTCCTTAAAGGCCTATAGCCTGTCAGTGACAGTCATTAGTCATTGAGCAGCACAAAAGGTATTCACTAAATCTGAACTTAGGGTGCTTTCACACCTGTAGTTCGGTGGTCTCGGTGCGATTCGGGGGTGAAGTTGCAACATTGTTGCATTTTTCATTTGGTTCGGTTCGCTTTCACACTGTACTTTGTCAAGCGGACCAAATATTGTACACAAATGTCACGCGGTCAAAACAGTCGCTCGTCTATTGGACAAAATATCCGAGTGAAACTCGCCGACACTTCCTAATCTCAGAAATCTCAGAAAGGCGGGCCCTGATGAGAGAGAGGGATTATGATGTGTTGTCCTTGTTAGACAGAAGACGGGCAAGATTTGATCATAATAAGCTATGGATTTGAAAGTAATCACCCGCAATGTACTGTTTTTTGGTTCACTTCCTGTATTTGGTTCGGATCGCATTCTCACCTGTAGCGAACCGAACTCTGGTGCACTTGGAAGCGAACCGAGACCCCCGATTTCAGGCGGACCAGAGTTCGGTTGTTTGGTCCGCACCAGACTGCGAATGAGCTTTCACACCACCCCAAACGAACCGGACTATCCGACGAAACACACCAGGGTTCGATTAAAACGGACCAAACAGCTCAGGTGTGAAAGCACCCTTAGTCCACTTGAGTGAGCGCTCTCTTTATTCTGGATTACTCTGGGCCTTTTTCACTTTGAAGTGAGAGACAAATTGATTCTTGGGATGGGACTGTATAGGACTGTATTGTGTTATAACCATGTGATTTTGTTGATTGCTGTCCCTGCGTGTATTTATGCGTATGCATCTTTGGTTTTTCTCCAGGATGGCAGGACACCTCTGGTGCTGGCAACCCAGATGTGTCATCCACGCATCTGTCAGCTGCTGCTTGAGCGAGGGGCTGATATCACCATCCGGGACAAACAAAACAAGTAAGAGACCACTCATGGTGTTTTGTCTCTGGTGTGGTTGGCAAATATCAGTTTTAATAATTGGAAATCTGTGTTGCTTACAAAAGGCAGCTTTTGACAGATAACTTAAACAAGTCACACCATTTGCATTTCTTTGCAGAGTCTTTCTGATATTAATATCAAATCACAGAAAATACTCTGGATTCTGTTCAAGCTATGAACATTTATCAGAAATGTCTTCCATTTCTATTTTCAGTTTAATATAACTTTTAACATCATAACAGTATAGTACAAGTTTTGCCTGACTTTTTATTGTGGTTTCTCAGCAGCATTTGTAACACGCAGCAAAACAGTCCTTTTAAAATCTAATTAAAAAACACTGACTGCCGATGTGGTGTCAAAAACAGGACAAATCATCTCAGCTCAACTGCCACAGCACTGAATTATTCCGCAGCAGTTGAAAAAATGCGCTGTGAATTGTTGTTTTTGCCACATGTTTTGATTTGAGAGCCTCATTTTCATTGACACAGTTGTTTCATACTGTAGCTAGTCCATGCATGTTCTTGCTCATAAACTTTACTTGTCTTTGTTTGAACCCCACAGGACAGCGCTGATTCTGGGCTGTGAGTATGGCTGTAAGGACGCAGTGGAGGTGTTGCTGAAGAGTGGCATTGACGTGAAGGCAGTTGATAGCTTTGGTCACGATGCATTTCACTACGCTCGCCTCAGCAAGAACACGGAGCTTGTTGCGATGGTCAAAAGTTACCTCGACAAGGCCACCAGAGGTCAGATGGCAAAACACCACAAGAGACTGAACATAAGCTTCCTGTTGCTGTTTGTTTGGAATAAAAACAAGAAGAGAATAGCTTCTGAAGTTTAAACTTCTGTCTGACACGTGATGGTTTTAGGTAGTGCTGTTGATTTCCAGGAAAATACTGTGAAAAAACATCTCTCTGGCAGTTTTAAAATCCACTTAAAGCTGAGAGTCTTAAACATCACCTCACCATTTGTTTCAAAAACAATAAAATTAAGAAAAGGTGATTCAGATGAAGAGCAACAAGTGTGTAGACTTTTACTTGCTCTGTTTAAGCTACATGACAATATTGGTATTTTAAGTATTAATTCAGCGGGTCACTGACTCCCATAGGCAACAGCAAAGTGTGGCTCATTTTGACTACACTTGGGAAAATATGTCAAAACCATAATAAATGCATGCAAAAATAATTAATACCCTGATTCCCAGATATTGTTTTGCTTTTCATTTCCGTTGGTTTGTTAACATATTTTTAGACTGTTTTAGATTTGCTGTAGAATTATTTTAATCGCAGATTGTGGATTTTTATTTTCTAATCTCGATGTCAGTAAGTCTTTTTCAACACTTCTCAGTTTTAATATCTCACAATATCTTTAACCATAGTCTAGTCTAGATTATTTCCTGATTTCGTATTTTTCCGATATATTTTTATTTGCTTTTGTCCTTCTTGGGTGCATTCCTTTCCTTGAACATGTTTTCAAGGAAAATAATTCTGTAAACATGCCTGTTTTTGTCAAATCTCAATAATATATGGGAGGAAAACTGAAATCTGAACCTGCTGTTTTCTCACTTTGTTACAGATAAAGAGGCTGCCAGGATAGAACAGTGGAAGCGACAGGTAATCCTGCAGCATTCAGTTTTACTGGCTCTCATCATCCATTAAATCTCACCTATAGTGAGGAGCAGCTGTTATTCCCCACACTACTACACTACTGTTAGAGGGCCTTCATGTGTACATGTAGCATGATGGGAATAGCAATGAACTGACATTTGTGTGGCCGTTTTGCTTCCACAGTCCAATTGTTAAAAGATGACAAAGGTCAAGGTAGCTTACATCCCAAAGCTTTCGTTGACATTAAGAAGTCAAAATCCTTCCTGTCCACGATTCAAATGCTAAGATATTTTGTTCATGCTCAAAAACCTACTAGTTTCTCTGAATGAATGCCAGATGGATACCAAATAATAGGTGGTATTTGTTTTCAGTTATCACTCCTAAAGCCTATGCATATTGGTCTTGAGTATTTAGATAAAATGTAGGTTAAAGCCTTTTTACAACTTTGATGGCTGCATTAGAGAACAGCAGCAATGGTTGTGCTTGGGGTGGTGCTGAATTTTACATATTGTGCTATTTGTTTAGCAGGCGTCGAGGGCTAATGTGAGGGCCTCCTCTGTAACCTTTTTTACAAATTGTAGATGGGGAATATGACTTGGCCTGAAAAAAAAAATTCAGTCAGAAGATTTTTTTTTCTTTGCTTTAATCCCTGCATTTAAATGCTAAGATATTTTGAAGCCTGTGTTGTAAAAACACCCTCAGGTTTCTGCATTTTCTTCCAATTGTTCCACATTTAAAATCCTTTTCTTTGACTTGTTATTGTTTAGTACAGCCTTTTCATATTTCTGAACCTTTAGGGTACTTGGATGTACATGACTGCCATCTAGTGATCATAAGCAAGAGTTGTTCCATACACCTTTATAGCCTGTGGTAATGTTATATCCTCGAAACATGGTTGTGAAAAAGTTCCTGTCTTATCCGCAGCACTCAGTGGAGAGATCAGAGGCAGCTGAGGCTAACAGAAAGGATCAGATCATATATGTAAGTGCTGTAAAACTTCAGCCTCCCTGTCCCACACAAACACACATTCACTTTTGCTTCATTAACAAATACCTTTCATGACGATCATCAAGACACCCATTTCCATAAAGTCATAAGGAATTATTTGATTTTAGCATTCAGTGGTTGGATTTTGATCGCTTTAAGCTTGTAAGCATTATGGTTTTATGGGTGTTTTAGGACTTGGAGAGGCAGAACGAGACCCTGCAGGAAAGTCTCAGGAAGTATCACCAGGAGCAGAGAGCCCTGTTGGATAAAGTCAACATGCTGCAGCAACAGCTCATGCAGGTAAACAATACAACAACACAGCAAGAGTTTAGCAAAACAGTACAGTACAGTAAAACCCTCCAACCATGCTTGTCCTTCACTACTGGCTTGTGTTTTTTCAGCGCTCATGGTTTTCTGTGGGTGGGTAGATCTGAGGTTCCAACTAAATGATGAATATAAGCAAAAACAATGATTAAAAACTGAGCCGAGTCATGCTCTCTTGGCCTTTATATCTTAGTCCCAGGTTTTCTTAAGATAATAAAGGTAATACATGATTCTGATTTGAATGTGTAATTAGTTTCTAACCACTAAGTGTTCCTTTCAGAGGAGGCAAAGCAGGCTTTTAATACTGATCGCTTATGTAAAAAACTAATGACTTACTTGGAAATGCTACATTCAGTGAACATAATAGATTCCTCAATATAAGAATAATATCCATTCACAGGAGAACAAGGAAATCAAATGGATTTTAGTGGCATATTGTCAATTATTAATCCCTCAATTGACTGCATATATGATGTTTTTTTCATCTGCAGGAAAAGATAACTGTGGAAGACACTCAGAAAGAGGTATGAAACAAAAATTATTGCACTGTTGTTGTAGGCCTTATTCACAGTTTTGTCAATTGTTTCCTAAATGTGTTTGTAAAAATCTTACCCTGGATGCACATTATAATCAAGATGCTGTTATTATGCAACAGTAGAATTAATAAGTGCAGTGTGGAGAAAGTCTTAAGTTACTGTATGATCTCTGAAACCTACAAAATAAGAGCAAATGACAGCCTGGGAAAGACTTGTGAGGATGTTGTTGGTGCTGTATCAACACAGAACTGTACACGTGGAAGTGGAGGGAAGGGAAAAGGAAGGTAGCACAGCCTGAAATGCCACTCAATTGTGACTTGATTGCACTCAATAACATCCTACCAGGTCCACACATTCAGGAATCAAGGTCAAGTGCAGTAGCGATTCAAAATGTTGTAATTTCATGAAACAAATCTTTTAAAAAAATGTTAGTTCCACTGTAGGGGAAAGAAAGAGCAACAAAACCATAAACTCTGTGAACATGCACAAACGTCTTCGTTAAGATGTGTGCTCTTGTATGTTTCATGAATGAGGCCCTTTCTTCTTGAAGTTGCTGCTTGTTAAGTGGTAATGTGCACAGTGAGATCCGGAAGTCAGATTCTACTATTAAGAACCCTTCTCTTCATAATTTCTCAAAAAATAAACAAATATTTGTTAATGTTTTTGTTAATGAAAAGTCTTTTTTTTGCCATGAAGCTGCTACAGTGTATATAAAGAAACTACAACTGAAAGTTCACATTTTGACAAATGTGTAAATATTGCCTTGTCATCAAAAAAATAACTCTCCCATTAAGGCTGCAGACTTCCAGATGTCTTCTGCCTTTACTTTAACGAACTGGAGTGGATCAATATTTGTCCATATGGTTTAGTATCTTGGACACGTATGCTGTTCTGTCTCATATAGATATAATGTCCTACAGACCAGATGTGATCTCTTGCTTTGGTCTTGCTTTGCTTTGTGAAAATCTCCCCACATCCTCTGTTACTGCTGCCTTAAAAGCTTTGACATTAGCTGCAGTTAGCTGCAGGTATATTTGCAGCACTTTGGACAATTTTGCTCCAGTCTTCTTCAATAAACCCCTTTTGATACTGGCACAACTTTTCTGACCTTGAAGCACCCGCAGTTGTGTTGAAAACACATACTGCAGAGCTCTGAATAATTTAGTAGGTATCTGGTGTAAGTTTGTAAAAGATCAAAACAGTTGTGAAATATATGAATAAAAGATACTGTGTGATAACAGTAAGTCCTTAACAAATGGTGTGTGTGGCAGGCATTTTCTCAGCATTTCTAAAAGATGTAAAAAATATTGATTTGTTTAAGATCTAAGTGCATTTTTGAATCGTAAGTATCGGTTCGGTTAAAGCGTTTGTGTTCCTTTTGATAAATTATGTGAATGAACTGTTCTTGGAAGTGAACTCAGACCCCCACTTTATTTGCCATCATTCAATCAGTCATTTATTCATCTGAAAGTGTCTGGTTACTCTTGCATGACTAACTCATGCCTTTGGTTTTCTCTCTATTCAACCAGAAGGAGCAGTTGAAGGTGTTACTCAGTGCCAAAGAAAGAGAGGAAGGGGCTCGAGGCCTGGAGACTGTCAAGGTCCAGCTGCGGAGCACTTTGGTCAGTGACTTTATGCATGTCTGATTTCTACTTTGAGGCTTTAATCCTCGTCGAAATGGATGCATTTAAGATTTTTTGAAGACTTTTTTTGTATTCAGACTTCATACATATATTTGGTAAGAAGTGCTTCTCAAGCTGCGATTTACATTTCGTTGTCAGGAATCAAACCTGAAGTCTGAAAGTCTTGAAGCGAAGTTCTTTGTTAGTAAACATATATCTGCTTTAGATAAATGCATAATAAATGTGGACATTAGGGTAATTTTTTTTTCCATATAGTTTATTCTATATAGTCTTAAAATAGATTTTTTTTTTAAGTCTCGGTTCGACCATTTGTAATGAGTAAGTGCATCTATATGTATTCACAGGGGGACTACTCTGGGCAGTCTGTTATCAAAGGTGAGCTTTCTTCCATTTCTTGAATCTTAAAGAAAAATTTGATACCATCATTTCACAGAGTATGAGCAGGTTTGAATGTCATGTTTGTCTCACAGGTAAAGAAAACACTTTGGTCAAACAAGCTCACAGCCTGGATTCTGATCAGGTAAGTTTTTATCTGTGGATGTTTAAATATAGAGTGTTAGTGGTTTGCATCTCAGCAGTCTGTGTCAGCAGTGGTGGACTTACAGCTGGACCTGCATACAAATTAAAGTGCTAATACGGTATTCAGATCCTGATGGCTATTCTTTCTTACCCTAACTAATCAGTCTGTACTGAAAAATTACAAATCAAAGGAAAGAAAGTTGAGGTGACCTTACAGAACCTTTTGTGAATGTTTTACAAAGCAGTCAACAACTATTCTGTACTCTCAAATAAAGTGTCTTGCTTTACATCATAATAATAATTCATAAATCATATTTGGGGTGTATTTGTATCCATATGTTTTTCCTCTTTCTCTGCAGATGCTCCAGAATCCTGCCATGCTGCGTTCACCGTCCAGACCTCCAGAGAAGAGTCCGTCCACTGTAGGCTGGGACCTCTCTGGTGAACTGGACGCGCTCCGACATGAACTTGAGTCGGTCAAGAGAAGACAACAGGCGGCGGAGGAAGAGACAACGCGGCTTCAATCTGCCCTGAACCGTAAAACCAGAGAGTGCCAAGAGCTGGTCCAGAGCCGAGAGACCATCCAGAAACAGGCTGACCAGCAGGTTCAAGAACTTGAGGACGCCTTGGGGGACGTCCAGAAGAGGATGCTGGATTCTGAGTGTAAGGTCAAACAACTGCAAGCCCATGTAGTCGCTGTTAAGGAACACTTAGGAGGCCAGGCGACAGAAGAGATGCGTGCCCAGCTCCAGGATATCAAGGCCAAATATGAAGGTGCTTCAGCAGAAGTGGGTCGCGTTCGTAACCGTCTCAAACAGAGTGAGAAGGCCCTGGAGGAGTACAAGAGCAGCGAGAACCAGCTAGCAGCTGAGGCAGAAAGGCTGAACCAAGACCTGGGAGCTCTGACTGCAGAAAGAGATGAGTTTGCAGAAACCCTTTTAGAAATGGAAACCCAGCTGAAGGAGGCCCAGACTAAACATGGCAACACAGTACCAGCTGAGAAGTTTGACAACATGAAAAACCTGCTGACCAATGCAGTTGACGAGAAGGAACGGCAGCTCGCTGAGCTGAGGGAAGACTATGATCGCGTGCTGGAGGAGGTGGCGGAGCTCCATCGAAAGCTGGACGGTCCGTCATCCCAGGGAGGATCGGGGGCCATGTCTGCCGAGGAGCAACAGATACGGGCAGCTCTTGAAGAGCAGAATGCTTCATTGAAAAGGAAACTGGTCGATTTGACTGCCAAAAGCCAGGCTCTAATTCATGAGGTCGAGGAGAGTGAGGAGGAAAGGGATATACTACGAGAGCAGCTGGATGAGCTCAACAGCAGGATTGAGATCGACTTTATACCCATGAAGCACCACGAGGAAGCTCGGAGGAACATGGTGACGGCTTTGGAGGAGCTGGAGGACAAACTGGTGGAAGCCAGCGAACGTTACGGGAAAGCAGAGGCACAAGTCCAGCAGGGTCACACCGAGAGGGCCACGCTGCAGGAGAATATCAGCAGTCTCCAGAGTGCCAGCGAGAGACACCAGAGTGAAATGGACGCTCTGAGGTCTCAGAACGCCGACCTGATGAAGAAACTTGAACTTTTGCAGAGGAGATGTGAAGACAGAGATAAAGAGTGTGTACAGCTGACCACGCAGAGCCAGACTCTGAAACAGAGCTTGGAGGGAGAGTATGTTCCCAGACAGCAGCACGAGCAAGTGAAGATGGAGTTAAGTTCCACCTTAGAGAGTGTTAAAGCTGAGATGTTGAAGTTGGAGACCAAGGAAAAAGAAAGTGGGGATGAATTGAAGAATGTGAAAGAAGGAAATGATAAGTTGAAAGAAGAGTTAGAAAAAGTCCTCTTGGAGATGAAAAAAGACTATATAAGCGTAAAAGACCACAAAGCTACAACAGACAGGTTGATTGCTGCTGTGGTTGAGGCAGAGAATAAAGCAAACAAAGTGTCAGCGGTGTACGAGTTGTCTCAGGAGGAAACGGTAAAGCTTACCCAAGAATTGGAGGCCCAGAAGAAAGAACTTGATACCATACAGGAGGCTATTCAGTCTAAGTTCATCCCACTGACAACGGCTGAGGAAAAAGAGCACTCTTACAGTGCCCAGGTGAAGGAGTTGACAGTCAAGCTGCTGGAAATGGAAGAGAAATATAACATAGAAAGGTCTGCCGGAGAGAGCAACAAACAGGAGAAGGACAAACTAAAAGTTGAGATTGAATCTGTTCAACAGAGACTAGACTCTGCTCTAGCTACCAGTGAAAAGCACAAGGATGTGGAGGAAGAGTTCAGGGATAAATTTGAGGAATTGACTCAGAAGTTGGTCAACTTAGAGCAGCAGCACAAGGAGGTAACATCTCAGAAATCTGATCTTCAAGACCAGAATGCCCTCTGCAACACTCAGATCCAGAATCTCCAGGAGCGTCTGAAATCAGAGTTGACTCGGATAGCAACGTACGACACAGAGCTTAAAGCCCTCCATGATGCCATGCAGCAAGCCCAGGCTGACTGCAAGAAAGCAAGAGATGCTCAGCAGGAGGAGGCCCAGAGGGTTTGTGCCTTACAGAAAGAACTGCAGGAACGCCGCGGGGATCAGGCCTCTCTGCTGCAACAGCAGGCCAAGGCTAAGGACGCCCTGGAGGCCGAAGTCGCTAAGCTTCAAATGGCTCTCCGTGAAGAGGAGGAGAACAACGCCCAGA
Organism: Oplegnathus fasciatus; assembly: GCA_003416845.1. Taxonomy (NCBI): domain Eukaryota; kingdom Metazoa; phylum Chordata; class Actinopteri; order Centrarchiformes; family Oplegnathidae; genus Oplegnathus; species Oplegnathus fasciatus. The sequence goes on from NTHP01000109.1 coordinate 1,435,451, forward strand.
GGGCCGAAGACGTATCTGCCCTGCAATCTGAGCTCCTTCAAGCCACGCAAGCTCTCGAGGAAATTCGCTATAAGGAAGACCAAATGAACCAGCTGACGAAGGAGAAGCAGCAGCTGGAAGAGGAGGCTGCCAACCTGAGCAGCAAGCTGTTGAGCTTAGCAGAGGAGTGTGAAGAGGCCCACCAGGAGTCAACACAAGCGAGGGAGGGCGAGAGCAGGGCCAGGACGGAGATGGAGGCTGTGCAGGAGAAGGGACGAGCCATTGAAAGAGAAATTAGGGAGCTGAAAGAGAGATATGATGAGTCGCTCAGCACCATCTGTGACCTTCAGAGGAGGATTCAGACATCAGCTCAGCAGACTGAAGCCAAAGACAAGAAGGTAAAAATAATTTGACATTATTATTGAATTATTAATAGGTTTTGCAGTGCTCAGTCATTGTTTTATTATTTAAACTACTCTTTGGTACATGCAGTATGTGTGTTTGACTGTAGCTAAATGTAACACTGTAGATTCAAAATGTGATAATCCACCACTGAAAAATATTTGTGTCTGCAAATCTGATTTTTCAAACATTTGTTTCTATTTCTACTGATTAAAATCTTCTTCCAGTTTTGTTACATAGTTGATTAAGTGATGAAAAATGTGTGAACATAATGTATGTGTGTGTCTTTGTGTGTGTGTCAGATCACAGAGTTGCTGACAGACGTTGAGCGATTGAAGCAGGCACTGAATGGTCTGTCCCAGCTGGCATACACAAGCAACACACCCAATAAGAGGCAGACGCAGCACATTGACACACTCCAAGCCCAGATCAAGAGCCTACAGCAGCAGCTGGCTGTGAGTGGACATGCATTACATATTAAAATATGTATTACAGAAAATTATGTTAAAATATGCATGTTCTGTTTTATATTTAATGAAATGTACTGTACATTAACTGATTTCTGTTAGAGACTGGCTGAAAAACAGCAGTAGGAACCAATGAATTCTTCATTTTTATACATTTTATACTGATATTCAGTTGTTGTTGTTTTTTTAGGTTAATGCAGCAACATTTTGTAACTTGTGTATATTAACAAATACATTATGTGGTAGGTATTTTGGTTTGTTGGCTCATCAGGTAGTTCATAGAATAAAACATATAAATACTACATTAAGTGGCTGATTTATAAGAGTGGTCGCACCGTGTATACCTCCTTTACTTGGAGAATAGTAAAAATAAGAATTAAACATCTCTATTGCTGTAGTTGAATCTTTCCAGCAAACATCATGACCCAAAACTACACCAAAAAAGCCTCTCTGCTCCTTTCATATAACATATGTCCAACTTTAGAAAAAAATACAATACTGGCCAGCTGTTGAAGACATCGAAGCAATAACCACTGTGTCGTCTTCGTGTCTTTCTTCTTCCCTTCTGCTCGATCAGGATGCTGAGAGGCAACACAGGGAGGTGGTTTCAATTTATCGAACTCATCTTCTCAGTGCAGCACAGGTAAGATCCCTCTCATTAATCTCCATAGAAGGTGCGAGTTGTCTGATTTTCTTCCTTAAACTGAACTAAGCAAGTTTGTCTCATCCCCATGAATGGTCTTAATTAAAATAATTTAGGCTCTGCTGTTCAGACAGTCTCTGATGACCTTGTAGGATTATGTCAAGAGCAACAACAATAAGGAGGTGATTAGATTTGAGAGCAGAGTTCATGACAGAATAATTGAACACACTTGACTGCATAAAAGACAGGCTCATTATTTGATAAAAGCTGACTTCAGTCAAAAACTACAACATTTATACAATACACAATTTTGGTGAACCCAGTTATGTTTGATCTTTATTATTCACCTTTCGCATTTAGCATTTAACATGCACTGCATCAATCCTTGGCCACTCCCAGCAACACTTTTCTGATTTTGATAACTAAACTTCCCTTTGCAAATGTCATAAATTTCCACCGTCCATATGGCAACGTAAATTAATTGTGAGAAATACCATATGTCCAACTGTAAAGGTGCAAACAGGAGCTCAGCTGCAGCGTGGCTCTAGTTAGCTTGCAGTCAACATTATTGAGAGGCAAAACAGATGGGTGAAGGGTTGTATGACACACTGGCAGTGCACCTTAAAACAATAAATGATTTCCTTGTGTAGAAAACAAGGAAAAGGTGTTTTCTGAAATCACGCTTATTTTGTCGAATCCGGTTGTGCCAGCCAATTTTTTAAAACAACTTTCAGCACTTTGTCACCATCCAGCAGCACGAGGTAATTCATGTGTTTACACTTGGATAAAATGTGTTGTCTGAAAGCCTGCTGATTATGTGAGGCAGCCATTGCAGATGGATTGGGAAAATGTAATGGTAACCGTAATGGTTAGAAATCCTGTGGGAGCAGGCTGCAAATTGTAAAAATGCTACTAAATATGGACTAAGCCCAATTTGTTTACAAACATGTAGCTGTAAGCGCACAGGAGCTGAAGTGCAGAATGATCTGTTATGTGAGTAACTGACGACAGAGCTTCCAGTGAGAAATATGGGACAAGTGGAGTAACTGAAGCCCATCCTGACTGTGTTTCTCTCGCAGGGCCACATGGATGAGGACGTCCAGGCCGCCTTACTACAGATCATCCGCATGAGACAGGAGTTCGTGTGTTGAAGCTTCCTCTGACAAAACAAAATGCTACCTGCTGACTCAAATTCACCATTCTCACATCTCCCACTGCAGAGTCCCCCTGCTGTGGCCCCTGTGGGTGCCCGGTGTGTGTGTGTGTGTGTGTGTGTGTGTGTGCGTGTGCGTGTGCGTGTGTTTGTCATTCGGCAAAATTTCTCCAAACAAGCTGCTCTGAAATCTACTTTTTCTTTTGTAGTATGGCTGCACTTTGGTTCCCAAATGTCGAAATCTCGGTGTAGATTTGCAGCAAATGAAAACTGAATTTACTTAATAATGCTATTGTATCAGTTCCTGTATCAAACTGACCTGTGAAATCATTTATGACTTAATGATTGACGCATATACAGGATCATTTTTCAAGTTCTCTTACAGCACAGTATGTATAAATGCGATTACTAACATTTCTGTTAAATCTGATATAAATGTTGATGCAAATCTAAGCGTTTTCATGCAGCTTTAACCCATTCTATTCAGTGATGTGTGAGTTATTTGAAATGTAAGTCCCCTTCATAGATTACTCACTCTTGAAATGCTCAGCTGAAATGTAAAGTGGACATGAACACAAAGACCACTTTTCACATTCCCACCTTGACAGTCGGCTCTCATACAGTATGTCTTCGTGTTTAACAGCAGTGTTTGCTAGAATCTGAAGGATGGGTTCACATTTTTTCAAGTAGACCGTAAAGTTCACAGTTTTTCAAGTCTGTCTTGAAGCAACAGTCAGATGCCCATATGAACACTGAAACTGGTTTTGCTGCTACTGTTCACACTGGCCACTAAAAGATCCTAATGTAAGTGATGGAGTATAAAATCAACAGTTCTCAGTCCCTGCAAAAGATGTATTCAAAAGGTAATCTGAAGTTATATTAACTTCAGATAATCTTTGGAGTACATTTGACTGTGGATTTTGTCCCCCATCGCTTTGGAAGCACATTGGAAAGAGATCTTTTAATGTCCAGTATGAACAGGAGGAAAGATTATAGCAAGCAATGTTTCGATGTACACATGGGCATGTGAGTGTTGTTTAAAGACAGGCTTGAGAAATTGTGAACTTCTCCTTTAATACAACACTCAGCTGCCCATCTGTACATTAAAGGAATTATTTGTTGCTGTAGTCATGTCTATAATCTTCACTGACAGTGAGGAGATCCCTTCCTGACATGATTCCAATGTAATGATGATGATTTTGTGCAAAAATGCATTTCTAGTGTAACCACAGCTAATTTGAGGCTTCAGCAGTATGAATTAGTCATATTAGGTGGGTGGCTCTCAAGGTCACTGTCTTTTTAGTATGACATTCTCTCTTTGTGTTTCTCCAGACATTGTTTCCTTGCTGAGCTGCAGGGACAGCACTGACAAGAGTAAATTCTGCACTAAACTCTCTTACCCACATGATTTGACTAACTGGCTGCTGAAGCCTCGTATTAGCCTCAGCTGATTTTTGCACAGAAAGAGGACTCTAGATTTTGTCCCCCTTCTTTGGGGATTATTTGGGGATCCTTTCATGTCCGGTATGGAGAGAAGGAATGATGAGAGCATCCAATGACTCTCTTAATGTGCATATGGGCATCTGAGTGTTGTTTTAAAACAGACTTGAAAGAATGTAGACCTTCCTTTAACCTTGTTCATGTCATTTGTAACACTTCAGCTACTTTCTTGAGGCTGTACTCATTTTGTGGCACAGTTATCATCTTCTGGAGGTCCAAACTAGCACGTGTTCTCAGAATAATCCAAATACCAAAGACCTGAAGGAGGGTAAAATTATCCAAATCTAAAACTACTCGCCATTTTGGTATGTGGTAGATAGTAATGTGACAGATTTGATAGTCTGGACATGGTTTGTGCTGGATTTGAGTCATGGGCGGGGGGGGGGTGTGGAGTGGAGATCTCTTGCTGTGTCCTACAGTTTGCAGTGGCACGTCGTCCTTTTGTTGAAACCAGAGTGTCCTCTAGTGGTGAGACTTGGCAGGCCAAGTTGATAGAAATTGTAATAATCAGTGTGGCCCAGGGGTAGGCAGTAGTTGTTTTTGGAAGCTGCTTGTACTCAACACCAGGGAAATGTATTATAAATCTTACAGATAGTTGAGAGAATATGAAATGTGAATGTAAAACTAAATTAACAGAGCTTTATCTACTAATATCTGTTGCTTTGTATTACTACATTTAAACCAAACCCCTTTTTAAAGACAGCAAATGTTCCAGCTGAAGCTTGACTTAATATACAACCTGATTTATGCAGCTCTCCTAGAACAAGGGTTGCGTACCCCTGAGCCAGCTCTTTGTGACTCTTGATGGTGTAGTGTAGTGGTGTTGTGATTGTTGAGCGAGTCTCTTATGCCTTTACACTGATATATTTTTCATAGCTTTGTACTACTTTAATTACTGTACTACAGTGTGACAATTCTGATATTCAGCAGGTCTGGAAGTAGAACGGCACAAAACACGTTCAGGGTAACATTTACCGTAGGATGCCATTTGATAAGAATAGAACAGATTCCTTTATTTATGTGGATAAACGACCCCTTAACGATTAGTTATTTGAAGCACTCCTGTCTTACCTTTCAGCTAACACACCGTACCAAGTAAACTTTCTTGCTCTCTGTTTTTATATTTTGGCCAAAAGCTCTGTTTTCACCAACAGATAGTTTAGAAAACAACAGCTCGTGCATTTTGTTATGCAGATGTTAGGGATTAACACTAATGTTTGGATATTTCTTACTGTCGTCCCTCTACCGTTAACATAGACTATAAATTGAATCCAGTTAAATCTTTAATAAATATACTGTACACCAATCTGATTAAATTGGTTGTTTTCTTTGGCAATAATATTTGTGTTTGTGAATCAATAATACAAAATCAATAAAAGTGCCTAACATAGAAAACTACATTTTTGTTCAGTGTATTTTCTTATTATTACAGTGAATTCTGCCATTTTTAGACTGAAATACCTCAACAACTATTAGATGGATTGCCATGAAATTTTGTACAGACAGTTACCAGAGGATGGACCCTACTGACTTTGGTGATCACCTGACTTTTCCTCTGGCGCCACCATCTGGTCAAAGTTTCAATTTGTTCAATATTTTGGTTTATGACAAAAATACCTGCAAAACTAATCAGCTTTACTTTGTTTAGTGCTATTTAGTACGGCAGCGTATTGCTGCCACGCCAGAAAAAGAAAAACAGATCAGTATCACGTTATAATGTGAAAAATTTATTGTTGTAACAAGACGTTTTTCACGTTTATAACAAAGTATTTTCACATTGTAATCATGTTTTTCACATTATAAT
>NTHP01000109.1:1468670-1479323 GCA_003416845.1 Oplegnathus fasciatus
TAATGTAAAAATATTCATTAAAGGTCCTGTATGTAACATTCAGAAAATGCTTGTTGACGATGACACCAGTGGCCGTTAAGTCAACTGCAGTCAGGATCCTGTTGCTTGTGCTCGCACGTGTGCTCCCACTCCGTAGGCGCAAGCGAGCATCCTAGGCACCGGCCAAAACAGTGACGTGACACACGAGACTGAACATGATTGACAGGCATCATGTTGATAGTTTGCTAGCCCGCTTTATCAATCGCTGTTTGTCTAGCTTTCACCGAGAGGGTCAGCAACGTCAGCATAGCTAAATTTGCTGGATGGTAACACTAACGGTGAGTGAACTAGACGGAATATTATAAATAAGATGTGTTGCCAAACTTCATTATTGTCGCGATAGTTTCCATCACAACTCTCATTTCGCTGAATCGATGCACTAAGTTAATGTTTCAGCATAATATTTTGGCCTGAGTTTCTCCCCCCCCTGATGTCGGTCACATTCCCGTTTTGCCAGATGGGCTTCGCCAGATAAAACTTTTGTTTTTTTGTGCTTACATGGCGTTTGCGTTGGAGTCTGTGTTGTGGTGTGTGCCGGTCGTTTGTTGACGTTAGCGGACTCCACTTACTACAGTGGTATGATCCCAAAATAAACAGATTTTACTGTGATTTAATTGCAATAAATGGATCAAAAGGATCCCGAAATAACTGCATCATGATGCTGATTTGTAAAAAGTCATGCTAATTCATGCTAATTTACACACACAAAAATGTTAAACTTGACACCTGATGGGCTCCTTAGTATACAGCAATTGGCATTTTTTAGAATGTGTTGTAATAACTCAACATCTCACAGCTTATATAGCAGATATCCTTTTTGTCACAACATTGCATCATAGTCCCTGGTCTGTCAGCAATCTGTGACCCTGAATCCAGTCACATTTTCATGGTCGTGCAGCTATCTGACAATAAAAGCAGAAAGATCTGTCACTCCCAGTAGATGTGTGAGGTTATTGGTTATATAAAAGTCAACCTCAGTGATAAAAGACTGAGATGTGGTGAAAAGTGGTGGATTCTCAACAATATCAGCAATAATAATTTCTCGCTGGAAATCAGTTCAGTCTCTGGCGGTCCACTTGTTGGCAGAGGTCACTTGCCATCCCTCCCTGACTGCACCAGGTTCCCCGCAAAGTCTCATTATCTTTTTATCTCAACATTTATCTGACAAGAGAGCAGGGAGGGAGCGTCCAGGCCATCTTTGAAAGATTAATAAAAGCCAGTAAAAAAGAAAAAAAAGCTCTAAAAAAAGAAGGGAGCCTTAAACTAGCAATTCTGTTTAATGTCTGCATGTGATAGGGTTGACAGAATTATTAATCAGGAACTAAAGAAAATTCAGACCTTTGCTCTCAGCTGCCTCACTTAGAGTCTTTAGTTACCACCATTACATAGCAACTGAAGGTCGGGAGGTCTGCCTCTAATTGGTTCTACAGGGTTTTGAATAACAATGAGCAGAGCCCAATTATAAAATCACTATGAGACACCACAGAGGAGTACGAGAGAGAGAGAGAGTGAGAAACAGAAGAAGGGAGGGAGCATAAAAGAGTGAGACAGAGAGTGACAAGGGACCTGCTGGACCAGCAATGGGAAAGAGGGACCGTGGAGAAGAAAGAGAGAAGTGAAGCTGTTTCATCACTTTTGCTTCCCTTTCCTCAGCAGCGAGCTATTAATAAAATTTATAAATCAGCGGTGGCATAAATTTTAATAGAGGGCTGTGGAAAAACAGTCAAGGTCTCTGAAGATAGCTCCACCTCATTTGAAATTCCATTTGCATAAAAGATTCACGTTACACGGGCAGATTTGAAGGGAATCTTTTCTTTTTTATCGTATGTTCATTTATTAGTAATAGAGCCCTTTTTACATGGCGGGATCTGACACGAGCACTTTGGAATATAAATCAGTGTCTTTTTAGAACAAGTGTCTCCTCCTCTTTGCTTTTTTCACTCCATGTGTGGCGTGCACGTGTGTGTTTTTTGTCCGTGCATGCATGTACAACAACGTATCTGTGACGGCGAAAGCATTAAGTGCATTGGTAGATGTGTGTGTGTGTGTGTGTGTGTGTGTGTGTGTGGATGCTCTAATGCATCCATGTTGTGTTTTGTGTGACGAGACTTCAGCAGAAAGGTTCAGCGACCACCTGGTGGCTCTGTTCCTCTGAGAAACAAAAGAACAACTGCTCCCCAAATTAGCGTTTTGTCAGGTGGGCGGAGAAGCCGTGTCAGGTGGAACAACATCCCCTCCCTTCGACTGGTTTCCACACACACTGCAGGGTATGAACTGACATGCTACCAGTTTATCAGACAGGAAGTTCTTATTTAATAGCTCTGTTTGTGCAGTGTGAGATTTAAGAAATTGTGGCTGCTTTGAACAGAAGTTTGGAAATTACATTACACTTCCACTGAAAAACAAGAGAGCGTCGTGTTTTCTGGGAAGCTCTGGGACCACTCTCTTTGATCTTTATTTGATTGATCGATTGGAGTAAGGTGGGCGCCTGATCTCCCGTGTTTGTCCACTGAGACTCTCCGAGTCTGTCTGGGATTATAGTCGGCCTTTAATCAACCTGGAGCAGAGGCCACGTCCTGCTACCTCACCTCACACCTCGACCCATGATTGTATCGGCAGTATTGACCCAGATTATCAAACAAAAGGTCTATGCATACACCCAGGCCATTATGTTATTTGATCTTTGCTGGACCTCTAAGCAGTAGGTCAGATTTAATCAATGGATCGAGTTTACACTAAAGAACTCAGTCTTGTATAGGATTTTTCTCTAATTTGACCAGAATGATCAATAAATAGCAAATTATTTACTTGTTCTCGTTCATTGGGGATTCCCAATAACCATGTTTGTAAGTTAAAGTAGAAATATTTGATTTTGGGAGAAAAAAACTTAAAGCTATGAAATCAAACATTTACTAAAAATATCATATTTTCTCCTTTAGATCTGCAGTATTCCCCAGTTTTTCAACAAAAAAATCTGTGTGACAGCAAGGAAACAAACACACTATCTGAGATTTTTATATAATGTGCACAGTTTACACCACACACTCAAATTTATCTCCAAATAATACAGGAAAGTCTGCATCAACTACAAGTGAAAATAAAGTTAATAAATAGATTTTTTGATCCACAGAACATTATTCTGCGATTTTTTTGATAATCTGTTAATTGGTTCAGTCATATTTCAAGAAAGAAAATCCAAATATAGTAAGTATATATATATATAGCCTAATATATATAATATATTCCAACTTCTCAAATGTGAGGTTTTGCAGCTTTTCTGTTTCAGTTTTCATTGTAAATTTTAAATATTTTTGTTTGTCGGACCATAAAAGCAATTTGAATAACTCAAATTTGGCCTCAGAAATTGTGATGGGCATTTTTTCCCCACTATTTCTTAACATCTCATAGACCACATGATTATTCCATATATTGAAAAAATAACTGTCAGATTTATTGATAATGAAAATAATCAGTAGTTGCTCTTCTATCTCAGATCATCATACATTTTCAGCACTTTTTTTGCATTCAGGTGTCAGAAATAAATAGATAATGTCATAGACAACCATATATGGCAGAAACATGTCATTATTTGTTAAACCTTGACGTGCACCTGTTGTACCTGTAAAATAACCTGAGCCAGTTCAAATTATGTACAGCTGCCAATATATGACGGCTTCCTTGTTGTTAACTTCCATTTGTTTTGTCTCCTAATTAAGCAATTACTGTCTGCCATTTTGATTGTTTGCTTGCTGCTTAGTGCTGCCATAATAGTGCTCTATTTGTCTGTTTGCAGGAGGAAAACATCGTACTGAATAATGCATGGCACGTCACTGCGACAGACAGCATTGCTATTTGAATTATGAACACATCGAGGGGAGACGCTAACTCGCTCTGACTAGCTTGAGGTGAAAAGAGAGAAAAGGGTAGAAAAATAAGTCTCATTCCGAGCTTCTGCTGCTTCACCTTTATTGGCTGCGATAGATGAGAGGGAGAGTGGACATCTTGGATACTTTCATGTGTCTTGTTAAAACCTGAAGGGTGGTAGCGCAGCCTGAGGATCGTGCTCTGTCAGCACGCCTCATTTAGCACATAAATGTGTCTGATTTGCAGGTGAATTGGATTTTTTCCTCCTCTGACATCCTGCTGGAAGTGTGTACTTGTACATGCATGCAAGTGGAAATGATGGACATCAGGCATCTCCTTTCCTCTGTCTCTGTGGCCTTTTCTGTGTCACCGTTACTATTATTACTACTACTTACTAAGATGATTTATTTACTTTGGTCTCTGTTAGTGTCAAACTTTGTGTATTGCTTTGTCATCATTAATTATAAACCCTGCTCCAACAAAAACTAGCTGCACTAGCTGCGTTAAAAGTTAAAGACTCGGAGCATTATTCACCAAACGTTCTTCAGCTAATTTGTCTGAGGTGTTACTGTTTTTTTTTCATACAGTCCATTGATCTGTCATAATCTTATAAATCACCATTGATATTAGATATACAAAACAATATTACCATCATCTTTTAAAATAGTTTTTCACTACATACAATTATGTACGAGACAAATATAAATGACTGTGAATACAAAATATGCAACATTAGAGCCAACTTTTCAAAATACAATATTTTATCTTAACCTATCAACGGGTATAAAGGTCCAAAACTCTATTTTTAAAATAGAAAACAAACTCTATTCTCTTACAAACTCATTTTAGCCGTGCTAGCGGCGTGGCTCCTAGGATGCCAATGTCACTCTGTTGGTCGGTCAGTCAGTCCACCAATTTGGTCCAGACTGAAATATCTCTATTTATGTCATTTATTGTCCAAAGAGGATGTATCCTAATGACTATCCCCAGACCTTTCCTCTAGCACCACCATGACATTCACATTTTTGGTTTTTGAGTGAAAAGTCTCAATAACTATTGGATGGATTGCCATTAAGGGGAAGAGAAGATTTGTACAGTAATAACTCATCCAGCGCCATCATCAGGTCAAACTTTTGATTAGTTAAATACTTTGATTTGTGAAAAAAACTTGAAAAACGAATGACAGTTCCATCAGCCTCAGCTGTACTTTGTATTTAGTGATAATTAGCATGCTAGCATTGTCATTGTGAGCGTGTTAGCATGCTGATGTTAGCAATTAGCTCTAATACTTATGCATAACCCCAATTCATTTTGAAGTCAATCTAAAGTTAACCTTAACACATCCCCCCATTTAACTGAAGTTCAGTCTGTTAATCTTTGACAAATACAAATTCAAGTACATGGTGCATCTGCATTTACATGATGATTTATACTGTGCCCTGTGGCTGCTCGTCGAGTTCTCTCCCTCGCACTTGTTCCTAGCTATTCTTTGATAAAGTTTATAGGGATAAGATGGTGTTTGATCTGTGGGAAATGTGTGTGCTTTGTGCTGAAGAGAGTGTGAGAAAGACATTGAGGCGTGCTATAGGGGCGAATTGGGCATACAACAGTCTGTCACCTTGAAGAGAGGCAGGATGTGCAGTTCAAATCTGCAGGGAACAGATCTGTCATGAGAGAAGCCCGGGCATCTTTCCCCTGGGAGACGGAGGGGGAGGCGAGAGGGGCTGTGGGGGAGAACCAGGTGAGAATGGCTCTGAGAGAGAGGAGTTGTGAAAAAGGAGTGCTGATAAAGGAATAATGAGAACGTGTGTGTTTGTGCCTGTGCCAAAATCCAGAGAACTGCCTCTGACAACTTATTAGCACATTAAAGTGAAAAAAGTGGGTAACAAAACAAAAACAAAAACACACAGAAGCTGCTGTGGCTTTTAAAGACATTTTGGCCCTTTTTCTGCAGCGATGCACATCCTAAGCTATGCAAATCAGGCTCAGTATTTGCCTAGCTTGAAAAAGCAACTCTATTATTATTAACAGCAAAAGAAAAAAGTCTGGCTGGGGGTTATTTTACCTCTCCCAGCGGGAAGTCTGCAAATTAACAAAAAGAAAATGAATGCAACATTCGCTGCGTCTATTATTTCCGTATTTTCCATCTCTTTCCCCACATGAGAATGCTACGTCCTCTAAATTAATTAGCTCTGAATATGTCTTAATGATATTTATACTTTTTAGTGTAATTGTCTAATTGTGCTTTTCTAAAGAAACATATACAGTATGTTTTAGAAGACAAGTTGTTTGCAAGGGAGAGAATTTCTCAGCTTATTAAGGGATTTTTTTTGATGTTCAGCACATCATTAAGTCCGCTCCCATTGTGATTGTGCCTAACCAGCCTCCTTTCTCCCTCTCGCTGCTGTCTCTCTGGGGATAGATTCTGCACCAGGCTGTTGGTCAATTAGTCAGTGTGTGTAATTCAAAGGCTGAGAAACGACCAGTGGGAAATGGAAAGTATGTGTTTTCTGCTCTGTGCAAGTGTTTGTGTGAGTGAGGGTGGTTGTGATGGTGAAGGGGCAGCGAATAAAAAAAAAAAGATTGGGTTTAATGGATGCTTGGCCTTGAGGCCTTAATACATCTGGCCTCTTGGAATATGCATAATCTCTGACTATTACATATCAACATGTTTGTCTTGAAAGTACAGTTGGTTTCCAGTTGACAGAATAATTGAGTAAAGCTAAACACTGGTGACATGACAAGAACAAAATATATAAAGACGCAACTATATAACTGGATGACTAGTAAAATCCACTACATATCACATATCACACATATCATATCGGTAAAGAATATTACTTTACTTATTACTTACATGGGTAAAACACTAATGATGGATGGACGGCTGATAACATTTGTCTTTTTGTAATTTATAAACATCCTGTATGAGTAGATTATGGTGTATTTATAATATGAATCTTCAGCCAAGTGTGCGTCGTCTCTATCCGTCCACAACATGCAGTAAGTGTAGATCTATACACCTTAAAACAGTAATATTAAATGAACAATATCACTGCATGTCTAACTACCAATGAAGAAGTCATTTCCTAGCCTACCATCGAAGCACTCCTTTAAGTGATGAAAAATTAAATCTGTAAGACTGAGAAGTGCATATTCCTCGTTGGTGGCCATTTTTAGCATAACATTGACTTTTGGTTAGTAGTCTTGAAACTCTTACTTTAAATTGAATGTTCAGCTGTTCGCTATGTAAGCACAGAGCTCACATGTTCTCCACAATTGTGTTACTGAATGTTTTGGGCCATAGCCTTGATGTAACAGCGTTCTCTTTGATACAGTAGATTTATTTTTTATAGCACATAGAGTTGAACTTCCCTTAGTCGATGTCTGTCTTCCTATCAAATCCAGCTGGCACTTGCTGAATGATTTCGAATGCCTAATCAATGCCTACCTCTGGCTCCCCACAGTTGCCATTTACATTACACAGGGACCTACAGTAAACCTTTGCAGCTAACTGCTGTCAGCTGTGGAAGATCTATGTACATTTGGAAATCAACCTGATAGAGAACAGAACTCACATGGCCTTACCTGACCTTCACTTGTTATATAATTTCCCCCATTTCTGTGTCTTCTCATGGATGGGAGAAAGATTCATGAATGTGAGGACCTGTGAATATGAATATACATATGCAGTTACATCACACAGCACAGCATCTAACACACACGATTCATGCACCTACACTCAGAGAAGATGCAAACAGATGGATGGGATGGATATATATATATATATATATATATATATATATATATATATATATGCTGTATACACACACTCTGACAAAATAAGCTTGACAGAAACTGCTTGTCATTGCTCTGGGCTGCTTGATGTAGCAGAGATGAAATGGACTGGACAAATTGGATGTGGCTCTGAGCACTTCTGTCACTCAGTATGTTTATATAAACACTATAGATTATTGTAAATATGTACGATTACAGGGTTTACATGCTTTGTAAGAACCTGATTTTCCCACTAACTAGAATTTATATGTTTGACAAGTGGTTTAACATCTAGAGGGATGTGTGGTTTCAGGAAACATCTCATAAGTGCCACAAAATGAGGGTATAAACACACAGAACACGGCAAAGACGCCAGGAACCACCGACACCTCACCCACTTGGCTGCCTGTGGGTGGATCCATCAAGCTGTCAATCCAAATGCAGCTGGAAAAAAGTGTTTGCGTGTGTATAACAGTGGATTACTCTCCTCTTTAAAACAACTTTCCGTCTGATCACATTTATTGATGCATAAACAAAAAGTCTGACCAGCAAAGCAGCTGTGAAACAGCCCCACCTGACTGTGGCTGATTGAGCCGTTCGCATTGAATTTTCCCAACTTGTGAAAACTCAGAAAGTCTCCTTTTTTTCTGACATTATGGCATTCTACTGTCAATAATTTCCACGAAGCAAATGTACAGTGCGTTCGATAAATCACTGTCAGCTTGTTACTCATCTTGTCTCATTATCAGTGTAATTACTAGATGACAGTTTAATAAATCACCTACTCATTAGATATGTGGCATTCTGATAATTTATTCTGAGGCTTTATATTATATTTCATGAAAGTGTAATCATTCTGATGTTGAAAGTTGCTCTTCGTTTTAGAGTTTCTACATTAAGAGAGGGAAAATGGAAGGACTTTGTTGAATTTCGAGAGCAGCTTAATGCAAGTCCTGTTTCATTGTCTCCCCAAAAGAAATGTAGGTGGATTAATTTTGCTGTGCTTGAAATCACATCAATATTAAACTGACCAACTCCGTCAAGTTGTTTTGTAATGTGAATATTGCCTTAATCTGATTATAATTGAATTGTTAGCATGCATGCAAACACACTGAATACCTTCAAATGATACTAGGCTGTTTAATATTGCATCTCTCCACCATGTGGCTTCAATGAAGAGCTGAAGACCCTTGTGTGATCTGATCCTGGGTGTTATGAGCTCTACCTCTGGCCTGCTCTGGAGGGATTTTGTTGAAGCAGGCAGATGCGAGTGAAGAAAAGTTTGGTCTTGGTTCAAAAAATGGCTGCTCTTTCAATAACGTGCCCTGCATTCACTCTCAACTAAAGGAAATCCTGCCTTCACTTGCAGTGCTCACCCTTCTTTTATCTCTGCACCATAGATTAATATTGCAAAGCCTATAGCTGCTGCCCTCGTCCTCTCTCCTCTTTCTCTTGTTATCTCTGCATCCCATCACTCCCAAACACATTCACTTCTTCAGCCCCCCCCACTGCCTTCTCTTTCCCTCCTCTCAGGTTGTGGATATTGCTTTTCTTCTCCCCATCACTCTTGTTTTCTCCACCGCTCCATCTCAATCAAGAATGCAGCAAGTTTTATGAATTCATCAGAATGATCATGGACAGTCCAGGGAGGCATGCAAGGAGGCAACAAGGCGAGACGATGGCTGTTGGAACAGACGGAGGAAAGAGAAAAAGAGAGAGGGAGGGGAAAGAAGAGCAAAGCGAGGGGGGTGTTGCTGTACTGCTGAATTTTAATGAGTACCAGGGGGAATTTCTTCTTCACATTTTTTTTTTCCTTGCTCCGTTTCCATTTTTTTCTTCCTGGGATGCACCCATCTACTACATGGCTCTAAATCACTGTCACACAAATGAGCTTTAACACAGTCTGGCTTTGGCCTCGACAGCCGCGTGTCACAGAATGGAGCTGTCGGCTACGCACCAAGAAAACAGCGACCCAAAAGTCCTAATTGAACTGCCAATTTGTCATGTTTATCTTTACTGTCTTCCACCAGCCACCGAAACCACACATGCGGCACCCGCCACATCCTCTTCCCGGAAACCAGTGCAGATGTAAGCAGTGTTTCTTTCCATGACAGATCTGCTGCTCATTAGTGAATTATTCATTCTTTTCATTAGAGTCTTCCAGATAGCATCACAAGCATCTACACTCACTGTTTCTATTCTCTATGTTATTCTCTTGCTGTCTTTCTTTCTCATCAACTTTCTCTCCTATCGTCCCCCAGTAAGCCCCTATGGCCTATGGCTTTTCTACACTATCTATGCCTTGTTTTTTCTCTCTCTCTCTCTCTCTCTCTCTCTCTCTGTGTGTCTCTCTGTCTCTTTCTCTCTTGGGAAGACTTTATTATGCTCTGCTCCGACAGCAAAGTACACAGATAAAAGATAATTGCCTGGCTTGACTCCTCCATTGATATGAAAATAGGATTTAAATTATTCACAGTGGTTTAAAGGTTAGTTGAAGGTTATTACTGGCAGATAGATGTAGAAAGACACAGGGTAAGAAGGAAAAAAAAAAAGACCTTGTGTGTTGCAAGCTGTGGCCGGAAGGTGAGGTGCCTTTCTGAAAGGCTAATTTGCAGTGCAGGCAGCGGAGACATCTTGCGAACAAACCACAAAAGCCTCTCGGGGGGATTTGAACATGGTGGTGGAAGTCAGTTATTAAGCAGCAAATTAAGGCTGGCTTCTCCACAGAAAAACATTGTCAGTTGTAAATAAGGCTGTATCCGATCCTTGCCCACGCTCTAATCCTTTCCCTTCGTCTCCTGTCTAGCCTTGCATAGCATTTCCTCCTTCATGCAGAGCCATCAGTGCACGTCAGGTAATAAACAGCGCCTTTCTTCAGAGGATAGGAAAGGTTGAAGTATTGGGTTTAAATCAGGGTCAATTCCGTTGGGATGCTGGCTTGTTTTGCACTGTGGACATGATGGACTCGGGGAG
>NTHP01000109.1:1483446-1500729 GCA_003416845.1 Oplegnathus fasciatus
AAGTTTTTTTTGGTCACTTGGGGTCAGTGGTCCAAACTGGAAACACAACACTGACATTTTATCCCCTTATAAAGTTGATGTAGCAAACAGTTGCCTGTTTAATCGTGTTTCTGGCCACCTGACGAATGTAAGTCCAATATTTACTCTCCTTTTAGCTCTGTTTTTGGTCTCCACCGACTCCTGAGGGAAATATCTCCTAAGCTACTAAATGCTCCACTGTGTTCACCAGCTAGTCCCTAACTTTGTGTCTGTCATTTGGTGTTGGACAAGTAGTGTACAGTGGGTTTATCAGAGCTTTTTGGCTGGACCACAGAGGGCCAGCCCTACAAACCCAAAAGTCTGTCACTGACTGACTGACTGACTGACTGACTGACTGACTGACTGAGTGATGAAGTTACACGATTGGTCAGCCGAGTCCTGACTGAGTCCTCATTGGCTGTTGCTCTGGATTGGGGGAAGAGGGGTCAGGACAGAAAGCACTTGTGCTAATTATAGATGCAAAACAGTGTGTTTTTAAGTTTTGAAAGATTGTGTCCCCCCTCATATGCCTCACAGTGGTTTGGTCCACTGGCTCCTATCCGCCAAACCCCACACACAGTAGTCCTTCAACACGCTCGCACAACCCTTAATAGTGATGCGCCGGTCAGGGTTTTTTAATACTCGCACCCGCCCGACCCATTCTGAGAGCCAATCTGCACTGCCGACCGCCCGAACCCGACCTGACCCGCAAACCGCCAACTTTATGCGTTATAGTAGCACTATTGTCAGGACAGAGACAAGGACTGAGCGCCGCAGCGTATGTTTGAGAGAGAGAGAGAGAGAGGGAGAGAGTGACAGAGAGAGGGGAATAGAAGGTGGAAGATGGACTATTGAATGCGATGTTTCTGTAAGTTATTAATAACTTACTCTGAACGCTGCTTTGTCACGTTTTGACCTGCTTGCTCAAACCTGTGATATTCCACATCACAAAAGAAAACAAAACATTCCAACCATCAATCAGCTGATCCACTTCCTCAATACACGTTTGTTTTGTGATTACTCTCTCTATCTCTCTATCTCTCTCTCTCACACGCATTACAAAATCCAGTCAGTTCAAGTCAACAGCACAATTTAAAGAAATAAGCAGAGTCAGATATTTATCAAGGAAAAGAAAAGCCGACGAAGCAGGTAAACGGACACTGGGCTGGAGAATGACATCAGCTAATGGAAGATGGTTTATAGACCAACAGACCCATCACTCTGTTGGTTTTTTGAAAACCTAAAAGTTGTGACCCACTGTAACTTTAAAAAAAATCTAAACGGTACAGAGGGGCTTTCCCTCTTAACAAATTAACAAATCATCTTTGGCCAAGGTTACAGATGTTCCACGGTAATTCCTGTTTCCTCTGTATACATTTAATAAATTATTTTTTATTTTTTAGTCTTTTGGCAGCATCTTTGGTGTCCCCTTCAGGAATTGCTCTAAAGAAATGTTTATGTTTATTGTCCCCCCAACAATGAAATGAAATATCCACCCTTGGGCATGTGATATGCTACCTCAGTACACTTTAAGAACAAATATTACTGGGACCACTACAGAAAATCGCAGATGAACATTTAATATCCAGGAATTCACGTTACAGACACGACCACTGACTGCCAGCCATATACTAGGTTTTGACCTAGTCTTGTTAGCTAAAAACAGCCGCCTGCTGCGTCTGAAAACAAAGCTGGTGAGAGCAGTGAGAGTTACGGTTAGACAACAGTTACGTTTTGGACCAGAAAACCAAAACAATGAGTTGAAAGATACTAAAATGCTCCATAGAGCTGAAGGGAACTGCAGAGTCGGGCGATGATTATCTGTGGATCTGTCACTGTGAGCGACAACTTTTATAGTCACATACTCATTTGATCTATTGTTGATTTAAAAATATTGATTAGTGCAGATTAAGCATTGTACATATTGGCTGTTGGCATGAAAGACAAGCTCATAGATGGTTTGTATTAGTTTGTTTACTTTAAATTCGCCAATTGATTCAGATCATGTAAGACGTTAGTTTACAAGTTTTATTTTAATTTGTGGATTTGTGGACTAATAAACAAGTTGTGATAACGCTTTTGTGACTAAATGATAATCAGATAAAAAAGAAACTAATGGAGTATGTAGGAGAAAACATCAGTTCACATAGTTCAGTTGATATCTTTATTTTCCCCAAAGAGGAAAAATGTTTTTACAGCAAGGCAGCAGAGAAGCATAAAAGATAAGCCTGATTAAAACAAGACAATTGAAGACATTAAAAGTGATGGTATTATACACACAACGCAGATTACAATAAAAAAGGTTCATTTGATGAAAGCAAGAAAAGCAGTAAAACAAGAAGAGGGATAAGATCAAGAGCTCAGCTGTGTGGGGAACTAAGTTTTTGGTGCATTAGAATTAAAAGTGCTTATTGCACATGGGATGAAAAACTGGAACCTGTTGCACCTAATTTTCATAAACTTGTATCTCTGATTCTCTCTTTGAAGAGAGAATTGTCTGTATTTGCTGTGTGAGTTGTCTGCTAAATATATCTGACAGAGAAGGCTGCTGCTCATAAGTTATTTTTACGCTTTGAGAGTTAGATGTTAAATTACTTTAATGGTGATCTTATGTAGGAGCTGTTCAACAAATAAGCATTTAGAAGCAATAATAGTTTGAATTTGCAAACAATATTTAAACACAGATTTTGCCGAAAGGATAGATTTACGCAGCCTTAAAGGTAGATGTCACATTTTGGTACAAGCAGATCTTTACTGCTGCATGACTGTGGCCAGAAAGAAGAGTTCCCAACATTGTTTTTGGAAACGTGGCATGTTTTTTTCTATTTCACCCTCAAAAAATTGTAATTCAGTGAAGCAAGTTTATTTTTATTCAAAATTCAAAAGTGAGGGTCCCATCCTGCAGCCTCTCCCACCCAGGGAGCCTATTGATTACCTGAAGCCAATCACTTGACAGCAGCATATCCATAGAGAGCAGCCAAGCACCATTTTCCCTCTTATTCTTTAATTAGCGATACAACCCGTGGGCACTAATCTATGCGTCCTCTCTCTGATATTCCTCAGATGTGCACCGCTTTGATTTCTCTGACCCAACAAGGAGTATTGGGATTGGTGTGCGCTGCAGGAATGCTAATATGTTCCTGGAAAGGGAGACGCTGTTGGCATGTCGGCAGACAAGAGGAGATCAAGCAAGAGTTTCTTCTCTCCATATTCACACCTGTACACATCATCCCTTTCAAATAAATTCAGATTTATAGCTGTCCCTGAAAAATGCTGAATGTAATACCCAAATTTGGCAGGTGAAGAGACTGCGAAGAGGCAGTCATACAGAAGCAGATCCAAATTCATGTCCTTGAAAGTCTTCCTGAAATATCTTAACAGGATGAGGGGGGAAAAGTGAGAAATGCCCCACAAGCTGCCTGAAATTGAACAATGTCGTGCATTTATTTCACGCTGCATTACTTCCTGTGGTTTGCTAGAATGTATGCCAACAAAATATAATCACTGACTGGCTGATCATTTTATTTCTGCTTCATATAGGTGCAGCACACACCTCAGTATAACCTGTTTTCTGTCAGTGCTCACCGGAGTAATCAGAGGTTTTGTGCCTTGCATAAAGATACTTTGGCGTTTGTTGTTCAGGGAGGAGAGGGTGTTTCTCATTCACTTCCCTCACGCAGGTGTGATTTTTGAGCCATCAGTCCCCCGCCACAATCTTGCTGCCTCATTGAGAAACCTCAATAATCAACAGTAGAGTAGCTCCTGAATGAATCAATCACTGGTGTGCGACTAAAGCGAAGGTTAGGCTGCCTGGGCATCCCTTTGATGAGGCCAGATTTGTGTATCAGTCATGAGCCAGTGCCACTACCTAGCACACTTCAAACAGGCTTAGTGCTAAGCCAATTAGCATGACTTTGCATGGTGTTGATCTGCGTGTGACATGGAGCAGACTGGGCTTAATTGCGTATTGCTGCACTGGCTAATGCTAATGTTGTAGCCTCCAGGAAAGCTGAGCCCCGAGGTAAACAAGGCAACAGGGCTAATATGCTGTTAGTGCCGTCTCTGTGCACCGGCAGAACTACTGCTAATCTTCTTACAGTGAGCAGCACGTAGTCACGCACCTTCAGGCTATGCACTGATTTCTTTTTCCTCAGAAAATTAATGTACATCTGTCACTGTTACTGTACAGCCACAGTATCTGGCTAAAAATTAATTACTCAGTGATGATCGAAGTGGATGCAATGATGAAAAGTGGAAAATGACTCAGATGACATTCAAGAATGTTGTCTTACTCAACAGGGATGAGTTTAGTCATTGTGAAGCTGGGGAGCCACAAGCTGCCAGCACCTCCTGTAAGAAAATCCTCCCTTAAAAAGGGTAAAAGATGCAAACAGTGTTGTCTTTCAGATAACTTTGTAAGACTCCAAAGATGACTACCCTTAAGTACAGCAAGATCACGTAAAAATATCACATAAACAATGTTGTTAGTCTGTGGTCATCCTCCCCTACCTCTCATTCTCACTGTCAGTCTTTGCCCCAACACACACACAGTTTTAAGTCTCTTAAAAGATACAGTTTTATATAGTTATCAATTAATATCCAACAATTGATCATTTTTGCGATTCACGTTAAATTTAATTTCGGTACCAAGGCTCCATGATTTCGAATTATTTTTGACTTTTTGTTACACATCTGATTTTTAACCTTGCCTTGAAAATTGTACTCCACTTTACCCTTTTTTTTTTTAAACCTGTTTATTTAATATGCATTATAAATAAAATAAGGCTGTAAGTAACAATTGATTCTATTCTCAATTAATCTGTCAATTATTTTCTCAAAAACGATTATGGATTATCATATAGATAGAGTATTTTATTAATCCCAAAGGGAAATTGCAGTGTTACAGCAGCCACTTAACACAAAACATACGTACATAAAACACAAAAACCACATGAGGTAGGTGAGAACACCTGCCTATCTACAAAGGTAGGTGAAACAAGTACAATTAAAAGGCAAAATTATACAGTATACAATAACGTTGCATACAATGATGTTAATTCTAAAATGTACTGAATATACAGTGTACAATGACAGTAGTATACTGTAATGTAGGATGTCATCAGTGCAAGTACAGAAGATACTGCAGCTGTTAGCAATAAGGTGCAGAAATGTCATTAGATAGTAGTGCAAATAGTGCAAAATGAAATGCAAGTATACTGTAAAGTTGTAGTGCAGTTATAGATTAGGTAATTGAAAGACGTTATTACTATGTAAGTATTATAAGTAGTATTATAAGTATTTTTTATAATGTCATAATATTTCTGCTAAAACATCTGAATTTATGTTAAAACATTTTGCATGTACAGTATGCTTACTGATAACTTTCATAACTTTTACACAATAACAGACAACTACAAAGGCTGAACCTCATCTTGATTCTTAACAGGTACAAACCTGAATAAACTGAATATACAGTGTAATGATGTGTTACTGAACAGGTGATGGCCACTGTTTCCATGCCTTCCATGTAAATACTGTATCTCAGTGCTGAAACAATCGTCTTTCTATATGTGTAATTATAGACTTGTGTCCTGCAGCCATTAAAATCATTAACATGTTGGTAGCAAATGACAGAGTCAGTAATGAGAACATTAACGTTAACATTAAGTGTTTGAAGATGCACAGTTGCACACTGATTTGAATTTACCGACAGACAATTACAGAAATTCTTAAATATCTTGGCACGTATTGGTAAACAAAGACACAAATACATGATGCACACTAATAAACTTCATCCTGATCTTCTCAGGTTGGCAGAGGAAATAAGGGATTGAAGGTGTGTTTTCACTGATGTGATGTGTGTGTATGTGTGAATATGTGGATGTGTATGGTGGGTGCAGCGAGGGCACCCTAGTCTCAGATCTGAGGAGGCCTGCAGGAATGTTCCCTGCCTTTGAAGAGCCTGCTGTCTGCGCTCAACAAATATCAGGTCCAGAATGAAGGGAATGTGGCTTCACAAGGCCCCATCCAGCTCTGTTTTATTGAGGGATCCCGTTCACTCTCTCATCCTGCTGCCTCTGTTGTGTGTGTGTGTGGGGGGGGGAGAGATGAAGAGGGCACATACATACTGATGAGGGTAGCTGGACTCGAGGCTGGAGCTCAAAGAGACATTCTCCTTCAGTCAAAACCAGGCTGAGTGAGCACGTGATGAGGGAATCACAATGAAACTGTGGTTTGTGGATGAATGCTAGCTTTTTACCATTGAAATGTACTGAAATTTTCTTAAGCAACATGTCTATATATCTGAAAGACATGGGAGAAAGAGTCAGAGATAAACATTCCTGAGGAATATTGGAATAATTGTCCTCTTTCAGTAGTACATTACAGCAAAACCTCTTAGGGAGAAGGCCAGATCACCATAGACTTCGGTCAGTGTTGGTTTCTTTTACCTATGAGCACAACCTTACCATAGCCAAGTGGTTTTAGTTGCTTAAACTTAAAGTTGCTCTAATAAATATTTTTGTATTAGCGATGAGTCAAATGACAGTGTGTAATGTGAAAGGGGCAGTTCACAGAGAATTTTGTTTAAAGCGAAAAGCTCTGGTGAACTAAGGGCCATTTCACACTTACCTGGTTTGGCCCAGGCTTTCAGACTTTTTAGTTTGAGCCAAACCAAAATTACAGGTGTGAAACCTCCCCCGGACCAAACAGCCAGACCTTGGTCCAATGAAAAGAGGTGGTCTTGGTCTGGAAGAAAACATTTCTTGGATGGTTCGGACTCTCAGAACAATTACAGGAAGTTCTGGCAGGCTAGAACCGGAAAAAGGAAAAACAAGGCAGCAAAACAAAATGAGCCGCTGTAGCACGTGGGGAGAGGAGGAGACCAAATATTTCATTATAATTACTATTTTAGTGCCAACAAAATGAATCTGTTCATTCATTTTTCTCTATCCATTCGATAGTAGACCACCCGCTGAATTGACAACACGCTGATGTCAGACGCACTCCCGTCTACAAACCAATCAATTACAGGTACAGGGAGACGCAGCTAACGTAGGTGATGACGACAGGAAGTAGGTATGTCATGTATAGTTCAAATGTATACAATGTAAAAAAATCATGAGCCTTGGTTCGGACTTTCAGGTGTGAAAGTGAACTGCACACTGCCTACCCAGCACCAAACAGCAGACAGACAAAGTTAGCGACTAGCCTCTGAACATATTGGAGCATTAAGCAACTAAAGAGCAATATGTTTCCCTCAGAAGTTGGTGGAGACAACACCGGAGCTAAAAGGAGGGTGAATATTGGTCTTACATTTGCCAGAAACATGCCTCCAAATGAATAATAATATTTTATGTCTCTACTGTGTGTGTAAATGCATAACTGTTTGTGAACATGTTTGCCATAACAACTTTATGAGGTGATAATATGTCAGTCTTGTGTTTACAGTGTGTTGTGCTGCCCCCAAGTAGCCAAAAATATCACTGACTGCAGATCAGAAAATCTCAGTTGTTTTTGGAACATTTTGATATTTTGATTCTTTGTGGCTCCAAAACTGAAATTCATACAGAGCGGCTCTCCAGGACCAAACCAGTGGTGGAGACAGGTGGGCTTTCTGGGCTTTCTTGGGCTAATTTATCACACTGGAAAAGGGATTTCCGTAGAGATGAGTAGAGGCTAATTGCTCCTGTCTCACACTGTACTTCCAAAATCCCAGACAACCTTAAGGCACAGGATAAGTACTTCTTTGAAATACCAAAAAAAAAAACATCACACAGGAGTGACTGCAGGCACACCCTCCTGTCAACAAAGACTGGATTGCATTTGTTAACAGAATAAACTGGGGAGTATTTTAAGACTATAACATGAACAATATGTAATACTTGCCTGTGTTACATGTAATGCTCTGTCCTTGTCATTTAGAGGAAGACTGTCCCTGTAATGCAGCAGTATTTCATGTCAACCTGCCTGTCTAAACTGAAAATATATAAATCCAAAATAATTCAAAACATGAGCTCATTCATTTTTAAATGAGAAAATACATTGGTGGGATGGATGATATCTGTAATGTCTGTAACCTGAAAAGTTTACTGACCTTCAGGATGGATGGAGCTTGCTCACAGTGTTTCTCCCCCTTTATCCCTTCATCCCTCCTCTCCTCCCTCCCTCCATCTTTCCCTCCAGCACTGCATTACTTACTCCTGACTCCTGACTCAGCGTCTCACAAGCCCAGACACCAATATTGAGTGCTTTTTATCGTAGCCGCACTTTTTCCTCGTTTGAAACAATATAGCCTGACTGTTGCTATTGATTTTAGTGGATTGTGCTCTGGTAAGCACTCCTTCAAGCCCCTGCTGCTATATTAAGCAATCGTTTCCCACAATAGATGACACTCTTTCCCTGCCTCCTGCAGCAATTTGGTTGGCTCTAATGGGCCTGGCATTACTCAAACTCCACATTGATTGCACGGTAGAGGATTTTAAAAGGAGAGGTCGAAAGTTTCCGTCAATGTGGCTGTCACAAATGAGCCCATTTTTAGATACAATTTTTCCTGTGGACTGGTTCAGCCTGACAGTTCAAGGTACTTGTGCCATTAAATGATGTTCAAACACGCTGTGATGTAGGCGTGAGGTCTATGCAAAATGAAACTCAATAGCCCACCATGGAGTATCTTGGACTCGAAATGAAACCTTGAAACAGTGATGTGCCTGGATTGATTCCACTGGCCCAGCATTTATTTGCATGTCTTTGGTTCTAATGTGATGTGACTACATTTCCCCGCCAGGCACCGAGGCCCTCTGAAGTATGTCTCTTTAAATCACTGGGGCCTTGGGAGTGCAACTGCAAATGATTTCAGACGCTGGGCTGCTTTTCACATCAGTTGTGGTGCATTGGATTCCCGCTACGCTATCTGCTATCTCCTCCCCATGTCACTGAGCGTCAATAAATCAGTACGCTCTACAGGCAGACCAGAGAACATGTGGGGAGAATAACATGCCCTGTAGTCACGCATATTTAAATATACAAGGGCTCCGTGTTGCTGCTGATTGGGCCACACATCACTGCCCGGCGTGCCCAAGACAGTGGAAAAAATGGCTGCCGTTTGGGAACACTTAAGTGGTGAAGCCATTTAGCATGTGACTCACCGAAGTAATCTAATTGGCTGCACACCACAGACAGGAGAGTGGTTTGTGTGAGAGTGTATGTGTGTGTGTTTTTCTTTCACAGAGCAAGTGTGTGTGAAATTTAGAAAAGAGAGAATTTCATACTGTGTGCATACAGTATCTGTGTGTGTGTGTAGAGTATAATACGACCATTTTATTACAGTATGGCCTTCTTTATTCATATGTGGGGCTGCAACCAAAGATTACTTTTATTATCGATTCATTTGTTAATCTTGATTAATCGTTTGGTCCATAAAATGTCAGAAAATATTTTTAAAAATGCCCGCCACAACTTCCCAGACACCCTGATGACACATTCAGGTGTCGTCCAAAACCCCCAAATATTTAATTTGCTATAACATAAGACAAAGAAAAACTGTAACTGTTAATATTTGAGAAGCTGGAACCACAGAATGTTTGGCTTTTTTTGCTTAAAAAGTGACTAAAACAATTAAGTCATTGTCAAAATATGCTGAGTAATTAATACAGATAAATTTTTTTGTTGATCAACTAATCAATTATTTGTGCAACCAACAGTCCAAAACCATAAGATATTTAGTTTAATATAATGGAAGACTAAAATAAATATTCACATTTGAGAAGCTAGAATCAATGAAGTTCTGGCATTTGCACTATATCTATGAAATGACTTAATTAATACGTAATGAAAGTAGCTGGCCAACTATTTGATTAATCAAGTGATCAAGTAGTCTTAATTGTTTAAGCTCTATCCATATATTCTAACTGATTCTAACCCAGCTGCCTCTGGGCTAACTGTGGGCTCCACATGCAGATGGGGTTATTTGTATTATGTTTCTGACCAATCAGAAACCATTGCCAATTTAAGACCAGTCCTCAGTACCCATCCCTATAGTTGACTAGAGTGTTTTAAAGAGGTACTTATTAGGGCTGTCACTTGTTCAAATAGTCAAGTTCAAACTAATTCAAAGTACCACGTAAATGTTTTGAATTAATTCGAATGCAAGCCACATACCGTAATGCACAGAGAGACAGTCTTACCTTGGAATGTCCTTGGACATAAATCTTGATATCTTTTTGGTAATAGCCGTTTTATGAGACTCTGGTCAAGGTCCTGAGGATGACTGTGGCCAAAAGTAGGCAGTCAGACGAGGTTGCACAGTTGCTCCACTAGTTTCTGGTGTCTCCACTGCCTCACTTTGGTGGAAAGCCAGCAGGTGAGTCCTCAGATTTGTTGCTGTAGAGTAAGGCAGCTGCCTTTTACAAAGTCGTCAAACAGCCTTATTTTGGAAATTGGTAATTTTGCCGTCTACGGTGTAGAACCCAAAATACTTAAACACATTGCTTCTCAGATGCTTCAGTGTTTTGCTCGTTGGGGTCCTCCTCCATTTTTATTTATTAGCTTAGTTTAATGATAGGTCACTTGGGCACGCAATAGGTCAAACTGAATTTTCACACCCTCTGCTGGACCACAGAGGTCTGTTGCGCTTATAGACTGTAAATTTTGGTCATTACAGTTCGAATATTTAATTTTCTTATCTTATCCTGTGCCATATGATTGTCTGGGATTCTGGGATTTTGGAAGTATAATGTAAGAGACAAGCAGTTAACCTCTACTCAAATCTATAGCAATCTCTTCCCAATATAAAAACCAACACAACAACCCCATGCAGAAATTTTCTGTGCGTTTTTGGGCTTAACAGCACATTTTCACGTATCCGTGTAGCTAATGCATATGTGAAAGTTTTTGCTCATGAGTTTGTCTTTTGTTCTTGGATGCACAGTCAACAGTCTCCTGATGTATTTGTGTTTAACAGAAAGACGACTGACACCCAGGGTGCAGGGTGGGGTTGTGAATATTACAGTCATGGCTACGTGGCGTGCATCCATGCAAAAGGCTGTGGCGGCCCACCCAGCTGTCTGTCAACATCTCTGAGGGGACAACTGTCAGATTAAGAGCCCTAGCTTAATGTCAATAGATCACAATCTGCCTCCTGGCCTCAATTATATTGCCTCTCGTCCTCCAACCTCCCACCGGTGTGGAGAGGAGTATTAGCTGTGAGCCTCATCTTGTATTCAGAGCTGTAATGGCTTCTCCGTGCCTGCACTGCATAGATTAGCACCAAGGGCCGAAGGGAAGCTACATGTTGGCACAGGCTTTATGAACATTGCCATGATGGATGTCGGGCCCGAGTGTCATTAGTGCTGTTGTGCTGTGAATTCAGCAGTAGATTGCCAGAAAATCCTCTCAGCATGGCTTGATATCCTGTTAGTGTAGCCATGGCATGGGACATGTGCACATGTGCGGGGAAGACTAATTTGCTAATGGAAAACAGGGCGTATTTGTGTGAGTTAGGTATTTTTTTTTGTTAGCAGTTTTTGTCATTTTCCCAATAACTATCTTGGGTGTAATATATGCTGGTGTTGTGAGTATGTGGAGTGGACTCATCTGGTGTGTATGAGGACTAGAAACACACACAGTGTTTTTTTTGTTTTTTTTTCATATATTGCTTTTACTCCCCCACTCTTTCACACATGGCCAGTCCCTCTGGGCCCACCTCTGCTAGCCAAGGTTTATTATCTATTTGACAGAAGGGCTGGCGGAAGGCATTTGAACACCCCATAAATTGTCATGCAGGCTGCAGTGTGATGCCTACCAGTTTCATTCCCCTAGCAGCCTGGCATATAACCTCAGTGCCAGCCCATCACACCGCCATTTGCCAATCCAAGTTGAAACAGTGCAGTGCAATTAACGGCATAGATCATTTACATAGTGGCAGAGCTCATTTTCATAATGTTTCCTTTATTATCTGAGGAAGAAATTAACCCAGGAATATATTTACATACCAGCCGCCAATGGTAACAGCTTGCTAATTGCCTGTTAGATGATTAATAAGCTTACAGCAGATGCTAATGAATCGAGCACTCATTGTTTCAAAGGTGCTCATGTGGCAGGGCTTGTGTTTTTTTGCAGCTTAATTACAGCCATAATTATGTACTTGTTGCATCTGCTTTGAGGCAAATACAATCAAATAGTGGAAACGATATATATCTGAGTGAATGGATGGCTAATTGTGGTGGAGTGTTGTCACTTGTTGGGGCAATAAACCAAAGACACATTCCCTGACATCGCTTTAATTGAGGACGCTTTCTGAAGACCTGGAATATTAATGCAGATTGACACAGTATTGTTTTCTGTACACAACAGTGCAAGAACTCAGCCTTTCTTCTTAATGAGTAGGTGTTGCCAATAAGTTGTGATTTTATTAATTTCCAATGAAGCGCTTGTCTATCAACCTGTCACTAAAATGATCTTTTTAGCTATGCTAGCGACAGACATTCACGGTCCCCAGACGATGTATCCTACTGGCTTTTCCTCTAGCGCCACCATGAGGTTGACATTTGTGGTTTTTACTCCAATTTTTACGATGGATTGCCATGACATTCGGCACAAACATTCATGTTCACCTCTGGATGAATTGATGTTCCCTCTAGCGCCATCATCAGGTCAAAATTAGTCCAGTACTTTGGTTTATAAACAAATACCTGCAAAACTAAAGACATTCACATCAGCTGTACTTTGTGTTTAATGCTAATTAGCAAATGTTAACATGCTAACACGCTAAACTAAGATGGTTAACATGGTACACATTATACCTGCTTCACATTAACATGTTATTGTCATTGTGAGCATGTTAGCATGCTGATGTTAGCATTTAGCTCAAAGCACTGACAACCCTCTCAACATTTTACAACAACATGGTATTCCATCACATTACAGCACATAGTTGATTGCCAGATGAGTGGGTTAGTAGCTAATGGCTGGTCGTCTCTTTCACCCATTTTCTCTGCTGTGTAATGTGATTTGGGAGCACTGATTCAGAAGAGGTCATCTAGCCTTAGTTTGCCACATGCAGTATATGTCAGCCTGCAGAGATATATGGCACACCCACATAAATGTGTGTGTGGATTCACCCTCTCTCCAATCCTGTCTATTCTTTGGTTCAGTATTATCATACCCATCCTAACAGGCAGATAAGCTTTGGTTTATGGAATAAAGGCTGACTCACCAGTTGTGATGCAGAACCGAATAAATCCCTTTTCAAATCCGCTGTTTTGCATCAGTTATTATTTCAAATATCCCTTGTGCTGTTTTAAAGTCTTGAGCTTGAGAAGTGCCTCCATCACACACACACACACACACACGTAGATACACACCTACACAATCTCTTTGCCATTTTACAGTGAAGCATGCTCAATGCCCATGTTACACATTTAGAAAGAAAATATTTCCCTAATCCCCATGTCTTTTTTTCCCAGGCTTTAGTTTACAGTTTAATAAATGGCTGTGATTTAATTGTACCACAGCACACTGCTCTCAGTGCAGCGAGTGATTAGCACGACAATGTCTCCTAAAACCCTGTGCTGCTGTTTATTTAATTGTCCCTATGATGCCGCGGCTATGCTCTATTTATTTTGCTGCTTAACTAAAACAAAAGGCAGGGTTCAACTTTAGTGGAGGCTCATGCAATATTGAGCAGAGTGGAAGACTGCACCGCACTCTAGAGATGTGTCTCCCAAACACGGTGCATAAAGCCAAGCAAGTGTGTACTGTGTGTGTGTGTGTGTGTGTGTGTGTGTGTGTGTGTTCAGTCGTGTTCGTTCAGTGTTTGTGCCAAGCCTGCGAATAACACAACTTTCAGTCTATGAATAATTTCCTGTGTTTATGCTTTCTTTGCCCCCTGAGTTGCTATTTTTTCCCTCCTGGCTTTCTTCCATTTCTAATGCAGATTTCTCTCCTCCGTCTCCCACATTTGTCTCCCTTTTACCTCGGTGATCACTCGTATCATCATTACTGAAACATTTGAATATATTTTTCCAAAATATGTTTTGGTGTTCGCCATAACAACATTCTTGAGTTGGTCATATACTAATATAAAAACAGAGAATCTTTTGTAAGTGTTATTAGTGAAAAAAGCAGAATAGTTAAGAAACGTTTGACCCCATGTAGCTGGTTATTTGTTCTGGATCAGGAACCACACATGTCAGTGAAAGGTAAGCTAAATTCACGCAATTCACACTGTAATCAGAAACTGATCAAATCTGCCAGAGGACCTCCAGTCTGACTCAAATAATGCCAGCCATATGTCCATACACTGTGTGCATTTTTCAGATGGTAGAAATGTCATTGTGGTATTTCAAATCACTGACTTGACCCCTTGTGCAGTAAAGTTCTGAACTTTCTAACCTTTCAACGTCACCTCGTTGTCACCTACATGCTGTTTTTGTTGATAAAAGAGACTTATCTGCTCTTCCTGTGAAAAACAAGACCCAATCCTGATGTGGGAAGACTGCAGACTACAAGAATGCATGTAAATATCAGTCTATTATCTTGATATCAAATTACATTTTATCAGTTATGATAATATTGCACTCACCAAAGTAATTCCCGAGAACTCAGATTGTAGCGACACAGGAGTGCTTTAACAGGGCAACAAACCAAAGTGGTCATTTGATGAGGCAGGTTGTAAAACAAGCCAACAGTTGAGCATCCATTTTATTCCGAGGTTAAACCAAAAGTGAGTGGACACGTAATGTCGCTAAATCTCAATGCGCATAAAAACTGTGGTTGTGCACAATTATGGACAGAACAGTGAGTCAATGTTGAACCAGGGAATCGGGCTCTAAGCCATGATGGATGTTTGCAACTCACAGTTTGGGTTGTAATACCGTTCGTCTTTGGTTTCTCTTCCAAATAACTTTAACTAACCTGAGAGTTTGTTTATAACCTGTTGTTGCCCCGTTGGACCAAGTTCCAAGATCTTATCAATTACTTTGGAAAGTTCACTGTTATCGTAACCGATGGGCAGAGCTACGAAAATAAAGTTGTAATAAACTGTAGTTTCCCTTTAATACAAATGAAAATTGGGCCTTTCTTACAACAGCATTTCAATTTTGACTCCCCTCTTCACCTTAGAGCCGTAATTGTGACAATTGACCTTGAAAAATGAGTGAGTGAGGGGGTTAAGAGTAGCGCATACCCAAAAAAGTGTTTTAACATACAGAACTCTGTTTGTCACCATTCAGTACTTTCTATTTTGTTGCAAAAGTCTCACTAAATTCTGCTCTCACCACAGTCATACTAGTGTTATGTTTGGATTTCATATCAGTGTTGTTCTTAAGGCTTTTTTCTAATGCTGGTTTCTTATCTTGGTCTTGATAAAATGGATAAATCAAATCTGTGTCAGTAAAAAGAAACCCCTCAGATTGTCAAGAAACAATCGCTGAATGTAATCTAACCTAAGATGGTGGGGTTTTTTTTTATCACTAGTCATAAGTCGTCTCTGGATGACGCATGTTTCATCTGAGGTTGTCAGGAAATTGATAATTGCCTCATGATGTTCGTAATTTTAGAAGTAGCTCTGAATGGCTTTATTGTTACCAGAGGTGCCCTGAGTTGAGCTCACCACATGTCTGACAACAGCTATGTGCGCTGACAGGCGCACCTTCACCTTTTGATTCTCACAGATTATTGATCAAAGACACCTTACATGGCCATGCAGATGGTGAATAACCTGGAACAATGGGTTGCCTCATATTGTGCGTCTGCTGAAAATCTGTAAAGAAAAAAAATAGTAACGCCTTAAATTATAAACTGCTATTGAACACTGTAAAGTGGTGAAAACTACTAGAATGGCGGCCTGGATTGTGGTAAATGAAATCACCATGGCGCCTTAATATAATAATAATACTAATAGAAGAAACTTGTCTGTTTTGGCTGGAATGTTATATTAAGGTTGGGGAAAATCCTCAACCCTCTAAAGTAGGGGTCGACCGATATGTTTTTTTCAGGGCTGATACCGATACAGATTATTAGTAACCAAGGAGACCGATATCCGATATTTAGAACCGATATACATTTGCAGTAAAAATAAAAATCTTAGTTTCAAAATTTAGAATAACACTAACTCCAACATGAAACTTTGTTTAAATACCTTTATGCATATGTTAAATTAAACCAGCTCTATGGAGTTTTTACCTGGTTATGAAACAGTCTCAATTTAATACTGATGCCTCTATATGACCTACATAAACAAACGAAACCAACAGCCAGAAGATTAGCTGTTTCTATTAGTTTCTCATAGTTATTCTTAATGCCTGCCACTGGGTCGGATTTTTCCACGAGGTCAGACGAAACAGCACTGGGGTTTGCTCTGGCTGAATTCGAGTTGCTTTAGCCGCTAACTGAAGGTCCGTCTCCGGAGGTGCCATCAGCTCTCCTCCCGGCGAAGTAGTCTCCTTGCAGCGGGGAGTGAAGCGGAGGGAACATGTGACCTAACGTTAGGTGAAACACTACTGCCTTTGTCCACAGGGACCGCCAAAATCAACACAAAATGAAAAGTTCCATTGAGCTGCTTTAAATGTTGTGAGAGAAAACTTTTCAACATTATTTAAAAAAAAAAAAAAAAAAGTGCAGGGAGCTCCCAGGACCATTTCTTATAAAGTTAACTGAAACATATGCTTCATTTATTACAGTAAGCTTTGGAAAGCCTTAAATGTTATATTTTAACAACGTGATAACAGGGAATCTGTCATTCAAAACTAGGCTGCTCCATTACTAATGACTACTGTAGCTGAATATGTACAATAGCAAGTGACTATTCAACTCTGATAAATGTACACCATCTATGCAGTCTATGTATGGATTAACACAGGCCTTAGATGCAGTTCCATTACATCTAAAGTCTCTAACAACAATATCCTACATGTCTCTACAAGAAACAGTCAGTCAGAGACCGCTTCAAGACATACTTCAGTAATGTTAGCTAGTAGTCCTGGGTTGAGACTGAGAGTATTACCGGCCTTGGTAAGTGACGTGTAAGAAATAACGTTATAGCCTATCACTTGTTGACGTTAGCTATCGCATTGAAGTTAGAGACTTGACGTTAGCTTGGCGCTGAATAACACCCACGTCCAGTGGTGTAACTGGGAAACTGGGCATGCTTGTCATCATAGAAACAGATCATAACATTGTGGGTTTTTTTGCCATTTGAGCGTAGAGGATTGTGATATTTATTGCAATTTCAGCAATATCTTGTGCCTTACCTTCGAAAAAAAAACT
>NTHP01000109.1:1501723-1513425 GCA_003416845.1 Oplegnathus fasciatus
TGCACATGCGTTGTCTTTGCCTGTCTGTGTCTGTTGATAGTCTATTGCTTGTGACATGTAACCAATCAGATAGTGCTGTGGGCGGGACATTGAGCGAGACTACAGAGTGGTAACTACAGACGGCGGCTGAATTAGAGCCAAAATAGGGCATTTTTAAATGTATTTATTTTATCTACAATCGGATAAAAAAAAAAAAAAGATTCTGATGATTATAAAAATGTTGAATATCGGAGCCGATAATCGGTCGACCCCTACTCTAAAGTCATATTAATGTTTTTTGTGGATACAGAGAGAAAGAATTTACCTCTGACAATGTCTATTGTCTAAAATCTATTTTAATAATTAAAGATTAAACTGGTTTCTAGGTTCTCACAGCTGCCTTCCCACTTCAAGCCAGTGAAGCTGGTCTTTTCCACCAGGTGTTTTAGAGAGGACCGACTGTGCATACATAATATTAATCCCCTATTTCTGTCACCAAGGGAGCATGAACTTGCCTTTCATTGATCTTTGTACAACTATCTGAGTTTAAATCTTTTCCTCTTTGTGCAAAGTGCAGTTAAAAGTACATCTGAGTGAGTTTATTCAAGGACTGCTTGGAAACACACTTGCATACTGAGGTGATGCTCATCCACCCAAACTAT
Organism: Oplegnathus fasciatus; assembly: GCA_003416845.1. Lineage (NCBI taxonomy): Eukaryota > Metazoa > Chordata > Actinopteri > Centrarchiformes > Oplegnathidae > Oplegnathus > Oplegnathus fasciatus. The sequence goes on from NTHP01000109.1 coordinate 1,502,365, forward strand.
ACATACACAATATATACAGGTCATACTAGTGATACATACTGCAGTACATTAGCTGCGAATGCTGGCAGGGGATATGGAAGAACCTCATCTGAGCTCATTTATTTCCAAAAGTTGGCCAGAGTCTGCAAAATCTCGCTCATAAAATATTGATATCAACAAATCTTCAAGGGATCAGTAAGAAAATATCGTAGAGGGACCAATTAGGCAGAGTGCCTGAAGATTTTTACAGTTTATCCTGAGGTTTACATTTTCTTACATGTTTAACACGTACAGAGGAAATTGCGGTTTGTGGATCAACACATTTTACTGAAGACATGCTCTCTATCTGAAATGTAAATTCCTTATTAAATTTTATATCAATAGCTATGTATATAATATTAACACGCACATAACGCACACACTCACACTGAGCTGATCTTAAGACTCCTCGCCTGTACGAGCACATACTGCATTTGTCTCTGTGTGCTTTTTAACTCGTGCATTATTCATTTATTTATTCAAGCAACTACTTATTCATCTGCGCTCCTTTCTCCATTAAAGGGAAGTGTGCAATTATTTGAAAAAAAACTCAAGTATACCTACTGTTTCACTGAGCATATCTAAATGTAATTTAGGAAGTTTGTAATTCTATTCTTTAAAGGATGTTTCAAAGGAAGCGGTGCTTGATTACAGTAAGTGTTGTGTCCAGCGCTATGAATAGCTTATGCTAGTGATATATTTGGTCCTGTTTGATCTTATCTGGTATTTATTTTCAAGGAAGGATATTCAAGTGCAGCTGTGTGTGAGTGTGAAGAGAGGGTTTAAAATAAGGTGAATCTTTGGTCCAACCTATTATTTTAGTTTAAGTAATCCCAGAATTGTCACCTTATAAATTATAGATCTTCTATTCATGTTACTTTAATTTATACTTCCCATATTTCTGTAAATATACGTTTAATGGGAAAGACACTAAATATAACCTGCCAAGGTTAATGCACTGTTATGGCCATTGTGTTTATTATTGGCCATTTTGTTTCACCCAGAGGAGGTGACTTGTGCACTGATTAGTCTTCTTGGTCTTCATGTGTATCCAGACCAGACGAGGTCAAGTAAACAGCAGGAAGGAAGACCACCAGAGACGGCCTTAGTCAGGCAGCTAAATCCCTTTTCCAGAGACATCCCAAACAAACCTCCAACACGGTTTATTTGTTGTAAAAAATAAAAACAAAAAAAGGATCTACCTGCTTGCAGAGAAAAGATGCTTAGTGTTTGTACTTGTGCTGTTTGTCATTCTGTATGTTGAGAGTGCAGCACTTTTGATCACACTGGACGTTCTTTCATTATTTGCAGTGATGTTGCTTCTTTAATCACAGTCAAAGGTACAGTGCATGTAAGTATTTTAGCTCTTGGCACACTGGTTTGGAGCTCAATCAGTGGCACCTACTTAAACTTAAAGGCCCTGCTCTCCCACTCTGGTGTTTCAGTTATTCTGGCTGATTACACCTCTGCTCAGGTTGAAGTTAGGTGGAGCTACAGTATGTTGGGACCAACCTTCATGTACTAATAGACCTTATTCACAGCAAATATTTTGATTTGTATTAGCAGGTAAAGCACAGGTATAAATACTGGCATGAATGATGGCTTTTCTTCATTTAATTTGTAAGCCATGTCAGTGAGCCAACATGCTGGAACAAGGACACCTAAATGGACTATTACTCATGTTTTATTTACACCTGTGCTTTTCCTGCTATGACATGTCAAAATATTTGCCTTATAAAGGGTCAATAAAGTGGTGGTCACACCACAAAGTGACATTTGTTCATCCATGTGAAATAGATGGGACCAGAAGTTTGGTGACGTAGTGACTTCTCGAAGAGCTAGTGGTTAACTGTTGCAGCTGGCGGTCAGCCTGGAGGTAGTCACTCATAATAGCTCCCAGAGCTTCTCTCTTTTCTCTACCCTGTTTTGTTAACTTCCACTTGGCATTTTGTCCACCATTGCACAATAAAAAACTTAATTGAAAAAAGTTAATTGAAAAAGGTTATTGAAGAGGGAAAATAAAGCTAATGAGCTGGCTAACCATTAGCCGATGGTGCTATTTCAAAAGATGTATTTGTATCATAGACTCGCATCTCATAACCATTGTTCTTTTGTGGAAGAGTTGTACTCCAACAGAGTAGAATAAATAAAAGTGAACGGTGCAACACTATTGGTCAACGGCGTGAATTCACAGATCAAAGTTCACCAAACATGAACTGTACGTGGAACATTCGCACGGATTAATTTCAGCTGCTCGAGCGGATCCTCTGATGGCGGCGATTCCATTGGAATTAATTGATTTTTTGGGATTAATTGACCGTTAATGTAACATCCATTTCTAGGCAACATGGAGTTAGTTGACAAAATGTTCCTTTGTACATTGCAAACTCCATTTCTTTTATCTAATTGAAAATGAAGAAAGTATCAATTCCTCTGTCACAACTTTCTGTAAGAATCTAAATCAGGCATTGCAGATCTTTACTAACTTCCACAACAATAACATTTTAAAACAACACTTGAGAACATAGATGTTAGTTAGTTAGTAGTTCATTGTTTTCATTGTGAGATAAAGAAACAAGTCTTAAATAACCTTTCAAAAGTTTGGATACTTTGTAGGCAAAGAAAAGGCAGTTGAAGTGACCAGAAGGACAGTTTATAGAAAGAAAATGAACTTGTAGAGAACGGCTCTTTTTAACATTTTTACACACCTTACTTCCTGGTTCATGACTGCTGATGTTTGCATAATACAACATTCCACATAAATTTACCTCCTAATCACAAACATCTGCCATTGGAGTTTGCTAAGTGATAATAAATGGCAAAATCTGTAAAACAAACAAAGTGGCTGATAAAACTATTTTGTCAGCGCAGTAAAACATGCCGGGCTTGAAAGCCATAACATCGTCAGCTGTGCATTTGGCCCCATCTTCAGTCAAACCTCTGACACAGTGATTTGTCTGCCTCAATCTTAATTGCTTGCCAGAAGGAGCCAAACTCAGGGTTCATTCGACACTGGCACCTCGTCCCAATTATAGATACTGCTTTGGCAACATTGTTAATTCATTCAGCAGTTTCTTTCTCTTATCTGATGAGTGCTTGTTCCATAAGGAGCTAGAAGAGTTGTGTGTGCTTTCAGGTACAAACCCCATTGCTGTGTTCTTGTTAAAAAAAGTACGTAAGAAATAAAAAATAGAACAGAATGACATCCCCGCACAAAGTTGGAAGTCTTAATGTGTTTTACTGCAAAATGAGGGTTAAAAGAAATGCTGTAGACATTACTTCTTTTTCAGTGGTACAAAGGCTGTATGTAAATGTATTGTTAATGCACAATAAAAGTAACTGCACCAGTTTTGTACAGATATCGATGGTGCCCAAAGAATGAATCCTAGAGACTTTGGTGATCCCCTGACTTTTCCTGTAGCGTCACCAGCAGGTTTTCACATGAAATATCTCAACAGCTGTGAGATGCATTGGCACAAAATTTTGTACAAACATTCATGGCTCCCAGATGATGTATACTGCTGAGGTTGGTGATCCTCTGACTTTGAGGTTGGTATTTGTGGTAAAATGTTTCCACACCTATTGGATAGCTGCAAAACTAATGACGTTCACATCAGCTTCGGCTGTACTTGTGTTTAGTGCGGATTAGCAAATGTTAGCATGCTAACATGCTAAACTAAGAATGTGAATGTGGTAAACATAGCTTCTAAATATCAGAATGTTAGCATTGTCATTGTGAGCATGTTAGCTTAAAGCACCACTACATGTATGCTAGTAGTTGAAGTGTATGGTGGAAAGTGGATGATTTTCTGCTGCGTTCAACATCAACATTGAGCTGTAGGAAAGTTTAGGATTTGGGGTTTTATTGGACACTATAAGAAAATCAGAAAAACAGATTTTTATAGGTTGATTGCCAGGATTGTGCAATGCTTCATTGTCCTGATGTTTGCCCTTCCATGGTGAGATCTATTACTGTTATTCTTGGGACTTTTGATAGTTCAAGTGTAGGTTTACGCTTAAGTATCCACTGGGGATGAACTGACATCACCAAAGTTAGACTGACAAGTGGAAAACAAACCGTCTCTGCAGACTCTCATTTTGACCCTGGCTCTCCTGACCTCCGCATCTGCAACAGCCAAGAAAATTTGTGTGTGGAACCTATTTGTCTAGCGGTTCAAGTGAGCAGCTTCAGTCATACAGAGTTGAACCCATGTTTTTATTAACTTTTTGCCACTGGCAGCCACGATGGAGACACTTGATGAGATCCCTCCTGCAGTCACATTTCACTTGGAACATTTTGGTTTAAACAAACACACGTCATCCTTTTCTGTTCCTCCATATTCCCCATTTTGAATGTTGTTAAATCTTGGCCAGTCATGTTATTTCACATTCAACATCTCTGTCATTGATTATATCAATTTATAAAGTCCACAACTTTCTACAGTGTGGACTGCCTAACTTGAAACCCTCTTTCAGACATCCAAGCCCTTTGCCTTGCCTCATAAATTCAGACATCTCATAGACGTTACTGGACACAGTGCAATCATCTGTAAACTACTGTTCAATTGACTACAAATTTGGAAACTTCCAACACTCTTGAGGCCTGTGGAGTTGTAAACACTGTCATGTCACTTAGGGAATTGGTGCACTTATGCGGATGTCAGATGTGCACACTGTCTCCATTAAGCAGCAGAGCGGGGTACAATTATGTCAGCTATCCAGCAGAGGACACAGGCTGCAGCTGTACACCCATTACTTTGATTTGTTCATGTCTCTGGGGAGAGAGTGTGAGTAGGAGAGGAGAGGTAAAGGAGCAGAGGGGGGTTATATTAGATGCCTATCAGAGAGTCAAAATGGCAGGTGCCAACTTCTGGCTCTCCTGCAAATGTGAGTGTGTGTTGGTAGATGCAGTTGGCATTTCTCCAGGCCCTCTGCCCTTGGCTGATGACAAACCAGGGAGGTGGGTAGGTAATAGCTTTCCAGCACCTGCTTATTCATCCAAAATCCTTCACTTAAAGGACGAAGGAGATTAAGTCCCGCTCAGGTGTCCCAGTTCCCCTAAACCTGCTGACCTTTGCTGATTGACTCGTCAATACTGAGCCAACTTGCTGCTCTCGGAGTCAAACTACCCTGCACAGCAGAACAGAGTGGCTCACCTTTGACAAATGAAGACAAATGTCTTTTGGAAGGCAGCCATTTTTTAGGAAATGTTTTTTTTCCCTTCCCCTCCTGTTAATCACTCTGAACAACAAGGATTTCACTGTCTCTATGTGAATGTTGAGTGCTAAGTGGGAGCAAATGTGCTGTGACAACAGCTTTTTGGAAAGGGTAAGGGGATAGAATATCTCTGATGTGGGGGGTTCTGTTAAATGTGTGAAAGTTGCTTTTTGGCTGATAGGGGATTCTGGTTGTTGGCTTGCATAAAGCTTACTGCCACAGCTCATTGGCGCCGACATTTTGGGATGATAGACTGACTGCGTGTCCAGCAGGATGCCTGTGTTGCAGTGGGGTAAACAAAAACACAGCAAAGGTACAGAAAAAAAAGTAAAGTACAGAGATGCAAAATAAATTTTATGACCAAATGAAACAAAAATTGCACTCATTTTTGGAAACCACATGTTTTCCTTTATTTGTATTCATTTTTCATATACTGTATGTCAAATCTTTTCTGCTTCAATAACAAATATTTTACATATTTTCATTTAAAAAGCATAATAGAAAACATAAAGTTGCTGTTGCTTGTATGCACACACACACACACACACACACACACACACACACAAACACACATCTGTCTGAGTGTGATAATATCATCTTGTCCTTGGGAGCTCCTGACTACAGCGAACAATGTTAGACCCACGCTCTCTCTAGCATCCTCTGCAGTCCCTTGACAGCAGCTGAACCAAACAAGCCGTCTGTAAGGCAGTGAAAGAAAGAAACATCCTCATTGCAAAGTCTGGGCACAAGCAAACAAGGAAATAGCTTGGCTGTGGTCGAACCTGAAAATAATGGAAAAAGCGCACTTTCAATTTAGCCATTCCTGAGGTTTTTTTCCCCTTTTTGGGGGAGTCGGGGAGGGAGAGGTATATACGGCCCGAGGCAAAGCAAGGTAGATAGCTTGGAAGTCGACTGACAAAATACCACTGAAAAATGGAAGCAAGCTATAAATAAACAAGCAGCAATATCCTGTGTTATGAATATATAATTTCTGTCTTTAATAACTATTGAGGCCTGAGGGATAGTCTACAAACGGCTCAGCGAGCACTGATATTATGATTACGAATAGAACTCCTATTGAATTATTAAGGCACCTGCAGACTGGTGTCTCTCCAGTCAGGTGATCAGCTGTCTACTGACACCTGTTTTTGAGCCGAGGGTTAAATTTAAATCCCGTAATGTTTTTTAGTTTTTCACCCCAGGGAAGTGAAGAAAAACGAGGTTCAACTACAACAAATTTGTTTACAAAGAAAAAGAGTGACAATTTTGAGTATTGGACATGGGGATGAAAAGGCAAGAATCTATCTATTATTATCTATTATTTATCATTAAGACATTCTTCAAGGAAAAATAACAAACATTCTCTGGTTCCAGCTTCTTAAATGTAACTATTTTCTAATTTAAATAATGTATCTTTGGAGACTTCCGGTGGTGCCATGTGGTAGGAGGCAGCAGGAAAACGAGCTCTTGAAAAGACGAATTAAAAATAGCTCTTTAAGACTACTTTCGGAGCAGAAATCCACCTAAAGTCATTAACATTTGATAAAGAAAGTAAATAGGGAGAGATGGACAAAAAAGGGAGGCTTAACAAAAAAGAACAAACAAATACTGGAGGTACCGTCACCACATCGGGAACTACACCGGGCAAGATGCAGGCCGCAGGTGAACAGGACTCGGTAATATTGGCGGAGCTACGCAGGCTGAGANATAAAGATATTTAAACTGGTAAAAGGTACTAGGTGGAGGACTTCCGGTGGTGCCATGTGGTAGGAGGCAGCAGGAAAACGAGCTCTTGAAAAGACCAATTAAAAATAGCTCTTTAAGACTACTTTCGGAGCAGAAATCCAACTAAAGTCATTAACATTTGATAAAGAAAGTAAATAGGGAGAGATGGACAAAAAAGGGAGGCTTAACAAAAAAGAACAAACAAATACTGGAGGTACCGTCACCACATCGGGAACTACACCGGGCAAGATGCAGGCCGCAGGTGAACAGGACTCGGTAATATTGGCGGAGCTACGCAGGCTGAGACAAGAACACACAGAAGCGGCTAATGACAACAAAAAGGCCTTGGCTAGGCTAGACACTAACATGAAGGAACTTGTGGAAAGAATGACCTCGTTAGAGCAACAGGTGGGACATGTGGAAGAGAGGCTGGGAGACACGGAGGACAAGACGGCGCGGCTAGAAAGAATGGCCGCCTTCCTCCTTCATCAGGAGGCAAAGTTGGCCGCAAAATGTGACGACCTGGAATCAAGATCGAGACGCAACAACATACGGATACATGGTATTCCGGAGGGTTCTGAGAAAAAAGACACGATAGGGTTCGTAACAGACTTTATTCACTCATCACTGCAGATCCCAGATGACACGGACATCCGAATTGAAAGAGCGCACCGCTCGTTAATTGCCAAACCGAAAGAAAGTGACGCTCCCCCGCGAGCAATCATTGTCCGCTTCTTGGACGCACGGATGAAAGAGCTGGTAATACAGCAAGCATGGAAACAAAAGACCACGTATGAGGGACGAATCATCTACTTCAATCAAGACTAAACGACTGAGACACAAAGGAAGAGGAAACAGGTACGGGACGTCATAAAGAAACTTAAAGAGAAGAACGTGAAGGCACAGTCTCCGTATCCTGCACAGCTAAAAGTGTTTCTGGACTCTGGGATTAAGAAGTTCGCTACACTCTTGGAGGCTGCACCTATGCTGAAGGACATGGGTATCAGCGTGGAGGAGGACGAGAGGGACAGACTACAGAGGATGATGATGAACAACAGCTGGACCACAGCGACAGGACAGAGGAGGAAGAAGGGGCAGCTACACATCACAGAGGCGGACTTTCAAGCAATCATCCAGTGAATTAATATGATAATTATGGTAAGGACCAAAGAAAGAATAGAAACACATAAATAGATACAAGGTCTGAAACAAATTTAAATATCTGCTTTATATAATACACATTGAATATTTACAGAGCTAGTTAAAGGCATTACAACCTAGATAAATCAACATGAATATTGGTTATAGAGAGCGAAATTACGGCTCAGCTAGAGCAAGCAGCAACTTTACTCAACATCTTGGAAGTTGCAGGTGCACTTAGTGCTATTTCCCCAGAGAGAATACGCCACATCTCTCTGGTGATGGGACAGTGGGAAGTCACACTTTTTTGTTTTTGTTACTGTAAAATAGTTCTGAAGGAGATGCTTAATGTTGATCTTTTTCACTGTGTAATTTTGTGCACAGTAGTTTTGTTTTATGAGAGGTGGGGAGCTGATGGCTGTCTTAAACTGAAACGGATATGGAACGGCTGAAACTTGTGTCTTATAATGTCCACGGTTTAAATCATCCCATCAAGAGGAGGAAGATATTGAGCCAACTAAAAAACTTACAATGTTCGATTGCTCTACTACAAGAAACACATTTGGTGGAGGATGAATATAAAAAACTAAAAAGAGAATGGGTAAATCAAGTATTTCATGCTTCATATGGCAAGAAAAGGGGCGTAGCCATATTAATTCATAAGTCCCTACCATTTTCAGTCGAGTCAGTGATAAAAGATAATATGGGAAGATATGTAATGGTCGTTGGCTCCATAGGAGATATGGCTATATCAGTACTCAACATATATGCCCCGAATAAGGAAAATGAAACAATCTTTAAAAATATAGCCAATGTTATTTCAAGTAATGCAAAGGGGATGGTATTGATGGGGGGGACTTCAACACGGTACAGAATGGTAAATTAGACAGGCTACCACCAGAACAAGGGCTGACTTCAAGAAAATCCAGAATATTGAATGATGTTATTAAAGAGCTAGGTCTTATTGATCCATGGAGAAACAATAATCCTAGAGAGAAGGATTTTACATTTTATTCAAACCCACACGGTAGTTATTCTAGGATAGATTTTTTTTGTGTATCACAGCAACATATACACAAAGTTGTGGAATGTGGTATAGAGACAATAACTATAAGTGACCACGCTCCCATTACTCTAACTGTAACAATGGATAAAGAATCTTTTTTTAAATATTGGAGACTAAATGTGTCAATCCTATCGGATGAGAAGGTAGTAAAGGAAATAAAGGAAAATCTAAAGGAATATTTGGAAATAAATGATAATGGCGAGGTATCACTAGCGACTCTCTGGGATGGGGGGAAAGCAGTGATAAGGGGGAAAATCATAGAAATAACCTCTAGGATAAGAAATGATCATCTGAAACAGCAGAGGGTGCTAGAGAGCAAAATCAGAGCTCTAGAATTAGAACATAAAAGGACACCAAATAACTCCATACTCCAAGAACTGAAAGAAAATAGACACCGATTAGACAAATTACTAACATACAAGGCAGAAGGAGCTCTACGCTTTACTAATCAAAGATATTATGAGATGGNAAAAGGGGCGTAGCCATATTAATTCATAAGTCCCTACCATTTTCAGTCGAGTCAGTGATAAAAGATAATATGGGAAGATATGTAATGGTCGTTGGCTCCATAGGAGATATGGCTATATCAGTACTCAACATATATGCCCCGAATGAGGAAAATGAAACAATCTTTAAAAATATAGCCAATGTTATTTCAAGTAGTGCAAAGGGGATGGTATTGATGGGGGGGGACTTCAACACGGTACAGAATGGTAAATTAGACAGGCTACCACCAGAACAAGGGCTGACTTCAAGAAAATCCAGAATATTGAATGATGTTATTAAAGAGCTAGGTCTTATTGATCCATGGAGAAACAATAATCCTAGAGAGAAGGATTTTACATTTTATTCAAACCCACACGGTAGTTATTGTAGGATAGATTTTTTTTGTGTATCACAGCAACATATACACAAAGTTGTGGAATGTAGTATAGAGACAATAACTATAAGTGACCACGCTCCCATTACTCTAACTGTAACAATGGATAAAGAATCTTTTTTTAAATATTGGAGACTAAATGTGTCAATCCTATCGGATGAGAAGGTAGTAAAGGAAATAAAGGAAAATCTAAAGGAATATTTGGAAATAAATGATAATGGCGAGGTATCACTAGCGACTCTCTGGGATGGGGGGAAAGCAGTGATAAGGGGGAAAATCATAGAAATAACCTCTAGGATAAGAAAGGATCATCTGAAACAGCAGAGGGCGCTAGAGAGCAAAATCAGAGATCTAGAATTAGAACATAAAAGGACACCAAATNCCCATGAATGAAATCAAGTCATTTTGGAGCAAAAAACACCTGTCTGTCACATAGTAGGAGATACAATCACTTTTTGGGAAGTGGAAAACTGAATGTAACTGGTTCTATTGTCACCATAAAGATATTTAAACTGGTAAAAGGTAGTATGTGAGCTATAATCTTTCCAATATAACCCCCATGAACGAAATCAAGTCATTGTGAGGCAGCAAACACTTGTCTGTCACATAGTTGGAGCTGCAATCACTTTTTAGCAAGTGGAAAACTGCATGTTACTGGTTGTATTGTGACCATAAAGATATTTAAGCTGGTAAATGATACTAGGTGAGCTATAATCTTTAAATTATAACCCCCAAGAATGAAATCAAGTCATTTTGAGGCAGAAAACACCTGTCTGTCACATAGTATGAGTTGCAATCACTTTTTGTCAAGTGGAAAACTGCTGGTTAGTGGGTGTATTTTTCCTTTAAAGGTACTTCAACAAGTAACAGGTACTAGGTGAGCTATAATCTTTCCAATATAACTCCCAAAAATGAAATGAAGTTATTTTGATGCAGAAAACACCTGTCTGTCACATAGTAGGAGCTGCAATCACTTTTTGGCCAATGGAAAACTGCATGTAACTGGTTGTATTGT
>NTHP01000109.1:1537111-1586274 GCA_003416845.1 Oplegnathus fasciatus
TGAATGTAACGGACGTTCATTTATATGTAAAAGTCCCACACTCCAGTTTTAAGTAAAAAATGTTTGAAAAACTCTCTCAGTTGTGAGAATTTTCTAAAGTAAACAGAAGTAAATAGAATATTTTTATGTTGTTCAGGGAAAACAGGCAGTGTGATGAAGTCACCTTGGGCATTGGGAAATTACAATGGGCATTTTTTACTATTTTCTGACATTTTATAAACTAAATGATACTATAAAATAGTAAAACTAATAGATTAATTGAGAATATATTTGACAGATTAATCCGCAATGAAAATAATCTTTAGATGCAGCCTCAGATCCTTTGGCTTCTTCTCCTTTGGACACACAGTGGATGGTCTCAAACGGGGCTAGGCTACACAAGTCCGACACAGATCAGGTTAGAGATGTTAAACTGTGAACTCCACCAAAAACCTGTGCCAACAAAGACGGAACATATCACAAAGTGAGTTACTCACCTGAAGCCTCACCATTCAATAAAGTATGCAGAGTGCAAGTGCAGAGTGCAGTCTCAAACACCAGCTATTAGACACATCCTGAAGCAGGGAAGCACAGAGAAAGACCTCAGTAACAAACCATAACGTTACTAGCTGGTTTTCCTCTGTTAATAGACACATAATGGAAAAAAGATATGGTATGGCATGGTTGAAAAATTGAAATTTTAACATAACTAACACAAAATATGAGCTTCTCGGCTGTAAACATTTCACACTGCAGGATCTATGAGGATTCATACTGACAAGATTGAAGATTTTTGTTTATTTTATATCTTTAAGTTATTTAAATACATTCTCTGTTTGCAGTTTTTGGTCCTTTTTTAGGTTCTGAGTATACTAAAAGGAAATTTTAGGCTAAACAGAAATAGACACTTAATTTCTATTGTGATATATATCAATAGCAAATATGAAAAACATTATCGTGATTTTTTTTGCCAAATTGCCCACTGCTAATGGATGGATGGACAGACAGATATTCCTATAATGTAATCTGCTGGCGCCCACAGAGCAGCAAGCATGATAAACAACATGCTGTTAAATAGGAGCACCAATCAATAACACACACACAGAGTCCCCTGGTGAGAGCATCCAGGAGAAAATAACCTACTAACCCCTCGCCCACCCAGCAGCCCTTCCTTTTGGGACTACTTTTCATGGAGTTCAAAGGGCACAGTCAGTGATGCGGCTGATAAACACAACTGGAGCATCCGTGGTTGTCCTGCCTGTTCAGCTTCTTCCTGACACCAGATAACAAGAGCACAGCTCCGCTTAGATCAAGTGCTACCTCCCCTCCTGCCCTGGTTCCTTTGATACATCGATCAATATATCTATGATGATGTGATCAACTCTTGGTAACCCAAGGTGCAGTTTTGGAGCTGTTATTGCCTTCCAAATCCCTCCTTCCATCTCCAGCAAATCTGCGTGTAAAATGTGTTTATTGATCATGGTGTGCTTGCAGATATTCGCCTCTTTGTTACTGCACTCCTTCGCATCTGCACCCGCCCTCACTAAGAAACAAAAGAGAGAGAGAGAACGAGGACGAGGAGGAGGAGAGGAGGGGGGGAGGGATAACATTGTCATACAGCGCTTTAATTGGAAGCATCAAAAGCACAAAGAGGGAGGGAGAGTGTTTATCTTCTGGATGTATTCCTCATTTTGCATGGAGATGGTTTGTTTATCCATTTGCCAAAGTTCCTCAAAGACCGGGTCAGGTCAGTCTGGCTGCAAGGCCACAGACATCCCTCACTGATTAAAAGGAGGCAACTGAGACGCACATGCGCACACACACACACACACACATGTATGTACGTGCACACACACACACACACACAGCGCCTGCAGCTCTTGCCTGGCGATAAGGATCCCAATGTGTCTGACAGCGAGGATGACTGCAGAGTGTGAGGGAATTAGAGGGATTAGGGGGTTATAGAGTAGCGTGATAGCCTCTGGGATGACGGAGGGATTAGCCCGATTATCTCACTCTCTCTCTCTCCCAGCCAGGCAGGCCTAGTCTGGAGCTGAAAGCTGCCAGATGTGGCACCTACAGATAGAGAGAGGAGGAAACAACCTGAGGGAGGAAGGGAGGGAGGGAGGGAGGAGGGAAATGGGGAAAAAGAAAAAGTGGGGAAGAAGGCGAGGTACAGTGAGGGGGAAAGAAGGAAGGAGAGAGGGAAACAGTTTGTGAGTAGGGAAAGGTTATACAGCCAGTGAAAAGGGGGAGAAAAGAAGATCAGGGAGAGAAAATGGGAGGAAATTGCGTAGGGAGTGACAGACAAGGTAATGATAGTGGAGAAAAAGAGGGAAGGGGGGCGAGATAGGAGGCAGAACTCCCTGTTGGCTTGGCTTCACTCTCATTCCCTCCAGTGCACATTGACTCCCTGCTCGGCTTAATATGGGATTTCATCAAGGTGGTGCTTAGACCAGCTTTACATTTTAATTTGCGGATTTTGTTGGCAGTTTTAGTCCATACCGGGGGCTGCGTACAGTATGGCATCTACTGTTTGTGCATTTCTAATCAGTAGGAATATGATTCTGGGCCACACTTTGTACTACTGTCAACTTATTGTCTACTGTTCTGCAAATAGTAATTGTTTGGTGACATTCACGTGAAAAGCAACTTAATCTCCCATGACTGCATGTTGTGCCGGAAAACTCAGAAGATGTTGTGTACCAAAAGAATCATGAGACATAGATTTTATGTCCACATTCATTAATTGTCATACTGGATGTAGTAATGTTTTAACTCAAGGACAAACAGTATTTATAGTAAACCTTGATCTACAGCGTGAAACCCTAATGTGAATCAGATCTTTCAATGGCCGCCCGCTGGGGATGATGTTTCTCTGAAACAACCACAGATGACTGTGAAGAAGCTGTTTTCATCTCCAGAGTGAGTTGTCATACTTGCCTTATAGTGGTGTGTGTCTGTCTTGTGCTGTGTTCTGCGGTGTAATTTCTGAGTCGGCCAATTTGGAGTGGGTTGAGTGTGAAAGCATCGCATTGTTAAAGATGTGCGGTACGCCAGTCACAAGAGCTGAGCTGAACCGAGCAGAACTAAAGGCTGACGACTCCAGTTTGATACCAATCAGAGGGACAGCAATTAAGTTCATGTGAAACCACATGTCGCACATTGTACAAACACGTTGTGGTCTGCAATATCTATCTATATACACACATTTGCGTCATCCAATAGAAAATGTATCTTACTTTACTGTACTTTCCTGTGCCAAGTAATACCAGGCTTGACGAAAGCCAGTCTATATTTTGATACATTTATCACACTGTTCGCCCTGTTCCACTGTGGGAATTTAACCAAATGCATTACGCATGCTTTGTCACAGGTTCTGCTTTTGTTTCCACTCTTCTTCACCTGCTGTGGGTGCGAGTTCCTGGCACTAAACTTCATCACTGCTCAGGAGGTGATACTAAGTGCTAGTTTTAGATACTTTCAAGGGTTGTCAGCAGTGCTGTTGATCGTAATTGATCAAGCAGATGTGTCATCACATCACAACATGGACAACTGCAAACACAACAACTGTAATCACCAAGTTATTACTGCATCCGTATTGTCTTTCTTCGGCTAAACAGCACATAAAAATTACATAGTGGGCTCCGCTGTAGATCTTTTTATTGGCAAAATATCCCAGTTTATAAAATAAAGTTGAAATGTAAGAAAGAACCTCATAGCAAACCCTCATCAGGTTCTTAAAAGTTCAGGTTATGCCTAGAATGAGCTACTAAGTCTACTCAAAAGTACAGGCTATCCTTCTATCCTGCTGTCCAGTTGTTCAAAAGCTGAAACCAGGTCACAGACTGATGTCAGGTCAGTTAGTGAATATATTCGTTGCTTTAAGTGAACAGCTAACCCACTGAGCAACCAAACCCTCTCATTTGAACAGTGACTTCCGACTGAAGGGTGACACCGCCTGCATGCATGAGCGCTTTGTTCACGCTGAAACGATGTCTGACACAGTAACAGAGCAGAGTTGTTCATTTATACACTCGCAACTCAGCTGCCTCTAACTCACTGACAGACCTGTACAATATTGTGAATGCACCGCAAAGTAAAAGGCTGTTTGGAGGTCACGTAAAAACAGGAACGACTGAATAAAGACAAAGAATAAAGAGTTATAAAGAATATAATTATCGGATCAGACTCTGCAGATACCCAATATTAAAGGACTCGGGGGATCGGGACATCCTTTATTGCAACGCATTGTTTTCTGTCTAAATTGGTGCCTTAGGCCAACTGAAATTAGTTTAAAACTATGCAGCAAGATTGTTGTAAAAGACTAAACTTATATTACACAGCACAACTTTTTAACATCTTTACTCTGGCTCTTAATAAAGTTTAGAATTGAGTATTGTTGAATGTCTTCAAACCAGTTACTCAGGGATGTTTTTTTTATATCACATCTCAAGATGTTTGGCTTTTACCTGATTGTAACTTTGTACCTTTCCACCCTTGTCTTTCTCTTTTGTGTCTTTTTTATGAATATGCTGAATAACATGATGGTCTGTGTGTTCTACACGTCATACTAGTGTTTGCTGTTGATTACGCTTGGACTGATAAGTCAGAATCTTATCCAATCATATCTTATTCGTGCAAATGCAATGAAATGCAAAGCTAGACACAATCATGACTATTTTTAAGGCCCTTTTTTTTTGTTCTCAACACGTCTGTTGTCTCACAACCCCTGTAGTGGCTTACATGGCCTAAATATGCTGACAGGGAAACTGAACCGTTATATCTCGTACAAAAGCCCACAAACCCAAAAGCCACAAGTAGCAGCCTCTCTAAACCCAGAGCTCTCCTCCTCCTGCTGCACTAAAACCATTTACGCTTCAAACACAGACCTACCGGAATAATTTTCAAGTTGCAGTCTGCACTTTGCACCCTCGTCTCAACAGCTTATAACAGCAAATGTTAAATGAAGTGTTTTTATCTTTTTTTTAGTTTCTCATTGTGTTAAAGAGCTTGTTTCTATCCGGATGTCTGACGTAGAAACTGTAACACCACATGCAGTTGTGGGTTACTGTATTCTCTGGTGGCTCACATCTACACAGGATGTGCCGACAGAGCTGCTTGAAGGTTTTTTTTTGTAGTGAAGTGGATAGATTGTTTCCGTGCAGTTTGTTTGTGCGTGTGTGTGTGTGAGCGAGTCTCTGCGCTGTAAACAAGATTTGCCTCTGCCCTCAAACCATGGCCGACAGAGTGCTCCTGTGTGTGTGACGGCTACACACAAATTTTTTTTCCACGGGTTATTGGGTATGGTGGGTTGTCATGGCAACTGGTGAGACGTTTGTTCACTATGATTCTTTCCCTCTTTCTTCTCGATAAAGAAAGAAGCAGGATGCAAATTGACTCCCCCTACAAGCCAAACTAAATCAGATGAACGTAACTGGAACTAGTCGCAAATGGGGTAAAAGTAAAGTCTTGTTTATCCTTCCGAACAGACGTCTTGCACACAAACATAATGAGCAAAAACCTGCACAGAAACATCAGCTGTTTTTCTGTTAATTTGTGTGCTGTTATTATATTGGAATTTCTTGACAACCAAGTACAAAAACACTCTGAACAACCACAAATTACTTCACAGGAAGCCAATACATTTCCATTTATATTTGGATATATCTTATGAATATTTCATTTTCCAAAACAAACTTTTCTTTCTTTAAATTGTATGAATTCATCAATAATGAGCAGACAGAGCAACGCATTTCTTCTCCCTTGTTCTTATTTCTACGTGAACACATGTTCCTCAAACATGTGTCATCTGCATGTTCATCCTCCTTCGACCTAAACTGAACTTATCTGCTATCTGTGCATGTGCAACGTTGTCAGGGTTGTTAAGGTAATCTTGCTGATAAGTCAGAATGGGAGCAGATGAGTTTTGTCTTATCTTCCCACAGCTAAGTGCTGCAGTTTGTCTCCGTGCGAAGTGTCAGAACGCTTTCACACATACACATGTGCTTACAGAAACATACAAATTGGTTCACACACTACTTACATCTTTCATATCTGATATGTCTTCATATGAGTGTGTGTGTTTGTGCATGCATGCATGTGTGCATGTGGTCACTGATGTGTGCAGACAGCAGACGTGCTCTTCTTCTCTGGCTGACGTGGTTCGACCACACGGCAGAGTTACAAGAAAAAAATACAAAACATCATGCAGAATGAACAAAAACACACAAAACTCAAAAATAGTGCATTCATCACAATATGATGGACAATCAACAGTTGTGTGTTATGATGATGTGTTTTTTAGCAACCAGCTTGTCTTTTGACATTTACTGAGTCTGAATTGTTTGTACTGAGAAGTCAAAAGATCTACCAAAACACTGCAAATATTCTGATAGGTCAATGAATCAATATCTTTATAGTTATAATAAACAATAGAGTCAGTTAGGGCTCCAACTGACAATTATTTTCACTATTTTCTGAATTTATCGTTAAGTCCAAGAATAGTTGGAAAATAGTAAAAAAAAAAAAAAAAAAAGCACGATTTCCAAAAGCCCAAGTTGACATATTCAAATTGGTTGCTTGTCTGACCATTAGTCCAAAACCTAAAGACATTTTGTTTAATATTAGATTAAACAAAATGATTAGAACTAATCAACTGGCAAAATACGGTAGTTGCTAACACATTTTCCATCAGTTGACTAATTGGTGCTGCTCCAGAGTCAATTCTGAGGAGTTTTTTGTTGCAAAAATTCAAACATTTTAACAGAGAGAGAGAGAGAGAGAAAGAAAAACAGACAGAGAGGAAGAAAGAAAAGTGAGAGAGAGGTTTGGAGAAAATAGGCTACCCCTACACAATTGCATAACTGTGACCTATAATACACCGCAACTAAGACGAAGAACAAAAGTGGGATGGAAACTGTTTTAGTGTGCACACAGTCACACACACACGTCTGTGGGTGTGTAAAATGCGCATCGATGTGCAAGATGACACACTGTATTTCAAATGTGTAAAATAGAGCAGTGGAGGTGTGTGTGAATGTGTGTGTGTGTGCACTTTAAGCACACACCTGCAAGATTTAGATGTATTGGTTTCCGTCTTCTTGCAAACGGCGCTTCATAGAATGCGTTGATAGCACATTGTTTTTGCTGCGCTGCTCGCCCACAAACCCGCAATGACAATCTCATGGCTAAGTTGTCAACATCAATACATTAGAGGGATTGTTCATCATATTGTTTTCTGATCAAGATGGATTACTCTTCATCAGGAGCTCGCAGAGGTTTAGGTTTGGAGATATGAAATCACGTCGATGCATTTGATGGAATAGTGAGGCTGAGAGATTTTAGATTGAGATCTCCGTGCCTTATTGAATTTCTCAGGGGTGGATCAAATTACTTTTTTTTTTGTCAATGCACTGAAAGAGCTGTAGGCTCTTTCCTTCTCATTTCTCTGTTTGTGTTATTTGTCTTGTAAAAACAGAATAGCATCCTCACAGCTTTTAGGCAACATTTATATCCATACAGGGGCCTAAAGCAAAAACATCCCAAAAGCTAGTCATCTGTTTTATATTCCTGAAAAAAGAAAATCTTTACATTTGGACTTCCCCTCTCTGCCTGTGGATTCCTTTCACTTATCCTTTACTTCTGAGCACATTTAGTCACTGCAGCATGGGGAAAGGAGAGCAAATTGAGCCTTAAATCTAAACATGTGACATCAGAAGACAAAATGGCAGCGCTGACAGGCCCTGGACCACCCACAAGCATTGCGGCTTCCCTCTAACTGAATGTGGACTGAATTAGATGTTGCCTCAAACCGTTACCCCAGAGCTTTTATTAACCACACTGGAACCAAATGCATCTGCGGCCTGTTTTGACTTCTCCTTTTGACTCTATCAAGCGTGTGTTTTCAATATTGAGGAAGTGGAGTGTTCAAACTTAAAGTTTTTTAAGAGAGGTCTTAAAAATGGAGGGTGAATAACACATGGTGTGTGTTTAGAGGCAGGGAGTGTAAGTCTGAGTGTGTACGTGAGACATGAGGTTCACATCTTCTGTCTGTTTAGGGTGGAGTTGTGTGACACATACAATATTACCACATGGAGACAGTTCTGCATTCACACAAGTTACTATTACTGAAGCGTGTGTGATGCCAGTGTTAGAATGAATGTGTTTTAAGCATTGTGTGTTGATGAAAAAACAAGTATGTGAACAGACACACACAACAATTTTGAAGGTGTAGGAGGTAAGCCGTGTGTGCAAGCGTACACGCACACACACACATACACACACAACTTGGACAGAGGTAAAACAACTGGAGCCCATCTGGATTACACACACAAACACACACTGTTTTAAATCCGCTTTACTTGTGTGATCACATTTGCATGTAATTAAGTACAAATGTTTATTTACAAACATTCACAACACATGTGGACAAATATTAATAAGATACATATATACTCATGGGTATGTGCTCTTATAAGCAAGAGCGCGTAAGCTCACAAACACACATCCCACACAAACACACACTTTCTAGCTGTAGTGGAAAATTACCGGGCTCCCATGCACGCCTGCATGGTCATGGGAGCCATGGAGAGAGGGAATGGGCTATTTGTGGTGTCCTGCTGACTGGACCAAAGGAGAGGAGACCAAAGCTGCGGTGAGGCTTGAAAGAGGAAAAGAGCGGGGCGTCATTAGGCTCAAGGCCAGAGACCTCCATTTACTCTCTGTTCTGTCTCTCTGTGGAGCCACACAGCAGGTAGTATCTGTGCAGGACACACACTCTGCTCAGGAGCTGCTCTTCAGGTGAAAGGCAGAAGTGGTAAAAAGAGGGGGTAGGAGCCGCAGGTTCTGAAATTTTATTTGAAAGTTATTCAGTGAAATGTACGTTTCCACAGCACTAATTCATCAGCACAACTATGGCGCCACGTCCCACTTTGACATGTTGAGTTTCATTCATGGTAGCTTAACACTTCCTCCAGAATTTTCTTTACACACAAAAGTCTTGCGGCCTTCCCCTTCAAGGTAGGCTTTTAATGTGAAAAACATCAGGAAGTGAGTTTTGTTGATGGTAGCTTATCATGGATCAGGAGTACGGCAAAGAAGAAACGAATGGAATTAATGAGAGTATGAAAACATGATTTCTGATGATTTTTTGAGTTTCTCACAGAGCGGTAAGTCTGATACGACTCAGGTGAATCAGTGCTGTGGAAATAAACATGCTGTATTTATTGTGTCAGCTGTTGTTGAAGGCTACAGGTCATTTCACCCCCCCTTTTGTTTTAGCGGTTATATCAATGCCTCTTGGCATAGCAGTGTGGGAGTCTGCTAATTTAATAATACTGTAGGTCAGTTATAAATATTTAAAGTCCAACTGAAATCACATTTTGTCATCCCATTTGGCAGTCAAAAATAATGGCAGCATGTTTATTAAATGTTTTGTTAGCAGTTTTTTATTATTAAAAAGAAGAAAAAATGTCAGAATTTGACCTTTTAGTGTCAGCCGGCTAAAGGGGCGTGTCTGTGTTTGATTGACAGCAGCTGGCAGGCTGAGCACCGGCAGGGGAACAAGAGACAAAGTAAACAAACTTGCGCTGTAGCTACAAGTTGTGGGCAAACAGTGTGTTGTTGTCAGGTATTTAGGAAGAAGGACTACACCATCATCTAAACAGACCCAAGGGACATTTGCAGGTACGTTTACATGCTGGTTAATGTGCTGCAGGTGAGCAGCTAATTAGCTATCTAGCCTACAAGCTGATGTTAGCAGTGCACTTTTCCCTGGTGAATGTTTTTTGGAGGCTCGTTCAACATGCTAAGGTGCAGGACAAGATGTGTGTTCATGTTTGTAAGTTAGATAAGCAGGAAAGCTAATGTGGAATGTTGTTTACAGTCTGTGACCCTTGCCTGTATGGAAACAAGCTCTCCATCCACTTACATGGAGAACTAGTGGTAGTCTGACAAATGAATGCAAAAATAAGGGGTGCTATTATGAAATCCAAAAATATAAACTATAAATTTCTCCCTTTTGGTTTCTGAGAACACAGGACAAGTTCTTTACAGATACGTAGGCTGTAGCAGACAAAAAAAATGCAATTTAGTTTCAGTTGGACTTCTTAGAAGTCACGTATTTTCTGTCAGGTTGGTATGGTGGATGGCTCTAAATACTACAGTACCCATGAGCCGGAGCAACCGTTGCTATGGCGAAGATGCCAGCCAGAAGCATAAATCACAGCTGTAGCAACTCGCCTCAATAAACACATTTTTCTCCTGTGGTGATTATGATGGACTACATGATCAGTGCTGATAGTGAGTCTGCTCTGATCCGCTCAGGTATTAGACACATCAGGATCCCAATTAGACTGTATATAATTTGGACTTAGGTTCCCGGGTAGGTAGAAGTGGGCTTCGAATGTGAGCACATGCCAAGCCATATGTGCATGGGCATCTCTGTAGAAAAAGTATGTCTTTTGATTATTTAAGAGACATTTTCCGAAGTTATTCCACGTATACATTACTCATAACTAACTTTTATTCTCTCAGTATACAACAGATGCTTTGCTGCTCTTCATCCTAAAGGCTTCACTCTCCTCCAACGACAAACGAGCAGCAACAACAGCCTTTACGACAGCAGTATTGATTTTAATAGCTGTGGTCGCCGCAACTGTTGTGCAGCTTGGCCTCCTTTTATGAGCAGCCATAAAATAACAGTGAGGAGATGGCCTGGATGCTTTCCATGTATTACAATCAGAATTTATAAATTGCCCCATTACCCACCTTTCCACTGGTTACTCTTGGAACATTAGCAATTATTTCCACATGGGTCACACTCATAAAACCAATAATCTAGTGATTTAAAGCCTTGGTGGAGGAGCTGGGCTGCAGGCTTTCTGAGGCTCGAGGCCTTTGCCTTTAAGACATCGATTTCAGGCTGCTATTAGAAGGGCTTTGTCGAGACAAATTGCTTTTGGGTTTGTCTAAGGAGAGAGATTGAGGGAGATTGAGGGAGATAGAGAGAGCTACATCGCGAAAGAGGAGAAGGAGATCATTCCAGTACAAGTGTGGGAGTCTGGTTAGGTGAAGAAGGTAAAGTTATAAAAGCATGTGTTACCACTGAGCTGATACGAGGTCAACGTGTTTGTAGCGTTCTGTGAATTTGAGTCTACTTGCTTTTTGCTTTGAATCATCTTATATCAGAAAAGTTCATTTCTTGAGTCTGTCTCCTGTCGCTGTACACTTTTGTGCATTCAGTGAAAGCGAGTGCATGTGGGTCTGCAACGCTGAGGTGGGCTGTGGCTTCCCAGTGAGTGTGTGCTTATGGAGATGGATGGCTGCAGGAGGTGGTGGGAGGTGAGAGAGAGCCTCTGCTGCATGGCAGAACTCTTGATGACCGCCCACCCACCCATCATCCCATTACTACTCCCCTGGGAGAGAAAGAGAGACAGAGCGAGGGAAGGCAGAGGGATGAGAGAAATAATAGATAAAGTGATTCAGGTCTGAGGATGAAAGTGATGGAGATGGGGTGTAGGAAATGGGCGTGGAAAGCAAAGAGGAAAAAGGACGGAAGGAGAGGGCAAGATGAAAAACTGATGAAGAAGAAAGAGAGGAGAAAGAGGCATGAATACCACAGAGAGGGAGATATGAGGGAGAAGAGGGAAACTACACATGGAAATGGAGTTCAGATGGAGTATGAGTAAAAAGATGGAGGGAGGCAGTGGTGGAAGAAGTATGCAGATCCTTTACTAAAGTAAAAGTAGCAATAAATTAATAAATACTCCATTATAAGTAAATGTCCTTTACTTCAGTAAAAGCAGATAAGTATTATCTGCAAAATATACTTCAAGTATAGAAACACAAGTCCTCATTTCGCAGGTAGAATGTCCTCGGTCAATGTTCCATTATTATATTTTGTATCTTACAGTTAATATATTTTATATTGTAAGCAGCATTTTAAAGCTGCCGCTGGCTGCGGTAGAGCCAATTCTTAGAGAAAATTCTGCTCATTCTATATACTCTTGGCTGGTTTAACTTACTTAACAATGCATCATATTCCATTGGTCATTGTAGCTTTGTATAATCTTCATTGGCAAAGTAACTGGTAGTTATAGATCAATATATTATAGTCAAACAAATGTTGTGCAGTAAAAAGTACAATCATTTTCTGAAACGTAGAGGAGTAGAAGTATAAAGTAGCATAAAATTTTAATACTCAAGTAACGTACAAAATTGCACAGTACTTGTGTAAACGTACTTAGTTACTCTGGAGGGAGGGAAGAAATGGAAAGAGAAAAAGATGCAGTGTGTGTCTGGAGGTTTGGACAGGCTTCTGTGACTTCCTTGACCCACCAGAGCCCCTCAGCGAACTCATTTACACTGAGTGACAGCACTGTGTGACATCCAGGGTACTTGGGAGGCTGCACACACAGACACACACAGACACACACACACGCACACACACACACCCACACATACACCGCCATCACCCCACGTTTGGAGGTCATTCTTGACAAGTTACTTGCCACTGCCTGCTATTTGCATGCATTTTACATGTATGTATGTACATGTATTTGGGTGTATTTTACATGTGAATAATATATCATTTCATCCTTATATTCATACAGACCTTCAGTTACATGAGGTCTTGACTTGGTGTCATCTAAGGCAACATTTGGCCCAAGGGGGCCTGGTGGTTGAGCTCAGAAGTCTTCTGTATGTGCTCTTGTTTTTATAAAGAGAGGGAAGCAGTCGGGTGATGCATCATGAACATTCCTTGAACTGCAGCATAACCCGAAACTGCCACTCACTCAAGCCTGCAGAGAGTCTTTTTCTGGTCCATGAAAGACAGAGGACGCTCTCCTGCTGGTGGTTATTTAAAGATAATTCTTCTATTTTTGAAACCTGGGGTCTGTCTGAACAAGGGTGAAGTCTCTTAGTTGTGGGGACTCAACAATTTGGGGCCTTCTTTTTTTCTTTTTTTTCATGATTTGCCTTTAAGTGTGGGGAGCGTGCACAAACCATACACAGAGACACACATGTTCACATTAAACACGTAATGTGAAGGCACAGATGCATGTGCATGAGAGAGAAATTAAGACAACACACCAGTAAACACGTACGCACATAAGCATATATGTACGCAAAAAATGGCCACAGACATAAAGACACACACATAAACACACACATTCACATGCACGCAGTGTGGTCCAGCCCTTGGCTCCCAAGTCTGTAATGAAGCCTTAGTGAAGGTCTACCAAGGAGGCTGGAGGAGTCAGCCAAGTCGGCCTGCGGTCTCATTCAGACAACCACCTCGCCTTCGCCAGCTACCCAGGCCTCAGTGTTCAGTCACTGGGTGGGATGGCCAGGAGATCTAATCCAGCAAAGCAGAGGGTGGAGGTTTGAGGAGGACTCCTCTAGATGTGGTTAGTGTGGGACACCAAGAAGGACCATCACTTATTTGGTGCCACAGAAGGGCAAAGGCGGCCTTTCCTGTTCTTTAACCTGGTCTCCTGGCTTGCTGATGAGTGGAGCTCACCACAGACAAGACACTGTGAAAACCAAAGTCCATGAAGGAAACTTTACAAATCCTGTGTTTACCCGTCACTTCCAGAACAGCAAACACTCAGAGAATGTTTCAAAGTTGAGCTCAGACTATTAACAGATGTGGATTCCTCTCACTTTCCACTGGCACACCACACATCTTTACAAATACACAAACACACATACAGAGACTCGCTGTACCACTGTGGCTTCCTCCGTACACACAATACACCCACCACAATGACTTGGCGAGGCCTACACCATGCTGGAGCATATATTTACTCCACAGCAATTTACCCTTGGGCTTTGACAACTCATCGTTTATGCCACTGTGGCGTTGCAAGGGCACCACTCCCTGTCTGTCTGTCCATCTGTCTGTCCATCTGTCTGTCCTCCCTGTCACAAAAATGGCAAAAATGAATGGCAAACGAGTGACTGAGCGATGATCTTGCACCACAGCCAGAAACGGAGTCAAAGGTGTTTTGAGGTCACATGTTTTCATGTTGATGGTAGGGCTCATCCGAGGGGTGTAACAGTACGTGTATTCATCAAAAACCTTAAACTCTTAAACTCAAACTGGCTCTAATGGTCGGTGTAAGTTAATTATAAATATGCTGCACTCATGTTAATGGACTTTTGAGCCACATTAGCAGCTACTTTAGTCCAGACTGAATTATCTCAACAACTATTAAATGGATTGCCATGAACTTTTGTACAGACATTCATGGTTTCCAGAGGATAAAGCCTACTGGCTTTGGTGATTCCCTGACTTTTCCTCCAGCGCCACCATACGGTTACATTTTTGTTTTCTAGTGAAATATCTCAATGACTATCGGATGGGTTGCCATGAAATTTGGTAAAACCATTCATGTTCGCCTCAGGATGAATTGATGGTGACTTTTCATCTAGTGCCATCATCAGGTAAAACATTTAATTTGCCAAATACTTAAGTTTATGACCAAATACCTTCAAAGCTAATGACAGTCTCATCAGCCTCAGCTGTATGCTAGCATGCTAACATGCTAAACAAAGATGGTGAACATGGTAAACATTATCTACTAAACATCAGCATGTTAGCATTGTCACTGTGAGCATGTGTTATGTAGCATGCTGATGTTAGCACTGTGCTTTTGTAATAAATATGGAGCCTTTCTGACATATTGACATGTCTATTTTTTGTTCTTACTGACCATATACTAACATTTCAGTGGATTGATTTTTACAGTAGGAATTATGGACAATGAGCCGCCATTTAATGTTTACATTTTTCTAAATAAATGAGAAAAATGTTATCTTTTGTGTGTCTCTTGTTGTACCAAAACACTCATGACCCTACAAGTGAGAAACATATCAAATGGTGGATTTTGTGTACCATTACACACCTAGCTCAAGTAGGGTGACCAGACGTCCCGAAAAATTTGGGACAGCCCCGAATTATGAGCAGTTGTCCCGAATCCCGAATCCTGTCCTGTTTGTCCCAAAAATTAGACTAAACCCAAGTTTTGATTAGCCATAGCCTAATAAAAAAAATAAACTGATCGTTGTGAAACATTATTTCGGTGAATTCGGCTCACTGATGAAATGAATAAAATAAAATAAATTTTATGTAATGAATAATGATTTACACACTGTTACATACAGCACAGTCATGTTCATTTTTCCTCATGACAGACAGTTGACTTCATGAACAAAAATAATTCATTTCAGCGTTTTAGATTTTTGACTTTCACATGTTTTACTGTTTGTTGACACTGAATGTAATGTACTGGCCACCCCCAACTCCCCAGTCCCGAATTTCACCCATTCTCATCTGGTCACCCTAAGCTCAAGTGTTACTCGGTAGTATTTAGCTGTCAACAAGTTATGTCTGAGAAACATTTACTTCTCTTTCACCGGATTCCTCTGTGAGCCGCACCAGCCGCACTGCTCGATTGTAGGTTGATGTAACAACAGCATTGAACATGTCTGGGTGTCTTATTGAAGTAATTAGCCCGTCTTAACCTTTAATCTCACTAAATTCCTCTGCCTCACCAGATGAGACTCCCCTGACCTGGCTCAAAATTGTCAATTACGCCTGTCACATGGAAAATGGTAACCAAGCCAATTTCCTCTTTCTTCTCTTGAATCGCTTTGTCTTTCTTTTGCTCTGTGACTATAATTGCACATTTCATAATGACACTAAGCAGACATAGACTCAGATAAAGAGGGAGGGATGAGAGGGAGAGCTGGAGAAGGGGAGAGATTGTGTCCCCAGAGTACCCTGTGTTTCCAGCTTAATTGATGACAACCACAAGTGAAGTTTGGAACCTCTGAGCTCAGTCCTGTCAACATTTCAAGGAAGCAAAGACAGCATGGGCTCACTTGTGTTGGGATGATGTTAAAGTATAAGCTGTGTTTTGTCCAAATCCCCACAGCGGTGATGCAGGACTGTTTTATGCACATAGCAATCTGCAGGAGGCTAATTTAAAGACGCCTGTTTCCCATAGTAAACAAAGCATTTACAGCTTGTGTGGTAGCATTCAACAAGTTTGCAGTGTAGTTGATCTCTTGGTGATAATGCATACGATTTAAAGGGAGTGCATGGAGACGCTGTAATTAAGCAACAGGTACCAGTCTTTTATATGGTCAGGAGACGAGGGTAAAATCAAAAGCAACAGCAAGTGCTTCCAGCTATGAATTTAAAAGGGAGGGGGAAAAAATGTGTCTCCGTTGACTGCATGTTGCTTAATTCTCTCTCTGGGCCCTGGCAAGCCAAGCCCGATGTTAAGTGGCTTCTTGAGTTTATCCAGCGAGGTCAGAGGGAAAATAAAAACATCACGCGAGAGCTACAATTACAGCCCTCGAACATGACAAGCGTCTGTTTTTGTGCTTTTGACTGAGGGCCCACTTTTAATGGTCGGTTCTGGCTGCAAGATAAACAAACAGTCATAGGGTTAGCATAACCTCCGTCTACAAGCGCTAGCCAGCCCCAGCCAGCGAGACAGCCAGGGAAGCTAAACTCTGCCGCAGCGCTAGGCAGCAACAGCAGAAGCAGCGGTGGTTTTGGCGGCAGGGTAAATTACAGCATGGAGCAAAGCTGTGGTTTGTATACAGCATACTCACACACTCGCTTGCTTTTCCTTTCACTCTTTCTCTCTCTCACACGCTCAGGCTCGCTCTGCTCTGTACTCCTTTCTGAGTATTTGACAAAACAGTTCAGGTTGGACACGTAAATGCAGATACGTACACACACATGCAGTCACTTGGGTGGGCCCTTCCCTTTCCCGCAGGTGTCTCCAAAGCAAGGCCGGCAATCAGCATCGCCTCTGGCAAGACTTCCAACCTACAAACCTCCTGACCTCATCAAGAGACCAGTAATCTCTTAAATTATTGGTTCCAAATCATGTGGGAGAGTCTAAGCTAATGGGATCTCATTATACAGAGCATTAAAAAAAACATCAGGTGACATTTGCATGTTACATCATTCTGTATTCCCACCCAGCTGGGCCCAAGGGGCTAATCAGAGATGAGCTCAGCTAGATCTCCTCTTAGACTGACACCCTGTCTGGAACAATGAGATAAACCACGATGATTGTAGGGGTACAGTAGTGGTGTCGTAACAGCACATGGTGTGTGTGATCACATATTGTGAATAATAGACTGATGCACCCAGTGGTCACGGCCTGCTGCACTTTTAATGTGCACATTATACTAATTTGTGATAATAATAATGATATTTTGATAACGTACAGAACATTGGCATGAGATCATCACATCATATGTTCTGCTGTGTGTTTTTACGATAATGATTTGATTAATTATTTTTCCACTGAATGGTTCCTCATTATGTCCTCTATAGTGTTTGAGCCGGGGCTGGGAGGCAGTCAGATGGGCCCATTAGTGGTTTTCTGATCACTCCATCAAATATGAACACTACTGTAAAAATTGTAACCCTGTTGAGTGCTACAAAACAAGATTATAATGATATCAGAACTGATCGTAGACATATTAGACATAACTAATTTAGCTTTTAATTACACTAAATAAGGTGTATTTTAGGTAATTATAAACCATATGGACTTGACTTTGCCACTGACAAGTATCAACATTTTGCTTGGAAGTCAATTTCAGCGAACTCAAAGTTCATCTATTAAAAAAAGGAACCAATTTACCGTAGCTCACATTCATTTGATAATAGCTACATTACTGAGATAATTAATCATTATTCTCATAAATAAACACTACATTTAAAAGTCTTTATGTTTAGTGATATGTACAGTAGTTTCTCTTATGGTAATCATAACAAACTGCGGTTAATCTGATGATTAAAGCTGAAGATATCAGGTATCATCTAAACTGATCCTGTTGACAGCGCTCCCCTTTGGTTGTTGAGCTAAAAGTTATGTTAGCCAGCATTAGCTAACATTATGATTTCACACACTGACAATGCTCCTGAAATCCAGATTCAGTTGATAGAAATATTGATGTTACGTGCTTAAAAGTATAACTAAGAGATTCCACATACATAGTCAGCTAATGACAGATCCACTAATATGTCTTCTTTAACAACAAACAACATCTTTTTAGGTATCAAAACTACAGCTAGAGTGTTAGCGCACAGACATCAGAGTGTGATTCATGTTTTTAAGCTACCGCCTACAGATTGATTGTGTAGTTTGGTTAATAACTCACAGCAATAACATGAATTGACTGCAGCTCTTGATTTTATGGGGGACAGTTGGGGTCAGCTCATGCTTCGTCATTAGGCAGCAGTGCTACATACATACCATTTACTTCTAGTTCTGGTCTGTTTGTGTGAAGGTACAGCTAAGCCAGGATGTACTGAGGAAACACTGCAGTTTGAGCTTTTCCTCCTCTGTGCCTCATTGACTTTGAATGTGTAAACAAACTCGTCTTTGAACATGTTTTCTCGGTCTTTGTGTTCACACCTGCCGCTGAGTTCCTGTAACAGATGCATCCATACTTTAGGGTCACCGTGCACAGTGTTGTTAGCATACAGCTACACATTCACAGGCATACTGTACAGACACACAAAGGCACCGCTCACAATTAACAATGTATTCGCACATGATTATTATGCACATGTACACAAAGGAAAAACACAGACGTACACAAATACACACTGGCAGAAACACACCCATACGCCCACACACCTGCTGCTCGTCCTCCTCCACAGCCCCTTGTGTTAATGGATGGGAGTCTAATTACTACTCTCACACTGGGACTACTTTCTCCACACTTGTCTCCCAGGACGTGTTGGTGTGTGTGTGTGCATGTGTGAGTGTGTCTGGGAGTGGTGGGGTTAGCTACTGTCAGCACAGAGCTCACACACACTGCTCATTAGCAGACTTTCTCTCTTCCTCTCCTCTCGCTTACTGCTCGACACGTTCACACAGAAACTCACTCGGCTTCATACAAAACACTGTTAAACACAGGCGCGGTGTTCAGCTGAACATCAAGGTACTAGCAGCTTAGCTTTGCGTACACATTTTATTTTAAGATATAGTTTATTTCCTCTCTCTCTCTGTCTGAGATAGCTGGAGAAAGAGACAGAAAGAGATGACTGGTGCGCCTAAAGCAAGACACAAAACCAGACAGACACACTTCCCCATTCAACCACCACAGTTCTGGTTAAAAATAACGACAAGGAACTGTGAGCTACTGACTCCTTCTCTCACGGTACTAATGCACACATCTGCATGCACAATCACACTGACACACACACACAAATTCACAAACACAGCGCTGGTGGTGGCTGAGGTATTCCGAGTCTGTGTTTTGACACGGCCTCGTCTGTGACGCAGTCTGTGTTGTACCATAAACTGCCTCTGCACTAGAGTGACCTCCCCCACCACTTCCTCTGTGTCTGTGTGTGTTTCATCTCCCCTGTGGTTGTCAGACTCGAGGTCTAAGTGGAGCACAGAGGAGCAGACAGGTCTTCAGAGGAAAGATTGCTGTTGAGAACGTCTGCAGCTCACAAACAAAGGCCACCTGGCTCCTAGCAGCGGGACGGAAATGTGCTCTCTTTGGTGCTACACTGACAAGTGTGTGCTAATAACAGGGTCCACACACTCTTGAGGCCTAATTAGCCCTTCAGCTAATGTGCTGCTAATCATTCGCAAATGCTGGAAAAACTTTGATGCTTATATTTTTGGCAAATGAGACTGTTCTCTTTTGTCTGACCCGTGTTTTCGATCTGGCGTACAGCATGGTAAAGGATGGAGTGGACATTTGTGTATATTAATGCAACTGTAGTGTGTGTCCTGTTTAATGCTGTGGTATTAATGATGAGATGATGTTGTTGTGGTAATAGCAAGCTTGGTTCTAAATCACCCAGTTAAATATTTTTGTGTGTGTGCGGGAAAAAAAGCCACAGCATTAACACTGCCTGCCATCATCAGAATGAGAAGTTCACTTTCAAAATCTCACCTTTTGCAGCTTAAAGGTGTAGTCTGCAATCCTGGAGAAAGCTTGTTGATATTTATTTACATAGCCAAATAAACACACCCCTCCCTTTAGTGCTCCTTCAGAAGCCCCCCCCCCCAATTCATGGACGTACATTGCCAAGGCAGCAAGCCCCGGTCGATCCAAACGCCATTCAGAAAACAAGCATTTTAAAAGTTGTTTACTTGTCGTCTTGCGGACAGACCTGACAAAGCATAAATTCTGACTTTTTACAAGTCCGCATCATGATGTAGTTATTTCGGCATCCTTTTGACCCATTTATTGCCATTAAATCACAGCAAAATGGCTGAATTTGACAAAAAGTGTATTGCATTAGAATTGCAGACTACACCTTTAATAATCCACTTCAAAGGACAATCAGTGTCTGTTTTTGTTGATCTGATCGTTTTCAGTTAATTCTCTGGCTCTAACATCTTTTGAGCTTTACTTCAAATAGACAATTTATTTCATCCTCCTCTGTCATTAACTTTTCAGACTGCAGACTCCCGACTTTTTTTTTCCTGTTAAAGGCCAATCAGTAGTATTTCTGACTCTAAAAATAAGAGTTATACTCATGTACATAATTGAAGAGTATGCATTATAGAAGGAAATGGAAATTAATAATTAAAAATAATAATTTCGTTTTTTTTCCCCGCTGCATTTGAAAAACATTACTAATGTGAATAAAGCTTTACCAGCATCAGGAACATTAAAAACTTAGATTTAGTGGTGTAAAGCTACGGCGTAGGTTTTGCTACTGCCGTGTTCAGTCCTTACATTCACTGTGATAGAAAGCCAGATAAACTATAAATCCAGCTTTAGTCCTAGTACTGAAAAACCTACCAATTAATTTAATGATGATAGCAGGTTGCACCTCCGTGGATAGAAGTTTGGTGGTGGGGACACTTTTACATTTGGATCACAGACTACTTTAAATGCTTCACATTCATGACTTTCTATTCACTGCACTGTGCGGTGGTAGAGCTGCAGCTGTACACAACAGTGTCCTCAAAAAGCCTCATCTCTTAAGTATCCGTCAAGTGAACATCAGCTGCCAAAGTCACAACCTCTGGATAAGATCGTCGTACAAAGCAACAGCGTTTGGTCCACAGATAAGGAATGAAAAACAGGAATTGAGTCTTACAGGCGGTTGTGCCAGCAGAGTATGGATTCATCTCTGTCTGGCTGACCTCATCGGCTGCTCGCTGTTGACCGGCGATGCAGAAGGAGGGGCAGACGGAGGGTGGGCAGAGACCAGCACCCGAGCGGACCCCCAGGCCGCTCGATTGCTCAGCCAAGTCGAAAATGTGTTCTCAGATCTTTGCCTGACATGCTGTCCTGTGGGGTTAGGCCTCTGCGTGTGTGTTTGGTTGTGTGTGTGTGTACGTCAGGGAGGAGAGGAAGCACTGTTTGGCAGAAATTCACACTGATCATCCTTGACTGGTGTGTGTGTGTGTGAGTGTGTGTGGTTTAAAGAGCATGGAGTTATATTTGTATGAAGGGAGGCAGTCTGATGTGTGACAGTTTTACACAGGCCTGCTACACGTATGAAATATCAGATCACAGAGTCACGTATGAGCATCATATGTCATCTGTTTGGACGTGTGTGTTCATATAGTAGGAACATTAGTGGTCACACATAAGAAGCATTTGAAGCATTTACTGCGTACTTGAGGTCATGTTTGCATGTGAAGATTTGACCACACCAAGTGCACTTCAGACGCAGATTACAGGAATAGACGCCACTATGTGAAACGTTAGTGTGTGTCTGAATTTGTGTGTTTGAATGGTCGAGAGAAAAATGTTTCAGGTGTGTGTGTGTTTCATAATGTAGTGGAGGCAGTGAAGCCATGATGCCTCCCTGGGCCTGTTTCCAACTGGAACACTTTGTCAGATTGAGCGACCTTCGGCTGACAGGCCCAGGAGTTCATTGGACCGTGTGTGTGTGTGTGCATGCAGCACAGTCTGTGATTGTATGGTCATGCATGTGTGCGATTGTGTGTATTAATATGGGTGAATGCACGCATGTGTGACTGTGTCTGTGCGTTTGTGTGTCACACATCCATTGTGTGTGTGTGTGTGTGTGTGTGTGTGTTTGCAAATCTCCCAGGGTAGCAATCCATCTTGACAGTCTGTGTAGCCCCATCACATCACTGTCACGCCACTCTCTCCCTCGGACGAGTGATGGAAGGAGTCCAGAGGGAGAGAGAGAGAGAGAGAGAGGGAGGGAGTGAATGACGGAGAGAATGACAGATCACATTGGACTCATCAGGAAAAAGTGCTGTGACACACACTCTTCTGCACAGAGGGAGGAGGGCTGAGCGTGCCAGTCAAGGCAAAACAAAACAAACCGAGTCAACTTCCCTCAGATCCATGGATATCGGCTTAATTGGAAGTCTCCGCTCATTTGATTTCCTCAGAGGTAAACAGCTTGCAGCCTCTATTTCCACACTTTTCAATGCTGACACAAGATGAACTTGTGCGTGGAAGTGATGAGAGCCTCCCTTTTTCTGCAGACACGAAACAAGTGTTAGAAACCACAATCTTCATGTCCTCCATGGATACAGTATATGAAACGTTATAGCTCCTTTATGTTACATGTCATTTAGCATGACGAGAAACCGTTTATACATTACAGTTGTGATTTTTACTGTTAGTTCTGCTTAAGGCTAATAATGCGTACAGACTGAGATGGATGTGTCTGTATTATTTTCTAACACACCTACATACAGTTTCATAGAAGGATGCCGTTCTGTCCATGGGGGCATATGTTTTGACATTACAACTACGTTTTGCTGAAAATATACACTCAGACAATACTGAAAAATAAGAACATTTGTTCAGTGCCAGGTTGAGTCACCTGATAACAGCTGTCCACGTCATAGCAGAGACTCAAAATGGGACTGTGTTAAGGTAGGTATCAGTGCTTAATAGGGATGTAACGTTACGTGTATTCGCCCAGAACTGTTCAGTATGTGACTTCTTCGGTTCAGAGCACCTTGTGGCCCAAACTATTACTGTCAGAGTAGTCTTTTTTATGTCACTACTCACACGGCAGAACAGAAACTCTAGAGCGCGAGTTTTACCTGGAAAGTTTTGGCAGTGCACCAGTTGTTGTCTATTAGCTGTAGCATGCTAGTCAGCTTAGCCCGGTTAGTCAAGCTCAGTGGACAATGATTATTGTCTAACTGTGTGCCGACATTGTTCTACTGAAGTCGGGGGAATGTGACACTTCAAACATGTCATTTACGACGGCATCACAAGAATGTATCGATTAGTGGAACGAGACAAAAACAGTTCAGGCAGTCTCCCACTGCAGATTCAGAGCAAAGGAATAACTAATGCTATAGAGTGTTTATGATATGCGACCATAGTCGGCTGTAGAGAATACAGGATTTAAGCATATCCATAGCCCCGCTACAATGTTCCTTTTTCAGAATAAATGACAAAATCCCCAAAATCGCAAATTTACACCTCTAGTGCTTAGTGCACCCGTCCAAGTTGATGAGTGAAAACTCCTCTCTGAAGATGCTGTGTTTAAGTTAATCCCAAACATGCTCAGTGTTATTGATATCAGAGCAGACATCTTGAATAAAACCCAAATTGAAAGTAATTTTCATTTCATTATTTTATGACATGTAGAACATCTGGAAGCAGGACAATTAGCGATACTGTAAGTAAGAGGTTTTAGTTATTAAAATCAACTGTGGGTGCCAGTATTAACAGTAATGATACAGGATCCTGACATGCTACAGATGTCTTGATGCTGAAAATCAAATATGTTCTACCAAACATAATTCAATAATTTTGACACCTTTAGGTTTTCCTATGATTCAGTATATTGTTCATATATTAGAATTTTTTATTGCATGTGTATTTTCATTCTTGTTTTTTCATGCTTAATATATTAAAACTTTACCTGCGTCTTTGCATTTAAATGTGGTCCAAATGAATTAATATCAGTCATACTTATGATATTTGAGTAAAAGGTGAAAGCTGGAGACGGCAAAATGACAGACGTTGAAAGATCTTATCAAAGTAAATATCAACAATTGACCTTGAGATTCAACAATAGACATATGCCAGAGGAATATAAAAAATAATTAATTCATGTGAAACACAGAGAGAGCAGATCAGCATTGAACTGAATACTCGATTAGTAGCAGCGATGAAGCTTGTGATTCTCCAATTGACGCCTTTTGCTGCCATATCCGGCTACGCTTTCATTTGTAAGAGATAGCTAGTTACTATAGATAGATAGGCTTTAGCTTTTTACAAGGAGTGAATAGCTTGTCTTTTGAAATGGCATGAAATTGGTCTCAGACCATTATTCTTGAAGACTTTTCAAGAGTAATGGATAATATCCTTTTTAAGAGAGATGGATAAATATAAAACTCCAATGTCCCAGTGTAGAATGATTGTTATGATTGTTCGCCAAATAGTCTGTGTGATAGTGATTCAAAAACATCTTTTCTGTGAAGACTGCTTTTTATGGTATTTTATAGTTTACATTGTTAAGAGAAAAGATGAGAGACAGTGAGCAGGAGATAGTTTGTATTTTTCACATCTTTCTATCTTTATCTGAGACTTGCAGAATCAGTGACATCTTTTAAATCACTTCTCAAAACGTATGTTTAAAAAAAAAAAGCTTTTATTAATGCTAGTACACAATTTTCAATTTTACTTCCAACATGTCTTGTTTGTTTATATGTTATGCTTTTTAATTTTTATATTACTTTTGGGTATTTTATTGTTAATATATGTTTTGAAAAGTGCTGTATAAATAATAATATAAATAAAGTTTGTTTATTATATACTTTATGTTTTAATGCTTTTTAGCCACACTAGCAGCAGGGCTCTAGGGACGACAATGTTCATTGGTCGGCTCCCCTACTTTGGTTGAAACTGAAATATCTCAACAACTATTAGATGGATTGCCGTGAAACTTTTTACAGACATTCGTGGTCCTCAGAGGATGTAGCCTGCTGACTTGGTGACCCCCTGAATATTAGTCTAAAGGTTGCGGCAACTATTGGATGCAGCCTGATCTCACAAAAATATGTGAAATGACCACGACCTCTTAACACCACATTACGTGGTGGTGGCACGTAATGTGTTAAAATTACGTGTAGTCAGCATGACTTTCAAAGTAATGTATTTGAGTTGGAAGATTTTTTCGTGTCAGCACCACGTTTTTGTGGTACGTCAGTAGTATAAAGAACATGAAAGTCCGCCGAGGGAGGTGGATGGATGGGTCAAACACAGGACTTGAATGCCGGAGACTGGAGTTCGTGTCCTGTGTGAAGCATAAAGTCAAATATCCCTTCTCATGTGAATCTTTTTATAAACCTAACCAAGTTGTTTTGGTGCCTAAGCCCAACCAAACCGTGACTGTTTTAACCAAACTGCGACCGTTTCACAACGTTAACCGCATGATAGAAAGGCTTTCTTGTTCTCCCACGTGCCCTTTGTATTGGAGATACGTGAAGATGAGCACGACCTCATTACGTGGCGGTGTCATGTAGTTTAACACATTACGTGCCCCCACCACGTAATGTAGTGTTTACAGGTCGTAGTCATGTCACGTATTTCTGTGAGATCAGGGGTTGATTGGATGGATTGCCATGAAATATAGTGCAGACATTTAGGCTCTTCACAGGATGGTAACTTTGGAGATCCCCTGACTTTCCATCTCGCGCCACCATCAGGTCAAAATTTCACTTTGTCCGATACTTTAGTTTATGACAAAATACCTGCAAAAATATTGACATTCTCATCAGCCTCAGCTGTTCTTTGTGTTTACTGCTAATTAGAAAATATAAGCATGAGATGAGATCAGATGGCGAACACTGGAAGCATTATACCTGCTAAACATCAGCGTGTTAGCATGCTTACATTAGCATTGAGCTCTGTGCCTTGACACAGCTTCATAGAGCCCCTTGCATGGCTGTAGACTCTCAGTGGTGTAAATACTTAGAGGTAATCTGTCTGTTCTGATCTATCATGGAGACATAAAGAGAATATAGAGAGCGTGGAGGCATTCCCTGAGCTTTTGCTATTTCTTGAATTCAAGCAAAATTCAGTCTGTTGTTTGGTGAAATATTTGTGCTGATATTATTTTCCACTTCTGTGCATTGTCTTTTTATGTAGGAGCCTCCAGACAGCTGTGAAACTATGGTGACACCTGTGCAGATCTCATTAAGATGTCCAGCGGGGAAGCTGCTCACTCAGCCTTGGCAACAGGGCTAAGTACTATAGCTCTCAAAGGAAACCAAATTATAGTATTGGTGAGGACATCTGAGGGGAAGTTAGAAACCTGCACTGCTTCAGCTCTCAGGAGCCTGAAGCCTGAGCATTTCTGCCATGCTGAGGTTGTTTTCTCATCATTGCTTGGGACTTTCTGTCTCATAAATTGTCCATAAACTGAACAATCTTTTGACGAAATCCAGCCGCACTCGCTAATATGAATTCCTTGTATTGTAGATTTAAGTTTATATTTCCCAAATGTGATGTTTGGCCTGGCCCACTCAGCACCGTGCCAGCAAATGTGATCTTAGTTGCGTTTCAGAGTAATGATTTACAAAATTGCACAGGGTAAACTTTCATGACTTCATTTCCTCTCCCGGTGCGTTGTCACTCAGCTGTAAATGTAATCAGTTGCTTGTCCAATTATGTTCAAACCCAGCCTGTCAGTGCTGTTTTGAAAAGCAGGACTGCGGTTAACTGAGACAGTGAGGAGACTTTTGGCTTGTTCGCCTTGTCAGCTGCTGCTTTTAATGGAACTATCTTCTGAATAATATCCAGATTGTGCCTGCACTTCTTCATCCAATCCTTTTATGTGTTGGCTGCTCGAGGCGCTCGAGGAAAAGCTCCTTGATACTCTCTGCTTTTTCAACCTTTGCTCAAAATGTGGAGCACAGATGGTCAGCGTTGGCTGAGAACCAGGTATGAAAGGTTCTTGTAGTTTTTTGTAACGCTGAGGATGGTCCAGAAGTTTAATTGAAATGCACAAAGTTGGATGAATAAAAGAAATCGTGTGGGAACACAGCGTGATGTCTGTTGAGTGAATCTTCATATACAGTAAATTAACCTCATTAGCCAGAGGACTAAATCTAAGTTTTGTTTCCAGGCTTTCTTTTCATCATAATTGCTTTTGTTTGTATTGTGTGTGGCAGCGTCGTAGTGGGGTTGTTTTACAGAAATCTCATGGCACAAGCACATAATTAAAGCGTTGTAGGGAAAGTGTGTTTGAGATCTTCATCAGCATAGACAAGCGAGAAAATTGCCATCACACGCAGTGATTTATTAGTTTCATTAATTTATGTTGATTTGCTTAATCACTCTCAGAGTGTGTCAGGCCCAGATCACATCAAGATGTTTACAGCCCCAGCACTCAGCAAAGCGAGGTGTTATAATACTGAAGTCAGATAATTAAACTGGAGGGCTGGATGTGTAATAGGGTTAAATTGGAAACAGGGAGACACTGCAATCAATATTTTATCAATCAAGAGTTAGAGTATGCATCTTGTATTGAACCATGCAGAGTCTTAATGCACGACATACCATCTTTCAACTGTTATTATTGTGGGTGTGAGCGAAGACTTGAGGAAAGTGGCCTCTTCCTCTTCTTCGCCAAGTTGACAAACGGAATCCTGTTTACTATCGACTGAATTTATTGCTCTTCTGAGGGTTAATGTATTTACTCATTCTCTCCTCCCATCAGTTTGGTCTTTCCACTCATATTTGTGAATGTAGCGTCTGGAACGAGATGCCGTTCTTACACTACATGCTGGTACAGAAGCAAGGGTATTTTTAACTAGGCCCCCTGTGTCAGTTGCCAAGCATTGAAGGGCTTGTGTGAAGTCTTGTGTCTGGAGGGGCTTTTGGTTGCATCTCTGTGTGGCAAAAACAAGTAGAGGAACAGTGGAGAAGCCAAAGGGGGATGATTTTTTTTCCAGCAAGGTTGTGGAACTGACACTTGTATCACAGGAGTGCCTCTAGAGACAGATAGCCTTTTGTTTTTTGCACTATAGGCAGATGTGGGATGGATCAGCATAGGCATACTGCTGCTGCTGTACTTTCAGTCAAAGGGGTGCCACCAGGAGTCTTGGGCCCCTTGACAACAGCTCGACAACAGCTCTGACATAATAAATATCTGTGGTATGCTGGTTTGTTCCAGCCCTCCTCTCTAGCTCCAGGTTTCCTTAAACTTTTAAGGTTTCATCTGGCCATCAGCAAGCCTGGGTTCATACTGCCTGAAATGATTATATAGCAAAGGACATCTATAGAAAGTCAGACAGAAAAGATTTGCTCATATTTTCAATCTTATTTTCATTATTAATTAATTTCCAGAATACTTGTTGATTAATCGATTAATTATTGTCAAAAAATAGAGAAAAAAGCCCATCACAATTTCCGATATTCTCAACAACCGTCCAAAACCTAAAGATATTCACTTTACTACCGTGTGAAACAAAGAAAAGCAGGAAAGTCTAAGACCATGTTTGTCATTTAAAACATGACTAAGGATTAATTGATTACCGCAATTGTTGCAAAAGAATTGTCTTTTGATCAACACGAGTTAATTAACTAATCTATTCAACTGTGATCTGAAGTAAATGGCAGAAACCTTTTCTCTTTAATGATTTTGTTAACAAGATGACAGAGTATGTCATTTGTAACTGGCCTCCAAAACGACAAATATAAGCGTTTTCTGATCATTTGTCTTTGTCTTCCAAAACTCTTACAAATATCTGTTAAAGAATAAAATCGTTCACTGATCTGACACCGCTCTAGTTAAGGTTTGATTAGGTTTAGGCTTCAAAACCATGAATAATTATGGTTTGGGTTAAACTAGCTGCTTGGTTGAGGTTAGGGAACGATCGCTACAGGGCTTTGTCACCTGTGCGTAAACATATGTTGTTTTGGGGCATTTAGTGAAACAACGAGGACAGTCTCATTTTGTTGACGTGTTAAAACCTTGTTGCTTTACCTCTCAGCCTTTAGCCTTTTCTCATCCTGGTGAAAGAACAACACGGTGGTGCCCTGATAGAAATGGGTTTCCATATCACCAAATGCTGCTATGTTTCCGCGAACAGTATTTAAAAATATGAATCTAAACCGTACTGGATTCCATTTTAAAGAAAACACAGTAATCCTCTTCGTATTTATACACATAACCTTATATAATAGATCTCCCAAATAAATGCCCTTGACAAATTTTTCATTATATTGTATGACTAATTGTGACATCTGCGTTTTCACTCTGATTTTCTCATTTGACAATAATAGAGCACTTAAATTTGGAGGGATCGCTGATATAAAAGCTTCCCCCTACACTGATTCTCCTCTCAGTCTGAGCCAGTACAGCTTGTCTTCAGCTCTATCCGCCTACTTCAGCTGGCTACTCACAGCTTGATCGCAGTTCTTTAATCTCATTAACTGCTATCTTTGGGAGCGCATCTAAATGACTTTAAGGCAGATGATGTGGTTTAGTGCAGATTTAATTGTTGTTACCTCTCTGACCTAACCTATTTTAACTGTTATCTTACTGCTTGAAACAGCTTGGCAGTAAGGTCAAATCTTCCCTCTCCAACTGCCACCTCTTTATTCAATTTTAAGCTGTGACCTTTGGTATGTGTCACTATATAAATATAGATGTGTTTTATGTGGATCTTTATGAGACATTTTTAG
Source organism: Oplegnathus fasciatus (assembly GCA_003416845.1). Classification (NCBI taxonomy): domain Eukaryota; kingdom Metazoa; phylum Chordata; class Actinopteri; order Centrarchiformes; family Oplegnathidae; genus Oplegnathus; species Oplegnathus fasciatus. The sequence goes on from NTHP01000109.1 coordinate 1,566,758, forward strand.
CCACACTAGCGGCATGGCTCTAAGGATGGAAATCTTGGTCTGTCGATTGGTTGGCCCACCACTTTGGTCCAGATTGAAATATCTCAGCAACGATTAAATGGATTGCCATGAAATTTTGTGCAGACATTCATGGTCCCCAGAGGATGGACCCTAGTGTCTTTGATGATCCCCTGACTTTTCCTATAGCGCCACCAACAGGTTGACATTTTTGGCTTTTAGTGAAATGTCTTGACAACTATTGGATGTATTGCCTTGACATTGGGTACAAAGATTCATGTTCACCTCAAGATGAATTGTAATCCTGAGGTGAAGATACGTAGTTCTCCCACGAACAAAAACAACACAAAATCTGTACCGAAATTCAAATCATAACCTCTGCTTCTTATGTCTTACTGTTTTGTGTTGTTGTCTGTATGTTTTGTCTGTGTAATTTATCTTATTTGTCACATTTTTATACTATGTCACATTTGCACTGTATAAAAGAGGGATAAATTGTAATAACTTTGGTGATCCATTAACTTCTCCTCTAGCGCCATCATCATTAAACTAATATTTAATTGTGACTAATTAGAATGGCAATTTAAAATAAGACAATTCTTAAAAATTTGACATGAACTAATCACAGTTCAACGAGTCAAAACAGATATACAAATATGTTTATTTAATTAAAGAAAATACTCTGTTACTGTCAGAGAAGACTTAATTCAGCGTCTGATTTACTAATCCCGGGTTCAGACTACATGATATTATCAGCCTGATAATAGCCCAACCTGACAGACGTAGGGCGTCGGGAACAAAAATGAAAGTTCTCATCTAGTGCGATCATCAAAACATGCTAACACTCTAAACTAAGATGGTGAACATGGTAAACATCATACCTGCTAAACATCAGCATGCTCACATTGTCACCACTGCGCCTTGAATACAGCCGCACGTAGCAGCTAGCATGGCTGTAGACTCTTCGTCTTGCTCAGTATTTATAAAGACGCTATATTCTTCTGCAGTACTCATTTGTACATCTTAGGATAGCTGGTCTTCTGCACATTATAAAGACATCAGCTGCCGAAGCCACTTAAAAACAGCCCAACCCTGAATGAGGTGCTGCTCTGTGTGTGTTGCTCTTTGAATGAGAGAGCTGTCTGTCGTTTGAGAGGCACTTCAGTCAGTGTCTAAAACACATTTGTGAGTGACGCTACAAAGAGCATGAACTAAAGTACATACTCCTGTGGCTGCAAAGCTCCACATCGTGACCCCTGAGAGGCTGTTGATCACGTTTCGTAACAATCTCATCTTCTCAGGCCTCGAAGATTGGACGGCTTGAGGAGTTGCTCTGTCATTCACTAACAACCACTTGAACCTCGCTACCAAGGAGACCCAGGTACTCCCCAAATCCCAATTAATGAGAGAAAGGCTTTAAGAGGGTGTTCTTGACTCTGGCTGTGACAGCTTAATTGTAATTTTGGCGAGGCCCCTCTGGCAACAATCTTCTCTACTTGACAGCTCTGTGCTCCTGATTGAACTGAAAGCCTTTTGCATATTCATTTAGTTACAAGTGAATACAGTATAGTGGTGGAACATATGTCCACTGAGAGGATGTGTGCAGGCTACGCAGTTGTGTATTTGTAAGTAAGGAGCCATTCTGTATCTTCTCCACATGCTTCCACATAGGATCATTAAAATGACATGTTCATACAGACAATAGTGACACAAATGTGATGCTGCATTTTAGTCAACTCTGATTAGTCCTCAGGAATATATCTTTATAACCTACTTGACTGTTTATTTCTCAATAACAAGCCAGTGTGCGTGTCTTTTATTTGTCAGGTAAAGCGCTAATAATGTCACACAAGGACATAATCCACTTTAAAAAATGAGGGGTCTACCATGTTAATGGAAGAAGGACATTTGGTATCTGTGTCAATGGATGTAAGAGCTATAAGGAAAGGAAAGTTAACCATTTTATTACTGAAGCTTACTCGTATCAATTTGTTTTTCTCTTATTATAATTCTTTTAAACTAATATTTAATTGCGACTACTTAGAATGGCAATTAAAGATAAAACAGTTCTTAAAAATTTGCCATTTTGACTTGAACCAATCACAATTCAAGTAGTCAAAACAGATTTACAAGTATATTTATTTAATTAAAGCGAATACTCAGAGAAGACTTAATTCAGTGATTGATTAACTAATCCAGGGTTCAGAATACACGATATCAGCCCGATAAAAAGCCCGACCGACAGACGTTGGGGTGTCCGGGACAAAAATGAGCATCGGGCACGATAATTGATCGTTTTATCCCGTGCAGTGGACATTATGGATGACAACCGACTCGTCCCGACAAAAAGACGAGTGTGTCAGAATTTTTTTGCCCTCTCTCGCCGAGTATGACAAATTGTTAACCAATAGGAGCACAGAGCGCTCTTCAACTGTGTAAACATGGCGAAGCGAAAGAGGAATAATGTTGCTGGTGCTGCGAGGTGGAACTGTGAAACAGAGGAAAGATTGCTTTTTTCTTCTTTTTGGGGGGCTTTTCTGAACACAACACAGCATGTATCACACACACCGCTTCAGACGCCGTTGTTTGTTTACATTCTTGTTCCCGGAATTCGGTCCGTAGCACCTCCTTCCTGATGCCCGATACGAGTGATCTTTTTTCCCCAAATTTAAAAGCTGTATGCATCACTGCGTAGAAGTCATTCAAATTCTTTTTATGTAAAGTAACATGAGGCCAGGGATTGCTGTGGCGCTAAAAATGGTGACTGGTGACTAAGGTCAGTATCGGCCGTCTATACCAATCTAGCATATCGGCTCGGTGCATCTCTATTTCTAATTCTATCTTAATGTTAAAAGACATTGTGACATGTTAAAATATGGATTAAATTAGTTCAAATAATAATCTAACTAGTAGAAATTCGTGTTTCACTAATCAGTTATTCCACTTTAAACATTAGAAATGGTCTCACTCTGTTGTAGAGTGTGTTGGCCATTATTGTTGATGTGGTAAATTGTAAGTAGCTTTAGACAAAAGGAAGGAAACAAGATGGTTGTTTGATTAGACTTAAGGTAAAGTGTAGATTTCACTGAATAAATGGATCTGATGTTGGCAGGCACGTTGTTCCAAGGGGAGGCAGCCTTGTCGCAGAAGGCTGTGCCCCCGGTTGTTTGCTTCTGAACATGGGAAGTGAATGAGTAATAATACTTCCTGTGTGAAGAGGGTTTAAGTAGGTTTATATGGAGTGCATAAATCAGTGATTTTCGTAAGGTCACGTAATGCTTTGTGAGAATGACTTCAATCAATTCACACATTCACTGGGAGCCTCTAGTTATGTGAAAATATTTTCTGGTTCACCTGAACATCAGCTGTAAACTCGGACGCTTCTCAATGGACATGTGGAGATAGGATAAATGCAGTGCTGCTGGGTATTGAATGTGCATGTATAGTTATGAATGTGGCAGCTTATTTTACATAGCGGCAGACTGGCATGTGTGTCATATATTCACCTACAGAAAGTTGACAGAACCACAACTTAGTCAATTAAACATATTTCATTATTGGGTGCAGCTGTGTAATTTTCTTAAACTTCCCCTCCAGTCATGTTTAATATTGTGTTTAACATGGTTTTCCCACATAAAAAGTAAAAAAACAACAACTCTGAAACACTGAAAAGGGGCTGGAAGCACATCTACTCTCTCATTGAGAAGTTCAGGATCTGGCCTCGCGCCCCGCCCACCACTGCTGCTTGAGCTAGGTTGACTGGTGAAAGAGCAGCGTGCATCAAGATGGCTAGCATTAAACATTGAGGATATTCAGATATAAGTACCCAGAACTTACATGTTTGAGCCTCAGTCAGACCCAGACTCAGATGAGGAGTCTGTTGTGCACCAAAATCAGACGTATCAGAATGGTAAGCGTAGTTAACATCTTTTATTTGTTTATGTTGTTTGTTAGCTTGTTAGCTCGTAACTGGCAGTGGCCGACACAGCGTTAGTGGTTGGGAAACATACAATAATATCTGCTACGATGTTACAAGGAAGCTCCAGGGTCCTGTCTTTCACTATGCTAATGCAAACTCTCGAGGTTTCAGGTTTCTTTGCCTGCATTTTATTAGACAGCGATTGGCTGTCGGATTTGTGACGTCCCAGATCTAGCTTGTCCTCCCCCTTCACTAGAGGATTGTAAAAAACACCTCTCTAGTGGCAAACGTTGCAAAGATACAAGTCAGTATAGTCAAGGTCAGACATTGTGGGGGACATAAACATAAGAGAAACACATTTTTGAGTGGAGGGGATCTTTAAATATTTTGTTAGACAACCTGCATTGTTTGTTTTTTTTATTCAGAAACCTGCAAACAAGTACAACTCTGACCCTCATTTACCAGTTTTTCATCTAGTACACATTTTACATCTGAACATCAAAATCTGTGAAGCTAGTAGGCGTCTCTACAAGCTGGTGGTGCGTTTTAAAGATATTTTGCTTGTGCCAGTTTTTATCACACCTTTTCTTTGTGTTCTGTGTTCTGTATCTGTGGCTGACTCTTTGCTGCTCAAACATACTTTGCAGCTGGGACTATTTATTTGGTAAAAAGTAGTTCCAGTGAACACAGTTGACACTAAGGTCTGTGAATGAATTACCCCGAGTAGCTGGAACACTGTTCCTGAAACGACATGTTGCTGCTCAGTTTTCCAAATGTAATCTTTAAATGCTTCGAACAGCACAAACAAATCTCCTTTTAACCTTCATTGTGAATATCTGAGAACATGAGCACATAAAGCCAAAGCTACTTAATGACATTAACAGTGATAAGTAAGAAGCTGTTGGCTCTTTACAGTCATATAAGTAATATATCACATACAGAACTGTAAGTATCTGCAAAATTACTTTATATTGTTGCTCCAATATTGTTGCATTAACGTCGTTATTGTGGGAAAACTAGTCATTGTGCATGAGTTCTTTATTTGTCATATGCACAACAATTATAGTGGAGCAGTAGTTGGCAATGAAAGTCTTATTTCTCAGGCTCCCTCCAACAATGCTCATACAACGTTTATAAAAAAGAAAATCACACAAATAAAAGTTAAAAAAAAAAAGAGAATCTAAGACATAAAATAGTGCAGAAGTTAAAGTATAGGAATAATATATATATATGCAGTAAAATAAATATAAAATAAATGCTGTGGTAGGCAAGTGTACACGAATGATAAATGAATAAACTGTAATGTAGACAGGTTGTGCAGTAATGTAGTAAATGTATATGCATAGTGAGAACCAGTATGGACAGGTAATGCACATAAATATATGTTGTTGTGATTATAACAGCTGTAAACAGTAGTTAGCAGGTGGTAAAATAAATATGTATACTGCAGTGTGTGCAGGTATAGACAGGTATACAGAGATGTAAGCAGGTAGTGAACAGTAAGTGAGAGCAGTATAAAGGTAAAGTGTATCAGCATGAAAGACTGTTCCTTCATTAGCATCGCTGTTGTTGCTCAGCCTTGGTGCAGCACCCCCTGACTTCAGATCAACCTCGACAGACCATTACCATCAAATCGATGCATACGGGAGCAAAAAGGCAGCAAGGTGCATTAACAGTAGTCTTTTTAATGTTTGTGGGTGCATATTCTTCCTTTTATGAAGTGCACTATACCTCGCACAGTTCCTTCTCCTTATTAACATAATATTAGCTTTGAAAAGACTAGAGCTAAATGCATTTTTCTGCATGAATAATGTAAGTAAGAGACATGTCGTCTTCCAAGTTTCTTTTCCACGCATCGTGCAGCTCTTCCTCTCTGAAGCCGATGTCCCTAAAAGCCTTTCCTGGGAGAGTGCAGTGAGGTGGACAGCAAAGCAGAACAAAAGGTTATTTTGTTGAAAGAGGCAGAGTGGTGACAAATTATGAACAACTCATTACACTGAGGTGGCACTTTGTAGAGCAGCGAAACACAATCAAACATGGAGGATGGATCTCTGGGGGAGTGTTGGAAGGTGCTAATAGCTCTCCGTCAGTGACAAAATGAATTACATTAAATTTCCCCAAAGACCAAAACCTCATTAATACTTTAGTGTGTTTCATGTTTTAGGATCATTTTTTATGCTATTTCTGCTCTGTTGGAGACTGTACTTCACAACTTAAGAAAAACTTTTTAAAAACACAGAAAGTGACAGAAGAAACAGAGGGTGTATGTTTTTTTGTACTAACCTTGTCTATTAAAATATACTTCTAAATATCTTTTGTCTAACACTTTATTAATGACTGGATTATGTTTACTGGCAAAGTTTTTTCCAATCCAGAAAGTATTGTGTTCTCGTATGTAGTTTCTGGTACTTACAAAGCACAAGCCTTTCACACCGGAGGCCAGGGTTCACATCCTGCCACTAATACACTTTGGCTGAGGTTATGGACAGATCGTGGTTGTAGTTAAATATTAAAAAAGTAAATATGTCCTCTCTCGTGTCACCAATGACTTTTTCAATATTTAACCAAGACAAATATCTTTCCATAACCTCATCAAAGTGCCTTTAGTTGTCTAAACATAACCATAAAAACATTAATCATCTCTGTTAAAGGGTTTTTTGGGGGGGGAGTTTTTCCTCATCCGAGTCAAGGGTCTAAGGACAGAGGGTGTCGTATGCTGTACAGATTGTAAAGCCCCTTGAGGCAAATTGTGATTTGTGATATTGGGCTATATAAATAAAATTGACTTGACTTGACTTGACTAGTTGTCATTAGTGGATATCGTAGGGAAAACAATGTGAAGATGTTGTCACTTCTGCAGATATGTTCATCAAAAATGTTTAACTTATTATGTTGATAAAAACTGAATTTGGGAAATTGTGTTTCTTTCAAAACATTCGCTGTTGCAAGTAAAAGTAATTTTTAGGAGACAGTATTGTTTTGTGCATTTCTTTGTGTTGAAATGTATTGATTTGATATCAGAAAATGCCAAATCCTTTTAGTTGTATGAAAGGAATAGTTTGGCACACTTTATTTCCGAGAGTTAAATGAGAAGTATGAACACTCTCATATCTACCCGTCAAGTATAGAGCTAGAGCCTGCAGGCGATAAGCTTAGCTTAGCATACAAACTGAAAACAGGGGAAACAGTTAGCCTGTCTCTGTTGAAGGACCTTGCAGATGCAACTGTGTGAAATTATGCTTCCTCTTTGTTGTTCTTCATTGACAGGTCTAATGTGTGGTAGAGCGGCACAACGGATGTTTAAGGGCGTTTCGAACATCCATTTATGGCAAACCGTGGGACTGGAAATGAGGCTTGTGAACGTTCGCTCAGGTCCACAATGATTGAGATTTACAAAACAGAACCAGGCATACGTGTGGCCTTCATCATAAATCATCATGCGTATTTCTGTCTTTGTGCATACACAGAGTTTTATGCATTTGACCCCAGGAGTCTCTATTGTTGCCCCCGGTTCCAGTCTTCGTGCCAAGGTAAGCTAACTGCCTGCTGGTGGTAGCTTCATATTTATCGTACAGACATGAGAGTGATGTCGATCCTCTCAGTTAACTCTCGGCAAGAAAAGTGAATAAGCACCAAAATGTCAAACTATTCCTACAGTATGTAGTCTAGCAAGGCTCAATATGTGTTTGAAGATCATTTTTGTTTTGTAATTTAGGTCTAAAAATCCACAGAGTTGAACTGCTGTATTATGAATAGTGCCTCATTTCTTATGTCAGTTTCCTTCAGTGCTAATAGGGTCAGTGGTCAATTCACTGAGCGATTGGACATACAGTGACAGGGAAGATGAAAACAAATTAATAAATGTGGGTTTTAAGTGTTTCCTCACTTTAACAACCAGAAACTTGATTGGTAACATATAATTGAGTATAATTAAGCAGCAGTTACAGCAGCAACATAAAATTTGCAGTTTTGGTTTGGCACTGGTGCTGGTTGTGGTGGGAGTAAGAGCGGAAAGATGAAAACCAGCCAAGAAAAGAATAGAAAAACAATACCATGGAAGAGCGGTGACACAAGTCCACTCTACAGTATGGTCATGGAGCTTCATCATTTGGTTTTCAGTTTCCTCTTGCAGGGCTGCGGGGTGAAGCAGTGTAACCTTCCTCTAGTCTCTTGGATAGAGTTATCAGCTGTTTGGATGCTATGGTGTTAAAGAGAACCACTGTGTGGGCCAGCACATGTTTCCCTGGTGGCATCACCAAATCCCCGCGGCTGGACTCCCCACTTTGCTTAATATCCCTTGTCAACAACTGCTTTGGGTTCAGTTCTCGCCACTGGTATTCTAATCAGTCACTATTATGGGCTAAACAGCTACACTGGCCCTGAGGCCAGCTGCTGGGCATGTTTGGATGTGTTTGGATATGCGCCTGCATTGCAATGGCCTGCCAGCATGGGGGCAGCACAGTGTGATGAACAGACACACACACATATACACACACAGACATAAACACACACAGGACTGTGAGTAAAAACAAATACTTCTTTGTAACAAGAGGAATTAATAAAAAATGTGTTAATTTTATGTTATTAAAACATGAGGAGTGATGACACCTTTGAGTGGCTGACTTTACTGAGGTCCCCCGAACACACACACACAACTCATGCATGCATGCACCTGCAAATCCACGCTCGTTTCTACAATTTAAATATAAACTTTGATATACTGTTTATAAGTTACATTGCTTGACAACGTCATAACAACCAATCACATCACAGGAATTAAGCTATTTCTGACCCAACACAAAGACAGTCCCCTTCCCGAAATAGGCACAGCAGGGTCGTTTAAGTTAGCTACTAATAACTACTTGATATTGTTTTGGTGTCGAGATGAGCGCTCAGAAACGTTTGCGTCTCGACACAGAAAGCGACAGCTCAACAGTCACAGAAATCCTAAACGTTAAGAGTTGGTGGCAATACTTTGGCTACTTAAAGCCCCGTTTGGCCACACAGTGAAATGAGACTGTCCCAAAGGGGCTACTTGAAGTCTGACACTGAACCAACTGGTGAAGTCCTGTTAACTAAATCGAAAACCTGGGCCAACAAAGATGGCAAATATCTCAAACTTTATCTCCTGAAGCGTCGGCATCTAAAAAAAGCGTGTAAAGTTCAAGCACACATTCAAACACCAGCAATTAGTCCCATCCCCTGGAACAAGTATCAAGGCTTTTGGAGAAACACCCCGCAACAAACCATACCATTAACTATGAGCTTTCCCTTGTTATAGATATTTTTAATGGCAAAAGACATGGTGCCGATAGGTCGAACATGAGGGGTTTTAACTGATGAATGTAGCTGATTCGAGATGTGAGCTCCATGGCAACATTTAACACATAAGCGTTTACCCTGACAAGTCTTTTGTTCATTTCTGTGTAATTTAGTCTCTGTATGCAGCTCATATGACTCTTGATTTTTCAGACTCTGAATCAACTAATAGGGATTAGGGGTCGTAATACTGCAAATGCAAGGGCTTTCATCAGTGGGCCGCAGACTCAATCACCATTGTATTGCACCATTTGGCGATAGATAGTGACTTAACAGACATTATTTAAATGAAAATCTTCGAGATTATATCTTTAAAGGAACTTTAAGCACAACAAAATAGTACGTTTATTTTAAAAAATGATCACAATAACGTTTTTTGCCGGCGAATTTGAACACAACATTAAAGTTACCACCACGTGAGCTGTTTCCTCTGTCTGAGCACGACTGAAACACAGAAAGTGACTGGCAGTGGGCAGCACGCCCACCTCAGTGATAAGTGGACCGCTGCAGAGCTATGAGTGTGGAGAAACCTGATAGCAGGATGGCAGCACTCAGCATGTTAGAGGTGAGGGACAGAGGGAGGGAGGGCACAACACTGACAACAGCATTGCTTTTAAGTGGACGGCTTGAAGATATTCACACAAGATGCTGTTTGCCTGTGTGTGTGTGTGTGTTGAGTTAATGACACGTCAAGCAGAAGTGCTGCTGAGAGGAAATCTAACTAGACCAGTGAGTGAAGGTGAAACTCTATCACAAAGTCCCATACTTCCTTTTACGCTTTGTGAGCTTATTTGTTTCAAATCCGGTGAAGTCTCAGAAAACTCAAACCACGCTTGCAACTGACAGTTCGCATTTTCGTGAGCGGTGTGTTTATCTCGCAGTTACTTTCTGTTCTAAGATGTAACCCACGCAACATCTTAAAAACCGCACATAGCTTTGATTGGTGAGACTTCAGAAACACCCTGTGGCGCTTCCTTAAAAGGGTGTGTTTAGCTGCTAGCTTCCCTTCTCACGTTAACAAACATACACAGCAGTGTCAGAATCTCAGCCCTATTTCAGACCTCTGAATCACCTCACACATTTCACATTTTGGCAACTGAGCCAATCAGAGCCTTTTGTGAGCAGGATTAAAGATGGCTGCCTGATAAAGGTCAGTGGAAGAAACTCTTACCTTGCTTTGTGGTCTTCTTCTAGTCTGCCTTATCTATTATTTTCCTCTGTCAAGACACTTTGTTGTGTGTTATTCAACCAGAAAGATGTCTATCAGGTTAAATAAACAATATGTATTTTCAGTATCAACTTTCATTTTCTGCAAACTTGCTTAGGTTTGCAGAAATGTTGCGTTATACTAATATAACACTAGCTGGTGCAGTGTTGACTACCAATGAAATCAGAGGTGCTTGCTGGATGGATCAGTCACTAGTGACTGGTTAAGGCAAAATCAAATCTTTCCCTGACAGAAAACCTGAACATGAAGGTAATGCTGGTCTGAATGATGGAGTGAAATTCAGTCTAAATATGAAGCTAAAAGAATATGTACTTTTTCAAAAAATTCAGTCACCAACACTGTAACTTCGGTGCGATTACACCAGCGATACTGTACTTCCCCATTCCTGTTCCTCAAAGACAATATGATAGGTTCTGAATTTATTGCATTGGGTGGAGCAGGGTAATTAGAGCTATTGATCTGACTAAATGATAGCCTTCGCCTAGTGCTGAAGGGCATGTGCTCAGCAAGCCCTGGTATTATCTGATGACCCATGAAATCAATGGCCTGGCTGCAATCTCCCAGGTGATTTACCTCATTCCATTTATCTCACAAGGCTGAGTGGGTCCACATAAGGCCGTGCACCCTATTGCATACTCTCAATAAGCATGCACAAATGCTACACAATTCCCTCTGAAGTATACATGAGTGCAAACACCTCATCTTGCCTACAGTCCTGAGGCACTGCGTGTAGCGGCTTGTTCCCTTGGAAACCATATTTTGCTGCGGTCCATAATGAACTCTCAGTTCTCTGGTAGCCTGCCGAGTGACTGATGAAAAAAAGATCATTACAAGGAGAAGACATTTGAAATGTCACCGGGATGTCAGGCTGCTCTCACACACTTGTAGATCCTCCTTTCTAATAGAATTTTTCACGTTGGAACAAGACGCCGCGCAGTTGAGCGCAAATCTCAGCCAATAATGAACAATTTCCAACTTACAGAGCTGCAGCCTCTGCAACAGTTTTATATTTAGCTTTCTTATAGTTTTCTAAGAAGATCGGACAAAACATGTTTGGATGTTCGTGATGTCTGACTTCCCAACCACCATGTGAACCTGAGAATAACAGAATAAAAATGTTGAAACCACCAAAACTAACACTTACTGAGATATAACACATGAACAGGCAACACAATAGGGATGAATTATACTGAAAATACTAGAGAGTGATTACAAAGATGATAACCTACATGTATAATGAGAAAATGCCCTACTGGTTAGTTGATATCACCCTTTTGAAACTACCAGTATGATCGTAAGCAATGATGCAAAGTACTCTGTTTTAAAGTATCCAATAGGGGTGGGCGTAAGGACAAAATTAACATTCTTATAATTACTACATTATGATGATATTAATGTGTAACGATATTTATCATGTTTTGATGTTGATTGTGATTAATTACACAACTCAAGCAAGTTTCAAGAGTCTGTTTATTGATTTTCATATTGAACGAAATGAATGGAAAACATTAGATGCCTGAAACACATGAAAAATGCATAAAAAAAACAAACACTAATATAAATTATTACAGCTTAAGTTGTCTGACATTAGCTTACTGCAGCTGTATATGTATGGTTGTATATGTCTGCCAAGCAGCAAGGAATATCGGTATCGGATCAGAAATTCCAAAGATATGTTTGAGGTAGTTTTAAAACAGTATACATTACAAGAAGCTTACAAGAACACAGATTCTCAAACTGTTATAGATTTTGGTAAAAAATTCATCGTCATTTATTTACACGAGAACAAATAAGCCAAGCAAAGCCAATAAGCTCTCTAGTCCTCGAGACCCAACCCGGTCTCCTTGAAGTGATGTTTATACACAACTAATTTGCAACAGCAAACATGTTTTGAAGGCAATGTCAAGCCGGCCAAATTACGTTTTCTATTAACATAATAAGGAAATATTGTTATATGTCGCAAACTGTTGCCACTGAATGCATCAGTAAAATTCTCATTGACAACGTATTTAATTTGTTGTCCGCCAAAATATCCAATCTTGCGATACAATATCCATCCATGCTGACTACCGCATTATTAAACTTAGAAACTATGGAAATTTTAATAATGCATTATTAAATAAAGTTTAATAATATGAAAACGAGGGAAAGATTGTGGTCAGTTTAATACAGAAAATGTCGGCAGCGACTTAAATCACGATGTGATGTTAACATTTAGCTGAAACCACGATCTTTTCCTAACCTCATACAAAGTGATTTTGCTGTCTGAACTGAACCACAGACGCGACTCTGGATGTGAACCCCACTCTCTGTGCCTGCCTGACACAGTCATTCTCAAAAAACATTTCCTGTTAACATTATGGAGGCAGAGACTACATTTGTCAGCAGAACATAATTGGGAAAACAATAAAAGCATAATTTTTAGGAGACAGGGTTGCTGGAGCAGGCACCATCCTGTTTTTCAGTGGTGGCAGTAGCAGTAGTAGAAGGGGGTACTTGGCACCTCCCTGGTGTGTTATCATTCACTTGGTAAAGGCAAAGTGGGCCTCACCATCATCACTGGGTTCCCTTTCACTCTGCAGCTGAAGGACAGGATAAGGTCACTCTGTTGACCTGCTTCTTACAGCAGCCACTTGGACGATAATCACAAAAAATAACACCAACCCACTAAAGAGCTTCACACCGGGCTGGCCTGCGGACCTGGTCACAATGAGTGTGGACTAAATGAGCTTATTAATCACAGACAGCACCAGAGGCAGAGCCATTCTGGATTCATTAATGTTCGTCAGAGCAGGCTGAAAAAAAAAGGCTCGGTATCAACAACCGTGAACTCATTTCAAATTGACACCGCGTGTACAACAAACACTCAAATTGCATGAGTGCTTAATATTGCGTTCCAGGGCAATAGGTCCATAGAATACAACAACACTACAACTAACCTGCATTTACAAGTAAGCTGGTTTTACAAAACTACATAATAAACCACTCAAATTCAAATTATTTGAAAAAAACAAAACACTATTTAAGCTATAGTCATATTTTAACCACTGTTGAATAATCCTCATTGTCTTAACAATACCAGTTGTAGACGGTTACTGCCGTATAAAATGTGTCTAAGAATACATCTGAACATCTTTTCCATATAATGTACACGCTGGAATAAGGCAGCCTTTCAGCTCTGAGCTTCTTAAAAGACAGGAACAAAAGGGAAATTTGTCAAGGCACTTTGAGGAGCCTGTCTTTTCTCACTTCTTCACTCTTGTTTACCTTTAGTACCTTAACGAATTGCTCTGATAGACAGCTGTGTTTTTAAAGAGCTTACTTGTCACAGGTTTTCTTTGCAGAGGATGGGGCCCTCTTTCAAGGAGGGATTACAGCAAATCACCAGATAGGATTTTAAAACAGGAAATTCCTCGAGATCCTCTCTGTATTTGAAATTCAGTTCTGCATAACTCAGATTACCCAGTTAATAAATAAAATACAATTTTATTTGCTCCTGTTTTCTGCTGGTTTATCGTACCTGCTAGGCTGGCTTTGACAGTAATGATGAAATGAAATGATAACATCAGAGACTGCACGTGTTCAGCTCCACTATTTCCTCTGCAATCATGCGTGTCTACAGGCCTATATATGCACACACACATACAATATATACACCAGCTAATAGGACAAACAAATTCATGGACTGTAGCCAAAAAAGGCCCTCGCCGTTTTTTGTTCCTACACTGCTCATGTCTGTGTTTGTCTCTTTTGATAAGACCCTTTCATCTTGTTTGCATTGATTACAGGCTGACGAGTCACAGTGATACACTTAGGGGCCCTATTCATGTCTGCAGCCCCCGCGACACACACTGGGTCCATTGTGGCGAGGAATGTCTCCTTTCATGGCCTGAACTCGCCTGTGAAAGCATGTCAATAATCCCCAGTCAGTGGGTGCTTCACAATGCTGCTGCGACCATCCCAACCAACCAGACCGCCAGGCCCCATTTCGCACTCCTCCAAGGAAAAGTGACCGGGATGGTTGAAAGAGCGGACGGATGAATGGATGAAGTAATTAATCTGATGGATGCTGATAATCAAACACCTTCACAAAGGTGAGACTACTTGCACAAGAAGAAAAGCACCAATCAATGTTTGAAGCGGTACACAATCCCTCTTCATTTATAACCTTCTCACATACCACACCAAATATCTCCAGAACAGCCTTATTGCTTTGCACAGCCCCTCCTTGTTTTCACACTGCAGGCCTCCAAAAGGCGACTGAACATGGTTTCTCTTCTCAGGAAGTATCAAGATCCTTGTATACAGCAGAAGCAGGAACCAGCATTGGTTCGCTATAGAAGCTGTGGTTTTGGTACTGAGGATTTGTTTGAGTAGAGAATATGATACCATAAGCAGAATAAATGGGATTTGAGTCTTCACTGGCCACTAAAGCCATTGAAAATATACATCAGTTGTATTTATTTTGGGGCTGGTGTGAGTTGGTGTGAGGGGTGGGGGTGGGGGGGGGCAAAGGAGGCTGAAGGAATCCATTGGCCAAGCTCTTGCAGCGATGGGAGTGAAAAGAGCCAATCATTGCTCTGTAAAGAATTAAAACCACCTCTGCAAATAGCCCCAATATTTGTGTAGTGCCTCAGAGTGGGAGTTTCACAGCGTCTGGGTTTCCAGTGCAAATAAACAGTGCAGAGGTCTACAAGGGTGGACTGGCCCCCCTTATCCCAGAGGTGAAGCCCACTCCTTTGTTGCTGCCTAATCTAGGCCACTCTCTATTGAGTGGGATGAAAAGTGGATCTGTGTGTGTGTGTGTGACATATCCACGGCCCTCAATGTGTGAGATGAAGCTGTATGATAATGTCTGTTTGTATGTGGTTCTTGAATCAGAGACTCGGGCCTGTGGAGACCGCCGCTGTGTTTGCCAGTTCCCAGATAACCCACATCCTTACACTGGACCTACACACACCAATCCCAGGATCCTCAGCGCGGAGCAAACTGACAAATATCAGCGCAACTGACCAACAATTCTGCATAAGTCAACAGGACAGAGCTTTGAGATCTGATGAAGAGAAGATGATGTTGATATGCTAGCAGTTGATTTCGGACAGAGTTGTACGCCATACTTGACAGCTTAACGACTAGAGGTCATCACAGGTCCACTCAGTTCTGACCTGACCCTGGACCTGAATTGGTCTAAATTATATTCAGTCTAACTGGGTCGGGTAGCTTCCAATGGTATTGCTGCAGGTCTTGGGTTTGTGTGTCAATATGTTGAATACCAAAGGTCTATCAGAGCAAAATATCTGATCATGTGGTCTGTCATAATCATCACAGGAGAAAAATGTGTCTTTTGGTGCAAGATGGAGAGAAATTTAGAGAAAAATGACATTTCAGTTTTGGACCATGGCTGCTCGTTAATTGGTGGTGCTTCATACTGCTGCCTGTGTTGGTATTCTGTCTCTATTAGGGTCGTTTTGGGTCATAGACTGGGTCAGACTGTCCTTGGGTCCCCTTCAGATCTGGTCTCTCTTTTGTTTTGAAAATTAATTTATGCACGCCAGGTTCGGGTAGGTTTTCCACAAGGTCCAAAAATTTGGACCCATTAAGACCTCTACTGTGAACGCATTATGTGGAAGATCGGACGATTGCACTTGGCTGAGGAGTGCGTACAGCATGGTGGTTCCTCTGATGACATTAATAAATATACTAATATACTTTTTTTTACTCCTTTGTTGAAATGACAAGATACACGTGTATGTTTTCAGTGTTTCTATGCAAAATGTAATATGTCATCTTGCTTGAAGGAAAGTCAAGACGAAAGGTGCAAGTCTGAAATAGGTGAGTGAAACCTGTAAGTATAAATATAAGTAAGAGCTATTCAGAGAAATACACCATTTCTAAACATGAAACAAACTTCCCGAAACCATCTCAATGTCATTTTCAAGTATAGTGACAAGAAAATGAGTGGGGTGAAATAGTGCCTTGGCAAGTGACTTACAAGTGATCATAAAATACTTAGTAATTTGCTCCCTCTTTATGCTTGGCAACATCCCATATTTGAGGTGGAGGAAGAGGTTTTTAACTTTGCCACTCTTCTTGGGCACTTAAGTCAGGCAAACTGTACAAAAAACTGTGGTTTGTTCTGTTTTTAACACCCTAAAAGTATTCATTACGCATAGGAACACATAGACATTTAATCATTTCAAGGGTTGCAGTCATTTATACCAGAATACAGTGTGTAGAGAGTAGGTTCACTCCTCAATGTTCATACCTATGGGCAATTTAGTCTCTAATACACCTGGTTAGCATCTGAAATGAGCGTTTTCTACGAGTGTTTCTACGAATTTCTACACACACTCAGAGCGAGTGCACGTGCATGACGTTGAGAGCTTCTTAACGTCGGCTGTTCGTGAAGGTGATGCTGAAAACACTTCGCATATTTAACTGTCTGTAAGTCGGGCTGTGTATTAAAGATATCCCATCACGAAGTGCGAGCGTTGTACGAACGACACAAAGAGATGTTTTAAACTTGGATGGTTCAGAATGAAAACAAAGCTTAATGTAGAAGTCTGTTTAAGAAAGTAAATTTTGATTCAGCTGCTGCTCGAGGCAGAAGTTACACTTCAACTCTTGTTAAACCTAAAATTAGACCGTGATGGTTCCTATATGTTATGAATAAGCACGTCATCGAATGCTGTGACAAACACACGCTTCTATAAATAGAGAATATAAGGAACCTGAAAGCCAGAACAGATAAATAGAGAAGAGGAAGACAATGGCGACATAAACTGTTATGATTCATAATAATTTCTGAATTAATGTGTGTGTTAAGTTTTCCCATTGAAACATCACTCCTTTTACATAAAATGTCACTTAACAAAGAGTCAACAAAGAACACTGGTGTTCATGATAAAGGTATGGACCTAAAAATAAACAAAAACTATAAAAACTTGAAAAAAACATGTAGTTTTTGGTTCCTCCTGGAGGTTTAGGAGGTTTTAACTCCTATGAGTGGGTAGGAGGCACTTGTTAATCTAGGATCATTTCTAAGAGCGTCTTCAGTTACGATGCTTTTGGGAAACACGTTTTAAGCTTACGAAGGTTCTTAAGATGCTTTTGGGCATCGAGGCCGTGGTCTTTCCAGCGGAGGCCACACAAAGTTAGAGACTAAATTGTTCT
The DNA here is from genome assembly GCA_003416845.1 of Oplegnathus fasciatus. NCBI lineage: Eukaryota > Metazoa > Chordata > Actinopteri > Centrarchiformes > Oplegnathidae > Oplegnathus > Oplegnathus fasciatus. The sequence continues at coordinate 1,584,394 of NTHP01000109.1, forward strand.
TGTCTTGGTCCATTTTTCTCACACATGCAGCCAGTATGTGCGTCCAAGGTCAAAGGTCAAACAGCGGAGAGGCAGAGAGGAAATTATTTCAGTGGATTTTTTTTTTCCTCGACAAAAAGATGAGATGATAATTAGAATTTAAACTTTTAAATTAACTTTTCATACTTTTTATTAAAATATATCAAGCATATTAAAGATTGGAATATATCTCCATATTATAGTTCGGGTTACGTTATTAACTCATGTGCAAACTTTCTATCACATTTTTTGGCAAGACTACGTCATACTGCATCAACTCTGTATATATTTTCCCTTTACCTGTGTCATGGCCCACCTCATAGAAATGCATCACTGGTAATGAAGGACAATTCTCCCAAAACGTCTACACGATGTCACTTTACATTTTCTTATTTCACTTAATTTGATAGTACTTCATTTTCAGGAGAAAAACTTCTTTCCACTCGCATATTCATATTATACTGAAACATGATAGAAAGTGAGTGGGCTTTTTCATATAATTAAAAAAAACCCTCTGTCTCTTATTGTTTCTAAATGTAGCGCTTGATTAAGTATGCTGATGTACTTGTATCCACATGGTTGAATGCTCTTATTGTAAGTCACTTTGGATAAAAGCGTCAGCTAAATAAATTAATATAATGATCTCTAACTGTGAATTTAAGTGTTGAGAACATGTCAGTTGTTACCAGCAGCTGAGAGAACTAATAAAGTTCCCTCAGGAAACTTGGATTTTGAGAAGTGCGATAAGTTCATACAGTCTGTTGCTCCCACTGTTTACAGCCTGTTCCCTCTCCAACTACTATGATTACAACTAGGACGACTAAGATAATTTATCATCAAGTTTTGTGTGAAAAAAACGTCTTTAAAGTCTCCCAGTAAGTGTGCAGCTCACTGACATGCCCTCAGTGCATGAGCTATTATCCCAACTCATGTCAGAGCATCTGCAGGAGGGATACATTTGTTGCTAAGCAACAGCTAAAGCTCGCAGCATGCTAGCTACAGTTATGTTCAAAATTTGGTTCACTTTTTGACTTTTTGTTATGCTACAAATAATATAAAAATTTAATTTATATGAGTCTGAGTAGTTCTATCTGCACTCTAGAAATATTTTGCTTAAATTATCTGTGAATTAAAAACATAAATACAAATAAAGAATTAAATAAAATTGGGATCATTTTTCAGGAAGGAAGTGAGTGTTTTTTTTTTTAAATCATTGTGCAGTGTAGGCACTGCACAGTAATATTCACAAATAATGTTCTAATATCTGATTTAGTTGCTCTCACTTGCAAATATTTATTCAACATTTTGAGAGTTGAATCTTAATTTCCCTGTTGGCGTCTGTAAATGTGCCATACATCTTGAAGTACGAATACATTTATTTTAAACTTGAGATACCTGTAAAGTAATTACATCTGTTATCCTTATATTTCTAGACTTTTGCAGCACTTGTTTTTTTCTTATTTTCTCTGTTTATTGTTGTGCACCAATAAGGCAAATTCTATGCATGTGAAAACTTACTTTGCAAAAAACCTGATTCGGATTCAAACAATTAAAACTACTGTCTCCAACATTTAACAACATCCTAATAAATTAATAAAATGATAAATGTCATACAGGCTAGCCAATCACAGTGTACTTGTTTCAGGGAATACAGAAACCCCCTCCTTAAACTTAAATGTGAATGGACACCCAGATAAACAAATAAATACACTTTTAGAAGAAAATGAGGGCAGAAGCAGATGAGTGAAACGAGCCAATGTTTGAGCGAGGTAAAAGCTTTGTTTTGGAGCAAATGTTTTCATGGAGGAGGGGTTGAAGAGGGGGGGGAATCAAACTGATATTTAGCCCCTACTGGCTTTTTTT
>NTHP01000109.1:1586555-1605597 GCA_003416845.1 Oplegnathus fasciatus
TTCTCGTGCTTTTGTTTTATGCAAGGCTCTTTTTACCACATGGTAGTGACAGATTGTTTGAGCTGAAAGGAAAAGCCATTCGAAGCTAATTAAGCAGCCATTCCAGGCACTATTCGCAGGCAGGAGGGAGAGTAGCACAGGCATTTGTCAGCGCCGTACCCAACGTGGGTTTAATTGACAACCCGGCCTCCTGACTGACAGCTTCTCCCGCGCTGAGCCAATCGCAACCCGCGCTGGAAGACAGCTGCGGCGCCATTGGATGGAGAGGCAGAGAGAGGACCCACGTGGGGTTGGGCATAGCGAGCAACACCTGATAGGCTGATATGCTCACGCGCAGACGTGTTGTAGCCTACCTAGTGCTGCTGATAGGAAAGCTTGTAGATGCTTGAGGTCTCGTTAGAAATAGGTCGATCAATTCAAGTCACTCAAAGGACACTCTGCTGTAGATTAAGCGGTATTCACATCTTTCTGCGCACTTCTTCGGGTCTTTGAATGAATTTCTATGAGCTCCTGTTTTTCTTGGCATAGTAACAGGACTTATTTCTTTTTCTTGGCGCCTCTACATCTGCTTTCTGAGAGCAGAAAGTGCGATCTTCCTGTTTCAGACTAGAAAACTATTGTTCAGGGTCAGACTAGCTTCGCTTGTAATCGTTCACATATTAAGCACATACCACATTTACAGCGTAATGCTTTTATTTAAATGATAACTTCTGTCTCCGGCTGGTGGGGTTATTTCTCTGTTTACACCAGCATATAGAGTTTAAATCGGCTTACTTTTTATTGATAAAACCCGCAGGTATATACTCATAATCTGACACGGTAAACCACCGGCTGCAATGTAAGGACATATAAATTATTGCCTTTGTTTTGAACAAGCTGTTGAACGCACCGAATGTCACTTCAAATCCAAAATGGCGAACATGTGAGGTCACATTTCGCAGCCCCAATCAGAACGGCAGCTCGCTGGCAGCCCCACGTGGGGATGCGGCGCTGTGATTGGTCACCGCTGCTAAACCCCGTCGGAGAACGCGATTGGTTAGCGCGGGGCCCTCTCTCAGCAGTCGGGTCCTCGTGTCAGTGCACAGTCTGTGTGTGGTACAGCGCGCGGCGGAGGAACTGGGTATACCCGACAGCAAGCTAGTGGTATATTTCACAACGGCAGACATTTTAAAGAAAAATTAACCCGGTTATTCGCCAAAAAATAATCTTTGGACTTACTTGAAGATTCGTGTACTACTACTGGATCTAACATAGGCTTTCTTTGAAGTTGTCTGCGGCCGACAACTCGTCCCAATCGAGGGGTTTCCAGCGTCCGACCGGACGGAGAGGAGAGACGCTCTCCGCCTCGGGATCACCGGGGTTTTAAAGGACTCTCAAGGGGCAAAGAAGAAGAAGAAGAGTGTGAAAAATAGAAACGGCGACGGACATTTTCCGCACTTATCAGTCTGTGGTGACGGCTACAAGTCAAGGATATACAGCTTTGTGTCTGGATACTGTTGTTTTTTTTACCTGTGGAGAAGAGAGGGGAGGAATCAGTCCAGACAAAGGTAAAAAGGGCGACATGAAGAGAGCCGCTAACAAGACGGGTGGTGGTGGTGGTGGTGGTGGTGTGGCTTTATGGCAGCCGACTTTGAAAGCAGCAGCAGCAGCAGCTCCTTGTTTTCTGATCTTCCCGGACCACCAAAACAACCCGTTGTGTGTGTTCCTTGTTCCCTTTGTGGAAGACGAGTCGTTAGATTTACGAGAAAAACAAAGCCTCATGTCGTTGAGGGTGTGATCAAAAGTACCAACTTTGGGATTTATTTGATACGTCGGATCAAACACATTTTTTGCTGGCACTCTTGTGTTTCCCTCCCTCTGTAATGCAAATCGAGGCTACAGATTTAGATTTTTTAATTTTTTTTACAGAAAATGAGAAAATATTTGAAAAGGGGGGAATCATAATGCAGCAAAGAGGATTAAAAACACATTTTATTCTCATTTTTTTTGTCAGGAAGCAGATAGTAGAGTAGTCCGGTTAAGTTCATAAAGCTTTTTAATTCCTGTAGATTTTACAACTAAGGTGCTGCGGTGGCTGAAACTGATCCACCTCCTCAGCTGTGCCCCGTTTCTCTGTTTGCTCAGGTACAAAGGAAAAAGGCCGACGGGGTGATACATCCAGTGGTCGGGGTCTGAGTGTGCGCCTCGCAGCCGAGAACAGGGCTTTGTCCGCCGCCATCCTGCGCATACAGGGGAGGAGGTGGCGGTGATTTACCGCACCTTCACTGGGATTACGGAAAGCAACAAAACACACCGGATCCCCTCGTGTAAAGACGCGACATGTATCCACAAGGCCGGCATCCGGTAAGTAGCTGTCTTTTTTTGTAAATTGATGCAAATGCACCGCCCTTCAAAGTAGCCTAATTAGCTTGTCAGAGTGGAGCTGGTGATCCACACCTTACTATTTATGGTCTGCATCGGTGCTGCTGAGGCGCTTCACTCTGGCAGGAGAGAAACTGGGAGATCGTGTTTATTGGCATCAAGATCAGAGCTTTTGGTTGAACTCAGAGAAGTAGATCATCACCTCCTTCTATTAAACTGACTTAATTTCTCAGTGCAGTTTGTTATAGCTGCATTTTTACAGAGCTAAAAGGTTAATTGTGCTTTTTGTGCAGCATGCACTGAAATCCCACAACTTTGTGTATTTTTTTTTTTATCCCTCCCTCATCATCCCCTTCCTACCATGTTACATTACTTTGAGGACGGATGAAGTGACCCGCCTCTGTCATTGCACATGTTGAGTGAAAGCGGCTCTTTCCCCCGCCAGTCAGGGCTCAGGGGAAATGTGAGGACAAACCATCAAGAGAAAAAAAACACACCGTTTACAGAGGAGGAGGAGGAGGAGGTGGCAAGCGAGAGATGAGACTATTATCTGGATGGCGTTTACACCTGTGGTGTCTCCAACCTTGCACTTTTCAGGCACCTCACCAACCAGGGCAGCCTGGCTTCAAGTTCACCGTGGCAGAGTCCTGCGACAGGATCAAAGACGAATTTCAGTTCCTGCAGGCCCAGTACCACAGGTAATGACTAGCCTACTGTAAACAGCATTGGCTTCCTGGAAAGAATAGGAAGAGGAAGCTGCCTCTGTTTTGTTCCATTTTTGTAGATTCATGCAAGTCTGCACTGATGTTACACTTCAATGTTTCACTTCACGTAACATATCCAAATCAAGAATGTGCTTAAATCTATGTATGTAACATGTATCAAACTTACCATGAAGCCTAATTTTATTTCTCTCTTTCTCTTCCTAAAGTCTCAAAGTGGAGTACGATAAACTGGCCAATGAAAAGACAGAGATGCAGCGTCACTACGTCATGGTAAGAGCAGCCGTCGTATAGCTGTGAATCTGATTTAATGGCGTATCCTCCCTTTTAGCCTCAGGTGAACAGTCACAGGTGGTGCAGCTCGGGTGTTTTGCAAAGGCCATGTTAGCATTTGTCCCTGCTTGGTATTGTTGACATACGCCTGTGTTTTCTTTGGAGAAGAAGGTGCAGGGTGGGGGTGTGTGGAGGGGTGGTTGAAACTCCAGTAGGGGTCAAATGTCCATCTATTGATTGTGGGGTGTGACGACCCCCCTCTATGGCTCTGGGGTCTTCTTTATGACCCTCCACCGCCCCTCCCTAACACACCCAACATGACCCACTGGGGTTTAATGACTGGTCTGCTGGCTTTGTGCATGAATCATGTTTCCTGTATTTTTTTTTTTTTACTTCTTAACTCACACAAGGTGAACCACAGGGTCGTTCAGACACTTTAGACACACCCAGGGGTTTCTCAGATATGTGGAGACCATAAAGATAATAGACTACTTGTTGAGCCAAGGCGTTATCGTTTCAATCAATAGCACAATATTAACGAGAATATTTTTCCACTTTCGCTATCACAATATGGGAAATATATGCAAAGTCTCACATAAAATAATCAAATTGCTGTTCAGTGTAAGGAACTACAGTCCATTGTTTGACAGACTTTTGTAAGATGATGTGATGAGATATCAAGTTTAATTGATTAGTCAAATAAAAGAAAATTAATCAGCAACCATTTTAAGACCTTTTATGTCATGTTTAAATCAAAAATGCCAAACATTTGATGGTTCCAGCTTCTCAAATTTGGGAATTTGGTGCTTTTCTTTGTCCATTATGACGGTAAACTGAATATTTTTGAGTTTTGGACTGTTGGTCGGACCAAACAAGACACTTTAAGACGTTAAATTGTGATCAACATTTATTCACTATTTTAGACTAAACGAGTAATCGGTTAAACGGGAAAATAATCAGCAGGCGAATGACAATGATTAAAGTGATAGTTGCAACCCAAATATCATACAGTATAATTCCACTAAATGTCTGTAACCAAGAATATTAAACCACTGTACAGCCCTACTACATATTTAAAATCCTGTGGAGTGTGCGTACTTTGTGTTCAGCACTTTTACCTTTTTCTGGAAACCTTTCTTGAGAACTAAGATAAGTGCTTTATTTCTTCATTAGAGCTGTGAAGGTGTGAAATGTAAAACTGCTCCAATACTGCAATTAAATCATGTTACATTCAGTTCAGAGCTCCCTGATGATCAAATAGAGACAAAGAAATCTGCGCCTCTGCAAAGACAACCCAACACAAAGGTTCTTTCTAATACAGGAAAAGCTGCATTGTGCATGGAAAAAGAACAATCTTTATCTGAGGAGTGATGTAACTTAGACCCCACTCTTAGTTTGTGTATGTGCATGCTTATCTTGTTTGTACATGAAAGGAATGACTTTAACCAAACGCAGCAGTACGTTTGTTAAATATTATTTTCCCTGTGAGGAACCAGAAGGTGGTGGGAGTAGCTATAATAAGTGGAAGCTGTTTGCTGCGTGTTTGATAAACAAGACAGACAAACTACTAGGCTTTGGTTTGTATCTGTTGGTGGGCTCACAAGCTTTTGGCAATCAACAGCAGATAATGTTGTTTTCAATAATAGTATTGGCTTTCTCCTGGGTTTTTGAAGCTGTAGACAGTGTTTTTAGCTCAAAGACTGGCAATGCCCTGCAGAAGTAAATGAGAACAGTAGTCTTTTGGCTGTGGTTGCACAAAGAACATGAAGTTGTCAAACTCTTTGGTTGATGTCAGTGTGTCTTTTAATGGCTCACCCCTGTCCTGCAACAAGTATTAAACTTTTTATTGTTTGGGCTTTTTATTGTTTTAGGCAAATTCTCTGTTCTTCATTAGAGAAAAACTTTTGATTTCTCTTTTGTGGTACACAATTAAGAAAGTGCATACAGTGTATTATGAAGGACATATATCTGGGATCATGTCTTACTACTTTGATTCAATGTACAAATGAAAATGCATCATTGAAAAGTCTTTTAAACAAGTGTTTCAGGCTAACTGTATTACATAATAATGTTTTCTCTCCTCCTCTATTTTACAGTACTATGAGATGTCTTATGGGCTCAACATTGAGATGCACAAACAGGTATGTAGCCATATCAGGGATGGTGTGTGTACAGCCAAAACACTGTTGTTTTTTTCCCCCCTAGTGACTGAGGAATATAAACACACCTACACACACGCACACACACATACCTGACCTTAGTTTCTACCCTCATCCTTAAATGGCTTTAGGAGGCAAACACATACTGGCTTCCTGTAGTGAAAATGCTGACAGGCTAAACAACACGAAGGGCACGCTGCCTGATGGGGATGGTTTGATAAGATTAAAGTGAAGTATTTGGCAGACAGTCTGAGAGGATGTGTTTTTTGTGTGATTTGTCCTTCTGAATGTGTGTGTGTGTGTGTGTGCGTGTGCGCGCGCACATATGCCTGCACTATTCTGTGTCTGCCTCCCTTGTGCCAGCCGGGCTAAAAGCTCATTAGTTCAGCTGCCACCCAGCACTGGGCATCATGCTGCAGTGGAAAGACTTCTACAGATGAATAGGGCAAAAATATCTGCAGTTTCCTCTACACCACCCAAGGAGCCAATTCAGTGGACTGGGGGCATGAAGGAAAAAGGGGTGGGGGGGTGGGGCAGATATGTTAAAATCATCTTAGGCTTAGAAATAGTGGCCGCGTACACATCAGGCGTCTTTGTTGGTTTGCTTCCAGTTGATCACGTTCAGTTTTTGGAGGCAGGTTGTTCTAGTGTTTGTGGAAACCATCCCTCAACCCAAATACTTTGTTAGCTTGAAGCCCCTGCACCCCCAAGAATGCACCCTGCTGAAGTGTCCCCAAGCAGGACACTAAAAGCTGAGTAGCACCAGCAGTGCTTCTCTGTCAGCTGTGCTCTGGATGAAAATAAGGGCTTTCTTCAATGACTTTGTCTTCCAACACCATGTTGGAAATAGGTATTCTCCCTTTAACATGTTATCAGTTTGATTTTGTAGTGCTGAAACAACTGGTTAATTTTCTTCCTAATTTTAAGTCAATAATCAGTTGTACAAGTTGTAAGTCAATAATCAAGAAAAACTGGCAAACATTCACTGGGTCCAGCTTCTTAAATATGAAGGTGTGCTGCTTTTCTGTGTTTTCTGTGATTGTAAATTGAATATCTTAGTCTTTTGGACTGTTGGTTGGACAAAACAAGCTCTCTCAGGATGTCATTTTGGGCTCTGGGAAATTATGATGAGCATTTTGTCCTATTTGTTTGACGTTTTATGGACTAAACAATCGATCAAAAAAAACAACAGAGATTAATCCATCTAGTAAAGAAAATAGTTGTGAGTTACAGCCCAGGGTTTCCAGATCGATTAGGAGAAATTTTAATAAAAAATACAGTATCGCATAACAGCATTTATACCTGTAAGATTTCTGGAGGTGGGCATTTTGAGCATTTCATCTGCGGTGTTTAGGCGTGTCCACAGGATAAGGAGTGTGCATGCCGGCTGGTTGGCTGTAATTGGCTGTTTAACGTTTGGTGTGGTTAGGATAAGACATCTGCTGATCCCATGTCTACCATAGTCCTAAATGCAAGACATCACCCCTCCATAAAAGTCAGATAAAGAAACACTGCAAAACCACTCTGTTTAGCTAAAGATCTGACCGGAGGCCTTTTAGTCAGATGTGTGAAACCCACGTTTTCTTTTGTATTAACAGACATCAGCATAATCTTTTATTCAGTTCACTTAAAAAGAGGAAAAAAAGATTAGTGTGATCTCAAGCAGCCCTCTTTTTTCTTTCTACACTTACATTTCCATTTTCTCTGATTCTGTCTTGCCTTCTGTTTCCCTCAATCACCTTTTGCCTCCTCAATTCTCCTTTTCCACCACCTCCTCGTGCCCTTATGTCTTTTCATTGCTTTCCCCCCTCTCCTCCTCCTCTGTCTGCCCCCGCCACCCCAACGATGTGATGTGAATGATGGCCCTTGTGTCATTAGCTGTGTGATATGATGTATGAGAGTGGGAGTCTGTCAGAGAGGGAGAAAGAGAGACAGAGAGAGGTGGGGTGGAGGCTTCATGGCCCTCAGATCCAGAAGGTTAATGGCATCAGTGGGAGGGTAGCCCAGTTGGAACAGCAGCACACTGCACAATTCATCAGCTGTAGACGTTTTTTGTAGGTGTGTGTGTGTGTGTGTGTGTGTGCGCTAACTAGGTGCTTGCTGTTTATCAAGGAGCTCACTGCCTCCCGCCTCCCCCTCCCCGATCTTGAGCGTTAGCTGTCAGGCACTTATCGCCAACAAGGAGGTTGAAGCGATGCAGGGTGTGGGGGTGGAGCTGGTTGTTGTGGGTGGATGCTGGTGGCAGTGGACAAAGCAAGAGGGGGTGAGGGTGGAGACAGGAAAGGAGTGAGAGGCTTCAGGGTAAATGGGTTAATCGACTGGTCCTCTCCTGTGCATCTCCTTTGTTTATCAATAAGCCCGGTGGAGTCGACGGAGCACTCTGAATAATGCATGATTCCTGCCACCTCCCTTCCTCTCTCCCCCTTCTCCCATCCCCGGTGAACGAGTGTTTGTGATGACATCAGCGAGAGGTAAACAGACAGCCCTTAGCCGTCCCTGTTATTGGGAGGGAGGGAGGGAGCGAGAGAGGAAGGGATGAGTAGGGGGGGGCTGGATTATTGGATGCAGGCAGGCATATTACTTCGCTTGTGTTGAAGATTTATTGCAGTGTGAAAAAAGACGTGATAAACTCACTTTGTGTTGTTATCGCTCCAAAGCTGGATTGAAAAGCAGGGGGAATGGGCACAAACACACACACACACACATATAAATACATACTCATATCCCTTACATGGTAACACCAGTTGTGTCTTTACACACACACAAGCACACTAATTCAAGTTCCAACAGACACACTGCTTCCCCTACGCTGAATGGTTGCTAGCGAAGGGATCTGTGCGGCTGCCGGGGGGTAATTTGTTTTGACAGTGTCTCTTATGATGGCAAAGAGTGCAGGGTGGAGGTAATCACCCTCGCTTGCTGTCAATAAGTGATTTTAATTAGCGCAGCTCATTAGGCTGCCTCAGCAACATGCCCTGCTGACTTTGTGGTGTGGGTGTGGTGGGGGTTGCTTTGTTTTTCACTACCTCTGTTCTCTGCTGTGGTCCCTGTGTATCTCTTGTACGCTTGCCTACATTTTGATTTCACTTCTCCCTTTTGATAAATTGAAAGCAAAAAGAAACATGAATAGAAAAAAAATCCCAAGATCGAACCATCAATGGATCCTGTACCACGCCGTTATATTTGGCTGCTTACTTTTGTTGCAGCTTAGGTAGCCATTTTGGGTATCCATTGTATGTATCCATTTCCTCACTTGTTGAGTGGATGAGGGAAACCGAGAAAGTGCTTTATCAAGGAGACTCATGTCCGTTTCCTGGATGGAGGAAGAGGGTGAAAGGAGGAGCAGAGGGAGGGAGAAAGAGAGCTTGTGCAAATGAATAATTTATACAGGATTCCTGGAATTGTTTGCCAAGGTGATGATGGCCGACCTGTCTCTAAGCCAAAACAAACTGACTATGAGAACACACACTCTCTCTCAGGGGAGGTTGACGAGGTTATTGGAGGCTGTGAGACATGCTTTATTTTGATGGCCAGGCTAGAAGGGCTGGTGGAACAGTGTTACACAATTAATGTCTGGGTGTGTGTGTGTGGGCACTCAACCAGCTGATGATGGTTTTGTGTATCAGAAAAGACATTTTACGTGTATGTCTGTACATGTAAACTGCATAATTTAAAATGGAATCTGTAAAAAAACAAAAAAGGGTCTACATGATGATTTGAACTCTAACGAAATCGGATGTAATCTGTTGGAAAACAGCCCATTTCCATGTGCTCCCCTGCAGGAAAGGATGTCACTTCACTTTTGTGTGTATGAGCTCAAAATAGAATGACATGCACATGCAAAATATTCTTCATGCATTTGTAATGAACAAGATACCTCTAAGTGCCTCTTTCTTCCTCTGCTCTGGCTGAGAAGATAATTCCCAAACAGCCATCTCTGCCCTCCCCACCCCCCCATCATATGCCACTTGTTTTCCTCGCCAATTGAATCCTCGTCAGAGACTCTGCTCTCCACTTGGGGGCTAATGCCTGGAGCGACAAACAGCCAAATGGCTTTCAACGCACCATTGACAGAGGGATGCAATGGAGAGAGAGCCTCTCCAAGCTCTGGTGCTACTAGACAACCCTGAGTACCTGTAATTGTGGAGCTGCAGTGAAAAGCTTCTGCCGGCTCAAAGGCTTCTGTTTTCAGTGGCTTTAAGTGACAATAAACTCTTTCCAGTGCCTGTCTCTGCCACTAAAAGCACTGTGGAAAATAGTGCCTCCAAAGTAAAGTGGGAGTCATTTAAGAGTGCTGCAAGTCATTGGATGTGATGTGTTATCAGTATTTTTCCTCTTCAAAATGGCTGTGAAAAAGTCGTCGTGTAAATAAGCCATGTGCCTATTTGCTCTGCTGAACGTGTGTGAACTTTGTCTGAACAGAGTGGAGTGACTAAATTTGAAAAGGAAGGACAAGATGTCGCTGATAACTGCAGCGATTCAGTTGAGGGGTTTTACAATATGTTTCTCAGGTTGACGTGTGAGTCATGTTTGCCCTTACATTCTCTTAAATTGTAGCTGAGACGTGACGGGCTAAATCTACAGCATCAACATCGCCATAATTAGGCCACGAAAAGAATAACAGAAATGGATGCAAAGGAAGTCTGTTCCATTGTTTTATTTCCTGAGTCCAAAGTAATATTTTAGCTATGGGGTAAATTTCAGAGGAAGAGAAGTGTTCGGGAACATTTAACCTTAGAAAAAAAAAACCCTGAATGCAACTCGCCATGATCTCAGCTCTTCAAGCACCTGGTGCTTCAGCTCGCCTTTCAGAATGAACCGCTGACAGAAACCTGTTTTTTTTAGCACTAAACAGCTCAACACAAAAGGCAGAGTGCACCTGAGTTCCATGAATGTTTTTGGCTTCAAATGGTGGTTCTGGAGTGGTGATTTGCTATGAACAAATGGATGCCTTTCTTTGTGAATCGGTTTGTGGTGAGGGTTTGTAATGTTGTTGCTCTAATAGCCGAGTGTATCAGCATACCGCTGTTTCCTACAAGCCCCATGTTGCTCCCCTTGCAGCCATTTCCAGAGAAGTGGTGTGATACTGAAACACTCTAATCCTACTGTGTGTCATTGTATCCAGCCCCCACTAATGATGATGGTTTATGAGTCTCCATAGAGCTCCCTCCCTCCCTCTCTTTCTCCCTCTCTCTCTCTATGTCACCCCCCCCACCCCCCAAGTGCAACCCCTCCCCACCTCCCCACTCTCAGTTATCCCTCATTAATTTCCCGTGCCGATCAGATCGACAGGCCGAAAATTCAATTTAATGACCTGCCTCTTTGCTGCGCCTAATATGATTTTACAGGCTGTTCTGGTCAGGGCCCCTGCCCAATTTACATAACGATCAGCCGTGCCAGATAGCGTTGCCCCAGCAACAGAAGAGGGGGAAGATGAGAGAGGAAGAGGAGGAAGGAGGGAGGGCACAGAGGAGAGTAGTGGAGATTAGCAGGGAGGGGTGTGAAGGAGCTTGCAGGAGGATGGGGGGGGGCTGGACAGAGAGAGAAAGCACAGTGCGTCTAAGGTCAGACTCGGGGTTGTGAGATAATTCCTGACAGGCCAGCAAAGGTCTGTCCCCCCTTCTCTTCTTTCCTCCTTTCCTGTCCCCCCTCCTCCAAAATGAAAAAGACTGACACAGAGGGTTGTGCAAAAGGCTACTGGCACCTCCTGTCCCCCTTTCTTTCTCCTCCCTCCCCCTTTCACAGTCAAACAAGGTTAAGGGAGAAAATGAGTGGAATGCAGCAGCGTATAAAACGGCGGGAAGGACCTCCCCCTCCCCACACACACCTGCTGGGCCTCCACCGCTAATCTCTAAGAATCAATTAGTTCACCTCCCCCGGTTCAGTCAAACTACATTACCTTAGTGTCAAATCAGAGCGTTTCACTTCACCGTTCATCACCCCCCCCACACACACACCCCACTCCTCTGCCTCCTTTATTCTGCTCTCTACTTTTGTGTTCCTCTCCTTCTCCTCCTCCTCCTCCTCCTCTTCCTTCTCCTCCTTCTCCTCTCTCTGGAAAGTACAGATTTTAAAAAAGGAAATGGGTTTGGGCAAAATGTCTTGGGACATTCAAGTGCGGTAGGCGGGCAGCGCAGCATATCCATTTGTCCGAATGCGGCGCTGTAAAGTGCTCTATGTTCGTCGAGCCCTGCAGGATCATCTTACTGTCCCAGCTAATATTGCGTGGTCGATACCAAAGATGCCTCTGATAGATAGGACCGGAGAGTTAACCTGTCTGCTTCAGCGTGCCCCACCCCCCTCTCTATGGGCCGTAATTATGAAGTATGGACCTCATTATGGTCTCTCTGGCCAGATGGTATTAGCATATTTCAGCCTCCTAATGAAATAAGGCCTGAGTCTAATGGAGGCAGGGGAGAGGGGGAAGTAAATTTGTTCTAAGGCGGTCCCAATTTAGTTAAGAAATACACAGTGTATCCAGATGGACGCTGCAAACATTTGTGCGCATACCCTTTTGTTTTATGGGGAGTTTAACTGCTGCTTGGTTATAGTGTTGCCTATGGCATGCAGGATACTAAAAGACCATCACTCTAATATTTTCTCTCTCTTCTCCTACAGACTGAGATCGCCAAACGTCTCAATGCAATTCTGGCTCAGATCATGCCATTCTTGTCACAAGAGGTGAGTGTCGCCTCGGCTCGCAGCATTTAACGAATGGGAATAATTTAATTCACTTTGTTCAGTAACTGTACAGGAAATTGTGAGGGTGGCTAGTGTGCAGAGACCCTGTCAATGGGATGTATTGGATTGACAAGGCATCTTATTTTAGTACAAGACATGCATTCATTGGAGGAATAGGAATACAGATTTTAAGCAATTATCTTAATCATGAAAAGGTTATTGAACTGACCTCACTGAATAATGTATTTTAATCATAAATTAAATAAGTAAATTATTTTTATCACTCGCCATCACTGAAGAGTGCTGCTCCTGTTCCTTCCCCACCTGTCGTTATTCAACAAACAGCCAAACCAAATCCCAGAAAAATAGAAATGAAAGTTCTGCAGAAGCTACAGGCTTCTCTGGAAAACAAAGTGGATGAAACTAAACATGCAAGGAACTTACAAACAAGCCTGCAAATGCTTTTATCAAGTAGGAAACTAAATCAGGCTCTCCCGATTTCAGTTGTACTGGTTTTTATTCACGCTTGACTGTCATTTCTCTCAGTACAACACGACACAGTTATCTTTACTGTAGCTCTAAGAAATCAGTCCAGCTGCTGAAAACACCCACATAGATGGAAATGTCTCAGACACTTTACTGGTTAATGTATTCTTGATTAAATTCTTAAGAGTGATTGATTGTTCATTAACATCCCTAGTTGTTGTATATATTATTATACCTACAATGAGATTCCTTATTATGTACTGTTATGCTGATAATGCAGATGAAGAGCCTTTTTATGGGACTGACTTTGAGTTGGATTAAATGACTTGTTAATTATGGAGCATATTTTCTCCCCTCAGCTAAAGTGCCTCTTCGTAGACTTGTGTAGGTGAACCATCAGTACAGGCCAGGATATGTGTGTTTTTTTCAGTCTTTTTTTGTAATAAATTCTTTTCCATCAGGAATCTAATCTTTGTGTTCATGTGTCCTGCAGCACCAACAGCAGGTGGCTCAGGCTGTTGAGCGAGCCAAACAGGTGACGATGACTGAGCTGAATGCGATCATCGGGGTACGTGGACTTCCCAATCTGCCTCTGACTGTGTGTATACCCCCTTTTCTTCCTTCATTTGACCTGAGGCCACGGGCAAAACTGCATGCATAGAGGAGGACCGGCACTCAAGTACAGACATACAGGCTATTTAAGCGTGCAACATTGCACTTACGGGTTTATTTCACCATTATACGCTTCAGCTGAAGTGTTGCATGTCAAGGATAACCTGGGAAAGGGCAATAGATTCAGGAGGAAAATAGGGGTGAAAAGGGAATAAGAGTAGCTTAGTGTATTAATCTGCAACCATTTTCTTCCTCCTGTCTGTGGCATTTGAATGTTCAGACTGAATACAAACTAGCAATGCCATGTCCTCTTCGCTTGTGCAGACTTGCCCCTGACTCCAGTGGTTTATTATGTTTTTATTTGAGTTCACAATGTTTGCAATGTGCTGTCAATATGGTGTTCACTGCTGCAATTTCTCTGATTGTTGGTTAACCATGACCTGTCAGCAGGCAGGGTGCAGTTCCTAACAGCAGCTCTGCTCTGCTCTGATTTTCTCCTCTCAGGCAGAGTCAAAGAACATCTGATATATAGTAACACAGTCCAGACTGAGATCAGATCATGGCGTTTCTCAGATTTCACTTTGGCTGCACTTTAATTAGATAAAAGGTTCCAGCCAACAGGCTTACCCCTACCTCTGACCCAATAGCAGGAGGAATTAGAGCGGTTAGGTTGGGACAAGCATTGGGATTGCAACAGAGATTACAGCAGTATGGACGTAGCAGGTACTGAACATTTGTAACGTGTGTAGTGGATAAAAGATTTAGGCTGCATTCAAGCAGTGAAAGAAGAGGAAGAACAGGAAAAACTCCCGTTATTCTGACTGAATTCACACACTGCTAGCCTTGTAGTCACACATAAATAGCTGAAATTACCTACTTTTGTTTTTGCTAGGGCTGCAAATAATGATAATTTTCATGGATTCATCTGCTAATTATTTTCTCAGTTAATCAATGAACTATTTAGTCTATAAAATGTCCAAAAATGCCCATCAGTTTCCTAAACCTCAAGGTGCCGTATTCACATTGCTTATTTTGTCTGAACAACAGTCCAATAGTTCAGTTTACTATCACATAAGACAAAAATATATCGTAAATCCTCACATCTGAGAAGATTTTTCATCATTTTTGCTTGAAAAGTGACTTTAACTATTAATCAATGATCAAAATAGTTGCCGATCGATTAATCTACGAATCGTTTCAGCTCTAGTTGTTACGTGTTTGTACCACTTTGTTAACAAGTGAAACCACACACAAAATTAGCAGAATTGATTCTGTTATTTTAAATATTGGATTTAATTTACATGATGGCGGCTTTGGTACCAGTTTGTCGACACTTCTGTAGTTTTTTTTTTGCTAAGTGGGAGATATCGTCAATGTCAGAAATCCTGGATGTCTCCAATTTGAATTACAACACAGACATTTTCCCACTCAGCTACTCGTAATTACGGTCTGAACAATATGACGTGTACACAGCCATATTACTGTAGGTTTTTTCTTTTACTCAGTAGGTTTTTAGGGTCTAGGGCAACTTTTGCCATTAACTTGTTGTTTTTTAAAAGTACATTTACTTATGCTTGATTCAATTGAGAGCATCTGCAGCTATCTAAACTTGAATAGAGGAAAGGATTGCGCTTCAAAAATCAGTAATTGACCTTTTAATCGTAGCAACAACCCTAAACACACACAAAATCCACTCTGGCCAAATATACTTTTTAGTGATCAGGTCTTTCATCTGGTTTCATTTAAGTACTATAAGTCTAGCTGCTTTTTAATAGCCAGCTTGGACCCAGATGGATAACTGACCCTTTTGATTAGCCCTCTGTAGCAGAGGTTAGTCAGCGGTTAGCTAGTCCCGGTGGTAGGGGGTCAAGTCTAATGAGAGGCAGATATCGAAATTTGATTAAGGTAAATGAGCCAGGAGCACAACCCCCAGTTTTCGAGGTAATTACTTCCTATTTCCTTTTTTTTCCCTTTTTTCCCCCCTAACCAGCTCAGTGAGACTGGCCACAACAGGAGTGACCCTGCCTTCATTAAGGGTGGGCAGGGCCAGACACAACACACACAGGAAAACAGACTTTAATTATTGGAGCGGAGACGTGGCAGGCGATCAATCTCCATGTCCCCACAGTGTGAGTGAGGCGGTGCTGCTGTGGTGTCATTAAAGTCTCAGTGATATTCAGAGAGCATCAGACTCTCCTACAGCAGTTAGATCAGAAAATAGATTTGAGTCTAGACACACCAACACACACACACACACGATGGTGCTGGGTGTCGGTATGTGATGCAACATATACTGTATATATTAAAGTCCCCCAAACACCCAACGGGCTCCCCCTTTCCTCCCAGCTGGAGGCGACTGAGACCAAATACAAAAGATTTATTTCAACTTTGGGGTCAGAACCAAATGTGTGGTCACTTGATATGTAAACAGAGGCAGTCGATCAACAGAAAATTAATCGCCAGTCATTTAAGTCATTTATGAAGCAAAAAGGCTAAAAATGTGCCAAATCCAGCTGCTTGAAGGGAAGGATTAAACTCAAATATCTTTGAGTTTTAGTTGATGGTTGAATAAATCAAGCAATATGAAGACGTTACCTTGGACTGTTTTTTCTGATATTTAAAAGACTTGATAAGTAATTGATTATTTGGAAATTATGAATGAAACAAAATCATTTCTTGCAGCCCTAATTATGCCCTTTTTATCTTTAATAAAATCTATATTAGAAAGGTTTGAAATGTATCATAGTTCTATAAAAATCCACCTGGAATTCCCACCAAACAAAAACAAGGGAAACTGGCAACAGGACATATGAAACCCTGTAGAAGAAGTGGGCAAATGTTGAGAAACTCTGTCCAAACATGTGGTTAATATGATGTTTTTTGTAAATGTTTCCACAATATTAAACTTGACAAAAACATGAGTGACTGTGTGAACTGGGCCTGGAAAGCCGAGGCAAAGATGCAAACTAGTCTCCTCTGCCGTACGCTATGTTTTGCATAGGCTTTGGCCGGAGGCGACATATGATTGAGTTTGATTTGACAAGTGTCAGAGGTGCTGTCTCATTTCCATGCTCCTGCCCTCATTTCCATGATTTCAACACAGGGCAAGATTGTACTCAGATAATGGTTAACAAGTCAGTTACAGGTGCGCTACTTATCATCAACCCTTTATGTAAATGCTAATCTGTGGAACCCACAATGAGAGCTCCTACACTTCCTGGTTTTGTTTTTGATGTCTCTGTGGTTCAACAGTGATCTCTGTGAAAAAAAGTGCATGTTTTATTTGGGTGTGCATATTTACTTTATCAAAGGTGGTCATATTTCCATCTGGTTTGAGTGTGTAGGCGTTTTATAAAGTAAGAGTGTCCACAGTGACACATTGTTTGACTTATCAGCATCTGCACATTTACTAAATGTTAATGTCTGATCTTAGATAGATGACCATTTAATTTTTATTTTATGTTATCTAAAAATAAGACATTAGCCTGAGATCACCAGCTTTATTATGAGAGGCACTAGTTAATAAATCAAGCTTAGTGTTAGTATTGTTTTCAATTAGTTTTCATTAGAGTTGAAACCATTACTTGACTAATAGATTAAATTAGATTTGATAAATTAATCAGCAACTATTATGATAGTCGATTGTTTAAAAATCCTGCTTCCAGCCTCTTAAATGTGAATGTTTGATGGTTTTCTTTGCTTTCTTTGACTCTAGAAAATTGGGAGGGATTTCTCGACGTTAAAAGTTTTCATTGTCCTCTTCTTGCTTGTATAATTTCTGGCTGAATCTTTCCTCTTCCTCTCTCCTTTGACCCAGCAGCAGCAGCCGCCTCATAGTGTCTACCCAGCCTTCATGGTCAGTGTTCAGAGAAGTTATAGAGAAACTGTTTTTTTAAGTGCTTACTGGCAGTGTAACGTGTGTCTTTGTGAAGGGAGATGATGCCTTTTAGAGGCAAAGCATGACTCGGGGTGTGTTTGGATATTTTTGGCATCTTGTCCTTTGTGTGCCTCACTCAGGTGTCGCAGATTTTGCTTCATTTCTAACCTCAGAAACGTTTCCTGTGTCTCAGTGTGAAATCAATCAGGTCTGTATTTAGCGTCGGGTGTAGTCTAATCTTTGTCGCGACAACTGCAGAAAATATGATGAGCCACAGAAGCTGTTGTAAAGCACAGGATAAGTAGGTAATGTGGCAATCATTGCCAGACTTATTAAGCCAGTCTGCCAGCTGGTTTGTGCTGGTGCTGTTGATGCTTGTTCCACCTGACAGTACAGTTCTGCAGGGAGCCAGCTTCGCCTAGTTAACTTTAATTGCCTGTTTCCTGTGGAAGTTGCCTGAGCTGCGGCGGCATTTACACATAATGAAAAAAGATAAGTGTGAAAGGAAGCCAGCTCTTTATCCATGAATATTGAATTGGAAGCAATTTATTTTCTGAATTTTTTCCCTCTTTTTCTCTCCCTCCCCCCCGTCGTCTCTCCTCGCTCCTCTCCTCAGCCATAGCTCGTTAATGAGGCTTCTTGATAATGATCCCTGCACGCTTTTCCTCATTAGGCACACTCAATAGGGACGTCCCTGCCTCAATCCCTCTCTCTTTCATTCTCTTGTTATTTTCTGATTCTGCCTGTCCCTCCTTTTCTTGTTCTGGCTGCCCCCTTTCTCTCTTTTCACTCGCTTTTTTCTTTTTCGCAACAAATAGGCTGCTCGGCACACCAGTACAATATCGATTAACGATGCCGCCCCTCAGTTGCTTATATCCATTGTACGATTTCAGGTCCAGCTCGACATAATGAGCAGACTGAATAATGGCCAGCTGCTAGATAAACCTTTAAATGTGGTAAGCCACTAGATATACCCTCGTCTACTTCATGTAATGAATGTATGGATGAGGTTATTGAAGTTCTATCTAGCAAGCAGAATAGCAATCATGTTTTTTTTTTTCTTTTTTGGAGAGGCAGTTGATGGATGTGCTAAGTGTTATTTAACCTTGTTTTAAAGCACTTGCTTCCCTCTTGCCTGAGTGGCTATTTAACTCCTGTCTATCTACTCACTCCTCTCCGGCTGCCTCTCTCACACAGACGTCCATGGCCTCTTGGGAGGTGTGCATGTGTGTGTGTGCGTGTTCTCCACTGTGTCTGTGCTTAACGGCGTTTTGCTGGAAGGAGTGGGCATGCTTGCTTGGTTTTCCAGAGTGTTGAAAGGTTTTGAGGTTTTCAAGTGTAGACCTATTGATTTTTAACTGTCCCAGCCATGATTGAAGCACAGTGGTTTGGGAGGGAGCAAAAACGCTCTGCATCATTTCTGATGATCTGATATGAAAAGAGTACCAGGTCTGTAGTGTCAACCTGGAGACAGTCAGGTCTGTGGTATCAACCTGGAAGACAGTCAGGTCTGTGGTATCAACCTGGAAGACAGTCAGGTCTGTGGTATCAACCTGGAGACAGTCAGGTCTGTAGTGTCAACCTGGAGACAGTCAGGTCTGTAGTATCAACCTGGAGACAGTCAGGTCTGTAGTATCAGCCTGGAGACAGTCGGGTCTGTGGTATCAACCTGGAAGACAGTCAGGTCTGTGGTATCAGCCTGGAGACAGTCAGGTCTGTAGTATCAACCTGGAGACAGTCGGGTCTGTGGTATCAACCTGGAGACGGTCAGGTCTGTAGTATCAACCTGGAGACAGTCAGGT
The DNA here is from genome assembly GCA_003416845.1 of Oplegnathus fasciatus. NCBI lineage: Eukaryota > Metazoa > Chordata > Actinopteri > Centrarchiformes > Oplegnathidae > Oplegnathus > Oplegnathus fasciatus. Next base: position 1,605,529 of record NTHP01000109.1, read on the forward strand.
CTGTGGTATCAACCTAGAGACAGTCAGGTCTGTGGTATCAGCCTGGAGACAGTCAGGTCTGTAGTATCA
>NTHP01000109.1:1606393-1630850 GCA_003416845.1 Oplegnathus fasciatus
TGTGTGTGTGTGCGTGTTCTCCACTGTGTCTGTGCTTAACGGCGTTTTGCTGGAAGGAGTGGGCATGCTTGCTTGGTTTTCCAGAGTGTTGAAAGGTTTTGAGGTTTTCAAGTGTAGACCTATTGATTTTTAACTGTCCCAGCCATGATTGAAGCACAGTGGTTTGGGAGGGAGCAAAAACGCTCTGCATCATTTCTGATGATCTGATATGAAAAGAGTACCAGGTCTGTAGTATCAACCTGGAGACAGTCAGGTCTGTAGTATCAGCCTGGAGACAGTCAGGTCTGTAGTGTCAACCTGGAGACAGTCAGGTCTGTAGTATCAACCTGGAGACAGTCAGGTCTGTAGTGTCAACCTGGAGACAGTCAGGTCTGTGGTATCAGCCTGGAGACAGTCAGGTCTGTAGTATCANCCTGGAGACAGTCGGGTCTGTAGCATAAACCTGCAGTCAACCGACAGAAAATGAATCAACAGCAATAACAATCAAATATTCTCTGGTTCCAGCTTCTTAAATGTGATGATTTTCTGCTTTTCTTTGTTTTAAATCATCATAAATTGAATACATTTACGTTTTAGACTGTTGGTTGAACAAAACCAGCAATTTGAAGACATCAGTTTGGGTTCTGGAGAGTAGGGATGGGCATTTTTCACTATTTTCTGGCATTTTACAGACTCAACAATTACTTGATTAATCTAAATATACTTGACAGATGAAAGAAACAGTTAGTATACACTGCTGTCATGGCACACTAAGACAGCAGTGTAAAAAAAACTCTTTTATTAGTGTTTAATTAATGTGATAAATCAGCTAGAATGTTTTAAGTTGTTAAAATGTGACATATTGCTTCCTCCTGACTCAATAACGTAGCGTATTTTGGGATATTAATGCACAGCCAAATGCTAAAGGCTGTGAGAATGGGAGGTAAAGTAATAACAACAACACAGAAATGTTTTGTGTTTTGGAAATGAATGTGTTCTACTATCCGACACTTTCAGCCAGATGATATTCATACTGAACATCTACAGCTATGAGCAGAATCTGTTTTTCCCCCCTCAGACAGTGAATGAGCTCGATCAGCATGTTGGCAGTCGCTGTCAGGCTGCTATTATGCATAAACGGTTTGGCCTTGAACTAAATGTTGTCAAAGCCAGCTCTAATGCACGAGTAGAGTGTGGTCATTCATGGATTCACTTCCCAGCCGACCCACTTGTCTTCTGTCTCCCGTCTTTCTGCGTTTGTTTACAGCAGCAGCAGCTTCAGGCTCAGCACCTCTCTCACGCGGCCCACGGCCCCCCGGTCCAGCTGCCCCCACACCCCTCAGGCCTGCAGCCGCCCGGCATCCCCCCTGTGACGGGCGCTGGCTCCGGACTGCTGGCTCTGGGTGCTCTTGGCAGCCAGGCCCACCTGCCTGTAAAGGATGAGAAGAACCACCACGACCTGGAGCACAGAGGTGAGCCTGCTGCACACGCCGCCTACAGCCTTTTAGTACTGGTGGGTGACTGTAGCTGTCAAGAACTGGTTTTACCAGCCAGATACATTTATCATAGAAACATGTCTCGGTATGTTTTTAAATGTTTCTGTACAGAACTACTGTGTGAGGAAATGTTCATACAGGTTTTAGCCTTACCCGTGATATATTTTGACATAATATAAAAGTGTAGTTTATACCAACATTAGGACACAGGAAAGAAAGAGTTAGTAGTTTGAACACTAATGCTTGTTTAGAGGATAAACATGTTTTAAGAACGAGCAGCGTAAAACTACTAAATGCAGGTGGTAATGTGTATCTAATTTTAAAAAAAGGCAACTTTCTGTACCTTTTGTTATTAGCAATTAAGGTAACCACTTTCTAATAAGTCACCCTATATAATGTTGTAACATATGGCTTTATAATTGGCTAATAAATCATTTACTAATGCTTTATAGATCAGTTATAAGCCATTAATATGATCAGCTTTTGGGTTGCCAGGTTGTCAAAAATGTGTCTTACTGGTCAGTCATTAATAAAAGTTTCTCACTTTTTAATATGCCATCAAGTCTGCTGTTATATATGATAATTAATTAATTCATTAATGAGGGTTAATAAACCATCAAGTCTGCAGTCACACATTGATACAGGTCATAATTTTCTCACTTTCTGGTAAGCCAAAATTTCTCAAGCAATCTGTAATTATACATTTTAAGTCACTGATAAAGGGTTTTTCTAAATGTCAATGAATAATTAATAAATGGGTTTGGTCTAGAGGCCCCACAGCCCTTTTCCACAAGGTCAGAGGTCAAACAGTCCATTCGCGACCTGTTGAACTAAAGGTCTGAAAAAAGCAAAGTGTCCTGCTGCAACCTAAAGCCCAAGTTGTCCTCAATAATGGCTTATAACTGATTTATAAATAGAGATTTATTAAGCATTAATAAAGCTATTAGTTGCAATTTATAAGCCCTCTATAAAAAGTGCCTTATTAGAAAGTGGTACCAATAGTAATTATGCAGAGTTGCATGCATGAGAGTAATCTTTTAGCTGAATAATAATGTTGTTACTGTTATCTGATTGGTGTGCTGAGTTGTGGTGACACCCGTACTAATTTGTGTTTTGCTTTTCTCTCTCCTGGCCCCTCATCTTTTCACTCGCCTCTGGCCATTCCTCTGAAAGAACGCGAGTCGAGCACGGTACGTTGACTCTGCATCTCCTGTGTGTGTCTTGACTTTGCCGGTCTCTGGCTCACTGTGTTTGGTGATTAGGTGTACTTTACATAGACTTAAGCCCACTGTTCAATTGAAATTCATGCTCTCTGTGTAAGAACACACACATTTTTGTACTCAGGGGGGTGTGTGTGTGTGGCTGAAATAATGAAGTCTGGCCAAATAAGCCAGTGCCATCTAATCCAGGTGGAAAATGACTCCAATCACTGGTCGAGGATTAGTAGTCAGCTACCTCCTTTAATTTCAGCACAATTAAAAGCGACTTTGACTCTCCTTCTCCTCTTCCCTCACCACTTTAGAGGATTCACTGTTGCATGTGTCCAATACCCGACTCCTTTTCATCTCCGTTTATCTGCCTTTCTCCTTTTCTTTTGCGTATACCTTTATTTTATGCTCTTTCTTCTTCTTATCTCACTCATTTACTGCTTTCCACCATGTCTTCTGTCCCTATCTCTCTCTCTGTCTCTCTGTCTTCCCTCTCATGTTAAAGTCCTCGTTTATTGGACTGGCTTAAAGCTCTCAGTTAGCTGGAGTGTAACGCTCTGTTGGATCTGCTCGGCCAGATTGAGTTCCCATTGACTGGCCATCCTGAATGAGCCCACTCATGTCTGAAGGGAACCCAAACTCTTCACCCATCTCGTATGGTGACGAGCGGCTGCCAATACTACCTCACCTGATCTCCCCTCCCTCTCCTTTCAAGTGCACACACACACACACACACACAGTCTTCCTGTCCTGTTGTCTCAGGTCATCTGATACCAGAGTTGGAGGCAAGTGCGGGGTTACTGAGTCTAAGCAATCCTTTAAAGGTCACAGGCTCAGCTACACAGACAGGCTGTAATGCTGTAGGAGATTCTTGTCTGTCAGACAGCATCTTCACACCAAGCCAGACTATAAACTCTCTTTGTGGTTTCTTTTCCACTACAGTAGCTGAACAAATTTCCATATTTTGACCTGAGAGGGAGGGAGGGAGGTAGGGATGAGGAAATGGCAGAAAGCTGCTGGGTTGGCTGGTGGTGGTGGTGGTGTAAGTGTGTGTGTGTTTGTGTGTGAGCCATTAACTGCCCAACCACAGTGTTTTTTTTTGTTTGTTTTTTTTTAAACGTCACTCTCCACTTTCCTCAGCTCAGGAGGTCTTTTTTTTTAATGTCACCTTTTCACTTTTACAGCTTTTCTCTGCTGCTCTTCTTTCTCTTCCCGTCGTCAGCAGCCAACAAGTCCGACATCTTCCTTCTCCCTCTTTCACCATATCTTTCTGTTTCTGATGAAGGCAGGGATTTGTTGAGCTGCCTGACAGTGTGGGCTGGCCTCAGGGTTTGCTCGCCTTCACCCCTCCTCCTCCTCCCTCCCTCCCTCCTTGCCTGTCGGCCTGTTTGGCAGTGCTACCCCACCACACCAGTGCCCAGACTACAAAAACCCCGTTTGCAGCTTCTGAGAGAGTGCCAGCCTGTCCGGGCATTCCCACTAGTGGGGAGAACTCATTGCCACACTGCTACGCTCTCATTGCTTGCCAAGTTCCTTTCCTGTTTTGCTCTCTTGTCTTTCTTCCTCTTTTTTTTTTCTCATTTTCTCACTCTGCCTCTTTCATGGCTCTTTTCTCTGCTGGCAACACCCTCTTTGTGTCTTCACATTGCACTCTTGTCCAGGTTCCCTCAATGGCCTCTTTCTTTCCTTCCTCTTTTTTTTCCATTCTGGTTGATTTTCATGAACTTTGCTGTCATTTTCTGCTGTTTTGTCACTGACCTGCCACAGCGCACACACACACACACACACTCGGGGACCCTCCAGCAGTCATTAACGTGGGTTTAATAGTTACACATTGAGAGATCCTGGTCACTTTTTGTTTTTATTTGCATGTCACAGACAGAAAAAGAAAAAGTCAGGAATAGAAGCTGTGTTTGGTTTGAATTGTTGATGTTGCTTCAAGCGTGTCTCTGACCAGGTCACTGTGAGGGTCTACAAGAGGGATTCGATGTTAGGTTCTGTGTGTGTATATACACCAAATACCCCATGCTGCACTCTGCTCCCACCTCACATTTTCTCTGCACCTCTACTCAATCTGCCCTACGCATCAGCTAGCTTGCGAGTTAATGCTTTTGTCTTCCCGAGGCGTTTTGTGTGTTTGTGGGTTTGCTCAGCTGCCTCGTCTGTTTTCTCCTTGCTCCATTGCCTTGGCAGCAGCAAGGCTAAGCTGTCCCAGAATCCTCTTCTGCACCTTCTATCCCAAATCAGTCCAGTTCAGTCCAGGGGCATTGTGCTTTTAGCTTTACAGTCAATATTGTCACTGCTCTGACAAATGAAAAGGCTCCAGAGCCATGTCTGGACTTAAACGCACCATTTGGTAGTTTCTGGCTTTTCTGGTTTCTGAGGGTTTGTCACTTGCTGCATTTAAGCCCCAAAACATTCACTTGACTGAAGGGCATATTCTGGCAGGACAGGGCTCACTGTTTTTTTTTAATCACTTACATTTTGCACCTAAAGCCAACAGAGAAGTTTATTTATTTGCAAGAGTCACAATTTGTTACTTCATATCATGTCAGGATGGGTTAAAATGGAGCAAGACGACTTTACGATTTATATTACTCTCAAACTCACTTCCTCACATAAAACTTGTTGAAGCTGCTACATGATGCAACACATAGTAATGTTTGTAAGAGTTGAAGCATATGGTACAGTATATTTTATGGTTATTGACAGTTTTTAGGGTAAGACTCAAAGGTATAGCACACTCAGAGGGGACTGGAGACTGATGTGGTCTGGCTGCATGTCGTTGTTGTTGGCAGAATAACTCGGTGTCGCCATCAGACAGCCTGCGGGCAGCGAGTGAGAAGCACCGCGGCTCTTCAGACTACGGTCTCGACTCCAAGAAACGCAAAGTGGACGACAAAGACAGCATGAGCAGATATGTGAGTGTTTGTGTTTATTGGTTTCTTTAAAGTGTTCGCTTTAATGGTTACTCTAACTTTTGCTGAGCTTGTTTCTGCTTGTATTTTAACTTTATGAACTATATTAGGCAACAAAAATGTTACATTTCAGAAGCCACCACAGTTTTGGTAAAGCTTTATTTTTTACAGGTCTGTAAATTCCTAATAATTTGGCTCTAATTATAGCTAAAATAGAGTGTTCAATAGGTATACTTCCAATTAATTAATTCCAATTAAATGCTAAGCTAGTGTATCCTTGAGTCTTTTATTTGGTGCACAGCATATCAGCTGAACATGCAAACATTTTCAGGATACAATTCAACATATGTGAAGAATAAAGTTCCCTATAATAAATTAATATGAATTTATTTTGGTTCAAATGGACCAGTTCTTTCAGAGAAATTCCTCTGGATATCAACAACTGACTAAAATAACAGTCTCAGTCCCCATTTTCATTTTGTATGTGTATAAACAGTATCTTAAGCAAATAATGTTCAAATGCTACGGTTGACTGAATTTTAAAGTAAGAACAGGTTGCAAAGTCTATAAATCTTTTAGTTTGATCTAGTAGTCAATAAACTGGACTGTACTGGTTTATGCTCACTGTTAGTGGTCTCCCAGTAAACTGAGCCTGTCACTCCTTCATTTCAGGACAGTGATGGAGACAAAAGTGACGACTTGGTGGTGGATGTTTCCAACGAGGTAAGACTTCGTTTGAACTGAGCTGCTCGGCCACATTCCTCACTGTGAACGCTGCACGGAAACTAAACACGGCTCTCTTTTGTCATTCGTCTGTTGGAGCCTCAACACCTTTCACAGCGTTGCCAAAAAGTCTGTCATAATATTGGTTGTGTGTGTGTGTGTGCGCCATGAGTGTGCTTACCTGCTGTATTTCTTTTGCCATTCATGCAGAAAGTAAGACAAAGAAAACAAAGAGAAAAGGGAGTGACAGGTGAATGAAAAGTGTGTGAATGTGTGTGAGGGAGAGTACGAGCACGCACGAGTATATTTATCTGTGTTTGCACATGAGGCCCCAGTTTGTTTGACCTACATGTACATGCCAGTGGCTTTCCTCCGGTCTGTTTGCTCAGTCTCGCTCTCTGTCTGTCTCGTTTAACTCTGTAGGATCCAGCTACCCCTCGAGTCAGCCCGGCGCACTCTCCTCCAGAAAACGGGCTGGATAAATCACGAGTCCTGAAGAAGGATGCTGCCCCCAACAGCCCCGCCTCCGTTGCCTCGTCGGGCAGCACGCCGTCCTCCAAAGCAAAGGACCACGCCCATGTGAGTGTGAGGGACACACTGAAAGACTAGGGAGAAGATGAAATAAGGAGGTTACAGTGGAGGGGGTGAAGGGTGAGCTGACAGACTAAAGGGCATTTGTCAAGTGAAGTGGGTGTCTGTGTGAAGGACTAATACGTAGGAGGCTTAGCAGTTGGCTGCTATGAGGGGCTTGAAGGGGCAGAGGGTGGATGCACTCTTAGGAAATCAAACCCTGTGGCTCACTCCTCTCAATCTCCTTTATGGCTTACCCAATAAATGGTCATTTCTTCCTCTGCCCGAGGCTGTAAATAACCCGGAGACACAGCAGCGAGGGAACTGCTGTCTCCCTCTTTTCTTGCTCCGTCCCCCGTTTTCTCTAATACCGAAGCTCTCACTAACCAGGCAAAAACAATCCTCGTGCATCGGTTTTACATAAACCATTTCACTAAGGATTACGATAGATTTATAGCCCACATCGCTACCCTCCACCTCCCATGACACCCAGCTTCTCTCCGTCCCTCATTAGTGTGTGTCACCAGGCTAAACCCCCACTCCTCTAAGTCCATCTGCAGAGGAAGAAAGATGGATTAATTATGAGAGAAGTGTTTGGGCCACCATCTTCCCTGTCTAGCCACTCTTAACAAGCTTGACTTCTAAGCGAAGGTTTACGCCCGTACCCCCACCACACATACACGCACACACACACCGTGGCTTTAATGAAGTGTCAGTGTTAGATTGGATTACCTTGAGCCGTCCACTTAGATTGTCACTCTGGATTTCCCTGCCAGTAGGGGTATTTCTGACTCACTGGGGGATTTTTTACTCTGGCATGTTTCATTTTCGTGAGTGTGTGTGGCTGAGAGTGAGAGTAAGTGAACTTACAACTTTCTGTAAGAGGATACGAAACAGGGTTGCACCCAGAGGTTAAAGAGTATCTCTGTTTTAGAATGACAAGTCGTCCACACCGAGCCTGAAGTCCAACACACCCACACCAAGAAATGAGGCCCCAACACCAGGAACCAGCACCACTCCAGGACTGCGGCCTCTTACGATGGGCAAACCATCCGGCATAGAGGTTTTAGGTATGTTTTCACTGTCACACTCATTTAGAAATGAAGCAATTCATGCATTGAAAAAATAAGGTAGTTTGCTATTTGGTATTTTTACTGTAAAATGAAGAAGAAGAGAAGCTGGAATTATGCTTCTCTGAAGATGCATGTTAAACGTCTCCGCACACCTATGCAGAGAAGGGTTTTATGGGTAACTATAGGTCGCAGGGGAGCCGACAAGCAAGTTGATTGGTTGATTCAACTCCTGTCGGGAGGCAGACTCGAAATGTAAACAATTATAAAAATACAGGTATAAAAGAAACAGCCGTGTGAACATATACTTCTGTGCACAGGTTATTCGCATAATTCCAGCTTTAAACGACGATCAAAACATTCTCTGGTTCTCGCTTCGCTGTTTGCTGCTGCTTTTTTTCTTATGTGATAATAAACCAAATATTTTGGGGTTTTGGAGTTCTGGTCAAACAAAGAAAGCATTTTAATGACATTAATTTGGGCTTTAGGGAATTGTGATGGACATTTTTATAGACCAGATGATTACTCAAGAAAATAATGTGCAGATTCATTGATGATAAAATAATCCTGAGATTCTTGACCTTGGAAACAGTAGTTGACAAAACAATCTCACCACAAGGTCTTTTTAGTAGCTGGAGCTTTTGATCACATCACACGATCTTCCGCAGCAAATGGAGTTGTCCAATCGTCATGGAACTGAATAAAAATGGAAATAATCGTTAGTTCACTCATTTTAATGAACCATAGTTTAGTGTTTCTAAATGTTAATTATTGCCTCTCTTCTGCAGAGTTTCTATAAATCAATTAAAACAGTATTTTCTCTTCTCCAGCCGCCCCTGCCCTGCGTACACCTCTGTCCATCGGAGGTTCCTATGCCACCCCGTTTGCTATGATGGGTCATCATGAGATGAACGGATCCCTGACCAGCCCAGGCGTCTATCCGGGTCTCATTTCACCACAGATGAGCGCTGCAGCTGCCGCCGCCTATGGACGCTCACCAATTGTAACTATTCCAGCTTTTATATAGAATTCATGAATCAAATGTGTCTTTGTTGCACACAACCGAATGAATGAAGCTCCTCTTCTTCACACATATTCATTCATATATTCCACCTCCATCAGTTTGACATAACAAGCCCTCACCAGCATCTGTATGAATTATCCTCCATGGCTGTAGGTTGTAAAGTCTGTTTGCAGAATGACTTTGAGAAACTTTAAGCATTCATCCTGTATTTCCATAACTCATTGTGAATATTTCTGCTTGGCTGGCTGCAGCTTGTTGTGTGTACATAATGAGAAAGTACAAAGACGGCCTAGCTCCTTGACTTTGATGTTAGTTAGTTAGCATTTTAAAGGCTTTAAAAAAAAAGGCTTGCCCCCAAAATGCATCTCCATGTTTGAAAATCTCCCAGGCTTTCATTAGCATTAGCAAGTGGGATGTTGTAGCCTTGTGTAAAGCTTCTCTGTATGCAATGAAGCTGAATCTGCGCCTTTTCAAGGGATTTGCCTGGAAACGATGGTACAAGAGTTCCTCAGGGCGTTAGCAGATAAAGGGAAGCATAGTTTTCAATTTGAATATTAGCTTAGTCTAATTTATCTTTGCAGGTTATCGGTTGTTTGTTAACTCTTGGCTCTTCTTGCTCATGCAGGCAGGGTTTGACCCTCATCCTCACATGAGAGCTCCAGGCCTGCCAGCCAGCCTCACGTCCATTTCTGGAGGAAAACCGTGAGTTTTTGGATTTGGCTACTTTTTATTAACAGATAGCATGTACTTCTTCGCTCAAACTGACTGTCTTTCCCTTCCTCTGTCCTCTGCAGAGCTTATTCTTTTCACGTGAGTGCTGACGGTCAGATGCAGCCCGTGCCCTTCCCTCCAGATGCACTGATAGGCCCAGGCATCCCGCGTCACGCTCGCCAGATCAACACACTGAGCCACGGGGAAGTGGTGTGCGCTGTCACCATCAGCAACCCAACACGTCACGTCTACACCGGCGGCAAGGGTTGTGTCAAGATCTGGGACATCAGCCAACCGGGCAGCAAGAGCCCAGTGTCCCAACTCGACTGCCTGGTAACTAGTCTTTCCTGTTTTTTTAGAAATCACGGCAGAAGAAAATGTTAAATATGTTTGTTCAAGAGTTTCAGCTGCGTTATTACTGTGGATGTTTCAAAGTGGTAACAAGGCGTCCAGCCAGAACAGAGACATAATGTACTCATGTTTCATGAGGTCTCTGCAAACGGTCTCCTTCATTAAGATTTTCTTGAGCATCAAATGTAGCCAGACTCCACATCCCATCGTAGCTTTCCCCCAGATCCCAACAGACAGAGATGTGAATAATTCAGCAAAGTGTCTCACTGCTGTGCTGAAATAATCCGTGGTGAGAAAAAAAAGCCTGCTGAGTAATGATGTTCTGATTGGCCAACCCTGTCTGCCATTACCCAGCTCATTACTCCCTCCCAACTGCCTCCCATTTCTCATTTTGATACTGCGACTTCATGCCGTTCAACTCGTATGGCCTTCAACACCCTTAAGGTGCGTCCAGAGTGCAATTGGGTCTTATAAAGCCATCAGGGTGCTGTTTTAATTCAACCGAGAGCTTCCACAGTCCTATTGATCTGTCTTCCTGCTCTCTTGGAGCTTGGCCAGCAGCTGCAGCCCCAACTCTCCCCCTGCATCTCTTGTTAAAGCTGACATCCACATCTTCACTAAAACACGAAACAGACTCTGCCGCAGTCTAAAAACTTCACTTGTCAAAGAAAAGCTCTTCTTGAGTTTAAGTAGAGATGGTCCTTGACGTGGATACACTGATGTATGCTGCTGATCTCTTTTTGCTCAACAGAGTTCGTTCTTAACCTCAAATTGTCGTTTTCACATGTTGAAAAATGTACAGATAACTTACATCCAGTCATCAAGATCGTGACGATGCTTGTTTTCCGTTCCAGAACAGGGACAATTACATCCGCTCCTGCAAGCTGTTGCCTGACGGCCGCACCCTGATAGTGGGTGGCGAGGCCAGCACACTGACCATCTGGGACCTGGCCTCACAGACGCCCCGCATAAAGGCCGAGCTCACTTCCTCTGCTCCAGCCTGCTACGCGCTGGCCATAAGCCCTGACGCCAAGGTCTGCTTCTCCTGCTGCTCGGATGGAAACATCGCTGTGTGGGACCTCCATAACCAGACCCTCGTTAGGTCAGTGCTTTGGCTCAGTGGATGTATTTTTTACCAACATGGCGAACTTTAATACACAGCTCATTGTGTTTGAAGAATAAAATAGTTGGCCACCAAAATAAGACCCCCTTATTGTTAGAGTTGGGAAGGCTTTCTCTTCTGTTCCTGGCTTCATGTTTGGTGTCTTGTGTTGTTCCAGGCAGTTCCAGGGCCACACAGACGGAGCCAGCTGTATCGACATCTCCCACGACGGGACCAAACTGTGGACCGGAGGGCTCGACAACACGGTCCGCTCCTGGGATTTGAGGGAGGGACGACAGCTCCAGCAACACGACTTTACCTCACAGGTAGAGAGAAGCCTGTATAAAACAAATGTTCCTTTTATCCAATACAAAGTCGACTCACATTGACGACACACCTTTCACATTCACTCCAGATGAATGCATTCAGTGTCTTTTAGATGATCCTTGATTGAACTGTGTTGCTGTGTCTGTGTTGCAGATCTTCTCGCTGGGCTACTGTCCCACTGGAGAATGGCTCGCTGTGGGCATGGAAAGCAGCAACGTGGAGGTGCTTCACCACACCAAGCCTGACAAGTACCAGCTGCACCTGCACGAGAGCTGTGTCCTGTCACTCAAGTTCGCTTACTGTGGTAAGTAACAGGCAAAGAGGCTCCTTGACACAGACCTATGGGGAATTAAAGGTTTAATTTTTAGTGAAAAAGAGGCCAGTCTGCCATTAAATTTGGTGTCGATATTCGTGGTTGTCAGATGATATCGGAGATCTTGGGGTCGTGGCCACATCAGTCCAACACTTTTTTGGCATGAGATCTCCTTGAAGAACAAAATAAATTATCACCAGTCCTCCAAACTTGATAGTTAATGGATGACTGCAGAGCCGTGGCTACCATGGAGGTCATGTCCTCAGTAATATTTCTGGGAATTTAAGTCACAATATCACAAAGGGCTCAAAGGGCTTTAATGACATGAGGAGAAATTTACATTTCACAGTTACACCCATATTACATATGCTGGGGTACTTCTGGCTAATTCTGTTTTTTTTAGACTAAATATCTTAAAATGTGACTGTTTTTGGACAAAAATAACATAAAAAGGATCTCCACCAGAATTACAAACCTGGCAGCTTTTAGACCATAATGTAGAGAGAGAAACATTTACAGTTTACATTTACAATATAATTGTATTTTTAGAGTTGGTTGGAGGCTAGTCTGTAATTTCTTAGGTAGGTGGGTGGTCTCTAAAATCTTGGCTACTGTCCTGCATGGACTTAATGGATTTCTCCAGTTCTTTTACTTTTGTCTTGACAGGCACTCGGTTAGAAACCACATCTTTGCAAAAATCTGGACACAGTTCATTAAAGCTGTAGCATCAGTATTCGGCTGAACATACAGCTGCTACAGTTAGTTACTGGTGGGCCGTGTTGCCTAAAATCTTAATCACTGGATGTTTGAATCATTTCAACATCCACAGAAACTGACTGTTATTTAGTCACTTGCAGGGTGATTGTGCATTTAAAATGTTTATTTTTGCTCTAGAACATTTTTTTATCTGAACTCTGAATTTGTGACGTTTATTTGTGAGTCACTGTACAGTTTAAATCACACATACAAAAGCTTGTAGCTGCATTAACAAGGAAGCTGCTGTTGTACAAATGGGCTCATTAGAGAAATTTGTCATTGCTTTTTCGGTTTAGATCTTTCTGCCTGTTGGGCACACCAGCTGGTTTCAAGTTTAAGGCTCAGACAAATGAGCTTTTACTATCGCCTCACTTTCTTTTTTTTCTCTCCAGAACTGTCACTATTCATTTCTCCTCACCAGACCCCCCACAGCACTGCCTCGTATCACTGCCACCACAGAACTGGTTAATTCAAATGATGCTCACTGCTTCAGAGCTCTTGCTTGCCACTAATTAAATCATTAGCCAACTAGTCAGTTGGGTAATTAATCAGAGGTTGATTTAAATAATTATCAGAGTGGAAATGGCGTGAGTCTCCTTCATTATGTGCTTTTCATGATTGTTAATGTAATGGTGTTTTTATGGCCATTGATAAGGTTATTACATCTCTCATGTTGGCTGCTGTTGTGGGTTGGAGGTTTACTGTCAGTCTCTACTCTAAACATTCAGATTATATTCTCAACACGTCTGTTCTGTGTCTGCAGGTAAATGGTTTGTGAGCACAGGGAAGGACAATCTGCTGAATGCATGGAGGACTCCTTATGGTGCCAGCATATTCCAGGTAACTAAGATAAACACAGACACACACAATTAAACTAAAAGGTATAAAGGAAAAACCTTGAAGTCTTTAATCAAGACGAGGAGGTGATTTCACAAAATAGTATCTTTTCTATCGTACACAATGTTTTGTAAACTCAAAATGGAAGCGCAGTTGCTATTATTCTTAATACAATACTGTCATAATTATGTGTAACAAAATGACCTCACCTCAAAGCCCATTCACGAGCTTTAAACTGCATCTGAGTCTTTTTCAGTCAAATGGAGCAACGTGTAGCTCAGATGTATTCATGTGAACGAAGTGTGGAACTTGATAACGCGTGTTTGTATGTGGGAGGGAAGGAGATGCAGTGTAAAGCTCTGAAAAACTAATAAGAGTATTTTTAAACACACACTGTTCCCAAGGAGCGAATCTCCATCCTCGTATTATAATAACATTGTCATCATGCAGATAGTTCATTGGCTGTTTATGAGTAGAAGTACAGGTTTGGTCCCCCAACGTGCATATTCTCAAATAGAGCTGAAACTATTAATCGTTTCAATGACTTTTCAAGCAAAACTAGTGAACAAATGTCAAATATTCTCTGATTACTGCTTCTCAAATTAAACAATTTGTTGCTTTTCTGATCGTAAACTGAATATCTCTGGGTTTTGGACTGTTGGTCGGACAAAACAAGACATTTGAATACGTCAACTTGGTCTCTGAGAAGTTGCGATGGGCATTTTTTCCACATTTAATAGAGTAACAATTCATCAGTTAATTGAAAAGAGGCTCTTCCGGCTCTGGTCCCTGATGTGCGTTAACTAGACCATGCTAGTCAGATTAGCTCATATAGCTAACAGACACCAACTGTACCACCGCTAAATCTGTCAGAGTGGAAGTCTCTTTATAAGACCTTATTATACAATATTCAAGCTAACTCAACAGTAATTGTACTGAATTAAAGTAAGCTGAGAACAGTTCTGGACAAATACACGCAACTTTCCACCTAATTGTTTAGCATGCTTCATATGAAACAACAAAGAAATTTAAACTTATGCTCCCCTAACATGAGAAATAATGGAAACGTTATGTTATTTTTACTCGCACAGTCAAAGGAGTCGTCCTCCGTCCTGAGCTGCGACATCTCAGCAGATGACAAATACATCGTGACGGGATCCGGTGACAAGAAGGCCACAGTCTACGAGGTCATCTACTAGAGAGGAAGGAGGCTCCTGCTCTGCTTCAGCACTTCTAATGAGATGACTTTTCCTCCCCCCGCCCCGACCATCCATCTGTGGACGAACTACACATTTGGAAAACTTAACTGGAGCTGTTGGCTGAAGGACGCTTGTGCTGGAAAGAAGTTTTTTCTGTCCTTTTTTGTTTTGGAGGGTTTATTTTTGGGTTACACTTTTTTTTTTGTGACTTCTGAATTTTTTTCAGTTTTTTCTTGAGAATATTTGGGTGTAACCCGAAGAAGCAGCGCTTCATTTCTGAGAACCTCGTTCCCCAGACGACTTGTGAAAAGTGTACATATCGGATTAAATAAGACATTTTATATATATTATAAAAATATATATATATTTTCATGTCCTGGGTGTACTTGTGATGATTTTTTTTTTGGCCCACTCTGTCTTATGCCATGATATTTGAGTGGGAGAGCAGAACATAGATTAGAACTTTTTAACAATTTTACTCTTTGATTTTCTTAAAGCACATTCTCCAGGCTGACCTTTTCAGAAATCAAACAGAGGAGCATGAAACTTGTAAGTAGGATGTTTTGTGGAGATTTTAAAATGGCCTTTTGTCACAGTGCTCTTACCGGACGATGAAAACGTGGAGTCCTCTGACTCGGGCCGACCCTCGGCTGGTTTGGACCACTTTGGGAACAAGCAGGACGCTATGATTCAGGAAAAGAGATGGATGTAAATTTAATTCATATATATATAAAAAGACCTTTTTAAAGTGTACATCTGTCTGTGCTATCTTTCTCCCTGTTTGTTTTACCTTGTTAGATTACAGGAGGAAACGTTTAATGTTTAGCCTAACCCTTGGACCTCAGTTGGCAGCAGACGCACTGCAGCAGGCACAAACTGAGTGACAATGTGCTTTCTGCTAACTTGACGTGATATGGATGTTGAATTGCACCATTGATTTCTTGGTTACTAAACTCAAACAGTCCAATCTGTGCTATCGGAATCCTTCTGCCCTTTTGTATCTTATCAATATTCCTGGAATATGTTCGGCTGGCCGCGATGGCGAGGCAGAGACGTGTAAACGCTCATGAGGAAGAAGGAGGGAATGGCAACAGAAATACACAAATTAGTAAATAATTCTGGTTTGTACACTGTGCTCCTGATCCTGTCAGCATTTCCCGCAAGGAAATAAAAGGGGCGAAATGCGGCAGTCCCTCTGAATCACACCAAAGTATGTAGCAAATGCTGTCAGCACTGAAAAGAAATGTACAGTTGTTAATAAATCAATAAAACAGTTTTTGTAGAATGGCCCATTTCCTTGTGATTGACCTACAAATGTACACTTCTGATGTTCTTCAGGGACTTCTGAAGGCCGATGTGTTGTGTGACGCGCCAGTCTTTGACGTACAGTAAGATCATGGCTGGAGCTACCATTTAGGAGATCATGACCTCTGTGGGTTTTTTAATTAAAGGAATAGTCAAACATTTTGGGAAACCACAACTGGTCGAGCTTTTGAAGCTTATAAAACACCCACCATGTGGAAGTTTTTTTACTCAATATATTTAAATTTATCAATTAAATAATAAATAAATTGGGGCTTCAGGATTTTGACCTTCATGTTCACACAATAACATTTGAAGAAATGAAAAATCCAAGTATTTAAAAAATGTTAGAAACCTGGTCAAGTATTTCTAAAATCCTGACTCTGGCCCTGAGCAGCACTTGATTTTTCTCTAATGTATCAATAAAACAGAACCAGAAGAAGCTTAAAAAATAGTAAAATGCAGCAAACTTAATTTTGATGAAAATGTCCTCTGACATCCTCTGATATCTTCATATCTCAGTCCCGGAGTTGGAAAGTAAACCAGTATTTGAGGACTGTAAAAGTTCTGGCTCACCTCAGTGTGACCGTGGACTCGTTCAGTCTCTGTGTGACGTTCGCAGTGTCGGGCGTGTTCCTGAATTCCTCGTTGATCCCTGTTTAAAGAGGAAAACACGCAGCATGAAAGATATCAGTGTAGAAGTTCAGATGGCAGATAAGATGAATCGACACATGAGCTTTTGTTCAATTCGGACCTGTTTTATGAGTCAGAACAAACACGTTGAGGGCTGGAAGTTACTCGCTGGACGTAGTTCATGTGAAGGCGCCTGACACTTGGGACACTGGAGGGGCCGCTACCACCTGCAAGATGAGAGCCATGTGACCGATGGTACCGCTAGCAAGCTAATCTGCTTCTGACTTCTCTCTTGGCGATTATTACAACGTTGTTTTATGAGTTAAAGTTTAAAAAACGTTACACTGGACACATTTCAGCAGAACTGATCACTGAAAATCATGTTTGTTGTGTTTTAAGTAACTCTTTTCTCTTTATTATCTGATATTTCTCCACACAGACATTATGAGCAAAGCTGGTGGAAGTCAGTGATAACAAAACTAATAAAGAAATAAGATTTTGAAAACTACATTTCAGGATTCCTTCAGAATGTTACTTTCTGATTAATTATAAATTACGTTTGTACAAATATTCATAAAGGTTATAATGCCATATTTTGGAAGTGAGGTTGGGTTGCTACAAGTCTCTATATTTAGTTTGTTTCTCTCATAATTATTGTTTTTACATTTTAAACACTGCGTTGATTACATATGAATCACAGTGAGGTGCTGCTTTGTCAAACCTTAATTAAACGTGAAAGAATAAAAAAACACGGCAGATTGATTAACACGTTTTTACCTTTGCTTTGAGAGTTTTGACACATTTTTCAGGGATAAGTTAGAGTGATATGTTACTCGCTTCTTTTTAGCGGTCCCTCATGAGACCCCCCGTGTAAATATTTGACCAAATGCTGGTCTAAACACCAACCTGGTCCTGTTCTGGATTCAGGAACAGTCTTTTGGTGTTCAGCCTATAAAATTCACAAACACACTCAACAGGCCACTGAGAAATCAAGTAGTTAATGTGGGTGTAATTTTTGCGGGAACAGTTAAATGTCTTCGTTGTGACACACACTTCTAATATATTTGTCAGCGCACACACACACACACACACACACACACACACAGTGATATGAAACAAGTGAAGTGTGACCGAGAGAGGAGATCTAAACTGAAGTAAAAAGGTGTGAGAGAGAGACAGAGACGGTTGTTGTGAGTTAATGGCTTTGTTTCCAGACGGGATGGTTTGTGGTTTCAGGCCTGCTGACGGGAGTAATGGTGGGAGGGATGACACACACACGCACACAGCTCAGGATCTGTGTGGCTTGGCAAACCACACACGCACACACACACACACACAGACGTACCCAGTGACTAGTCTGTTGCCTCACTTGAATCACAGAACAGACACATTCAGTCACACTCACATTTCACACACTCCCACACACACCTGAGAAAAAGACAAATTACTTTGGGAATTTTTGGCTTTGTGTTGATATCAGTGATGATATTGTGAAACATTTGAGGACGTCATGCCCGTAACGACCAGCATAAGATTACGAAACTTTGATGTTTTTTGTGCATCACAGGCTTCCATAAGATTACTCATCATATATATATACTATTAATGTCAGTGTCTGTGAATCCTGTTTTACTGACTCACCGCCCTGAACAGTTGCCACGTCTTTTCCTTCTCTTTCTTCCTCTCCCACGTCCTTTTCCCACTCCCTTGTTCTGCTCCCACCACAGGTGGTGAGTGCATTCATTTTCACTCTTGTGGGGGTGCTGGCTGTAAGGCTGTGATTTCTGACTGTGTATGTGAGAGAGAGAGGGGAGAGAGAGGGGAGGAGACGGGGTGGTTAGGGATGCAATATGGGACGATTTCTTTGCCATGCATTTCACCTAACTGTGTGGGCTGAAGGCTCTGTACATATGGCTGAGCTATGCATGAACACATGTACATATTTTATACCTTAATATTAGCTGTCCTTGTGTAATCCTGCCTGCTGGAAATGATATTTATACATCACTAAATGGTTTTGCCAAATTTGTTTTAAAGGAAACTGAATTGCTGTGTGGATTATGTTCACTGGTGATGGTTTTTCAGGTCCATAAAGGGACACAAGGTGGTCTGGCTGGACCACAGACCGGGGTTTGCATTCTGTGTATCACATGACGTTTGGTTTAACTAAAACACACAAGTTAAGGTTAAGTAAAGATTGTGGTTTTGGTTAAATACTGAGAAAGATATATGGAAAAGTGAACACGTCCTGAACACGTCCTGTCACCGTTGACTTTTCAATATTTTTTGGGCATTTTTTTGCGTTATTGGACAGTGACAGTGAAGAGGCAGACAGGAAATGGGGGAGAGAGAGAGGGATATGACCATGGATGTATTGTACCGGATCCCAAAATGGCGCACCTGGCGCATACGCCAAAAAAGTGTCTAGCTTCCGGGTTTACTTCCGGGGTACGCAGCTCACTGAATATGCGCAGTAGTATTAATCCCATCATGCCTCTGGCCCAGCCGCGCTGCTCTTACACAGCGGTGACATCATTCAGAACAAAAATGACTTTTCTGGGCTTTGGAAAAGTTTTACAAAGATTAAACCTCCGTGGCTTAAAAATATACAATACAAAGAGTAATAATTGACCATGTTTATAGCTAGATGTGTCCTGTCAACAGTTTTACAGATGTCTCTTTTACAATGATGGTCTATGGGGAAAATGCTTTTTGGGCCGCAGGGGGATTTTTCGTTGCAATACTGCAAGTGGCCACTGGAAAAAACTGGAAGAAAAGACTGAGCAAATTTTAACCCAATTTCAAGAAAATCTGCAAAAGAAAATGTGAATGAATGCTTGTTTCCCTCCACTACCGTTATGTGATCTGGAGTTGGTTCATCAAGATAAACAGTAGGATCTGATGTTTTAGTCTACTGACATTTCTCGGCTCTTCAGTGGACTTTCATGCATTTCATGTACGTCATGATTTATTCACTAAGTCTGTTTCTGTTGCACTTTATCGCACTTTGCTTTTATCGATACACCAACCCAAGCGTAAAAACCTTTTTGCAATATTTCGAGATTTTTTACATTTTTCTGCGCTTCCACTCAGGTTTTTTTTATGCGCAAACAGAAAATGCGCATAAAAACGGGAGGATAGTAGAGCCCTGCGAGGGACTGTTTTCTTATTCCTGTTCCCGCTGGATTTCCGGCCCATCCCGCCGCTCACGCAATGTGTGTGTTCCCAATCGTGTGGGTCATAACGTAGCAAAATTACATTCTCCTCCTCTGCATTTAAACATAACACTTTGATTTTTTGTAGATCATTTGGGTAAATGATTGTCCTGTTTGGTCATTATGAGCCACCGTACCTTGTATGTGTATCCATGGTGTGGTGGACAATGGCAACACTAATGAATGTGCTCGGGTTCAGTCTAGTTCAGTCATGTAAGAGGACTTGCTTAATGTCCGATCTGTTCATGTGGTGGCTAATCTTAATAAATCAGCGGTTATTTATAAGACAGTGTGATCACTGACATACATAAAGGAACTAATTTCTACAATTTTCATTCCGCAGTTTATTTTTTGACCACCTGCAGCAAAGTTTAAACCGCCCGCTCCCGTGAGATTTGCGTTGGGTCCCGCAGGATCCCAGTCCCAGTACAGTTCTCTAGTGGATAGAAACCCACCTACTGTCAGTGAACATTCTGCAGATATGTTACATTAAAAATGTTTCCCATTTATTATGTTGACAGAAAATGTAATCCAGGCAGAAGTTTCTTTCACGAGTATAGTATACAAACTTTGGGAACGTTTAGGAGACAGTCAGCTTTTCAGACAGTCAGTCCATTCTAATTACAACTAAAGGCTTTGGCGATGAGGTCGAACAACATCGAGTACAAAGTCATAATCCATGAAAAAATGAGCCAGAGAGACGTGTTTGAACCGAAGTGTATGAGGGGGGATGGATTGTACAAGTTTCAGTCAATAAAAACAGAAAACAACAGAAGTACCCTGATATAACACATAGCACATTTCTTGAGATAAAGTTGCTCACGTTTCCTTCAAAGATCATCTGAAACACTCGATTTCCTGCCCTAGAATCAGAATATTGACATCCAATCACAATGCGGGCAAAATCGAGATAACTGAACACTTCTTAATACCAGGTGTAAATGAAACAATACTGACGTGTCCATGTGTTCAGCACATCACAGGCGTTATTGGACGCTGCATTTGTTTTTTTCTGTCCATACTGGTCGTGCAGAGATCCGTTAATAAAGAGATTTCAATGTCAGTGATGGGGGACAAAATTCACAGTCCTCATTCTGTGTCAAAAATTACCTCTAAAGCTCAACTGAAGGAATTTTGAAGCTTCAACCGTCAAATTTAGTCAAATCAAGTCTTGAGTTTTGCTCATTTTAGTGCACAGTTCACCAAACTGTGTTTCCTTGCTGAGCTACAGGGACGCACAGTAACAAAGAGGGTGAATGTTGTACTAAAAACTTCAGAGGATACTGACTTAATTTGATCAGAAGAAATCTCCTCACAGCCAGTGTGAACAGGACGATTCAGTGTACATTTGGGCATGTGAGTACTGTTTTAAGACAAAAAATGTGATGGCAGGTGTAAATGGTTTATATGGCTGAACAGGTAACAGGTCAAGATAAAAACTGGCTGCTGTATTTTTCCAACTTGTTTTACTTCGACATGAAAAAAAGACGACACAACTGATGTCAAGATAAATCTGCTTTTTATGTGTTTTGATATTTGCCTAAATTTGCACATATCATCAAAAAATCTAAAATGAAACAATTTCAAATAAACAATATTTAAATGTGTCTCGCCATTTCACCCAGTTCATAAAACACACTTCCCCTCGCTCTGTGCTAAAAGCTGACTGTGCTGCAGTAAAGGCTTCTAACCACTTTGAAAGGCTCGACCTGTAAAATCCTGATGTGAGGTGTTTTTGTTCTCTTGACAGTCAAGAGCTTTTGCTGTGAAGGAGAAGTGATGCAGGGCGCTCTGCCTCCCTCTTCTCCATTTCTCTGCTCGGTCCATTTCAGCGGGGAGGCAAAGGTTTTACTCTCCTTTACCTGACAGCCTTCTGATTTCATCTCTCTTTTATAGCACCGTGACAAGAAATGGAGAGCAAAATGATGAGCCTTTTCTCTCCTCTCTCACCGAGGCGGCCTTTTATGGTTTCCTCTTCCACCGTCTCCATTTCTCCATCCCATTGTCAGCAGTTACACCCCTCCACATCTTTCTTCTCTGTGTATTCCCTCCTATGAGCACATCGATCGGGCTGAACCAAGTAGCCTGAAGAAAAACGGAGAGGAGTGTATGAGAGTGCGCTATTTCTTTTTAAAAGAGAGGAGCAGATGAAAAACGAGAAGCTCCTTTCCTTTCTCTCCCGTTTGCTGGATAACCAAGTGCTGGCGTGGAGCAGTGGCAGATTAAAGGGAGTTTGTGTAGAGGCACAGAGCACTGGTGCTTCAGCTCCCAGAGGTCATTTGGGTCCCTTTGATAGCATTCAGGCCTCGCTCCATCTTGTGACCTGTCCTTAAGATGAGACGCTTTCATCAGTCTCTGCCAGACACAAGAGCCCCACTCAGGATCAGGGGCTCAAATTAGAGAAAGGCTTTGTGTGTGAGAGAGTGTGTATGCCGAGTTTTCATATTGTTATGTATTATTCAATGCTTTTACTGTTATAAAAGCCTTTCCCTTGATCTTTGATCACACAGACTGGTGAGAACAATGCTTAAACTGGATTTTTTTTCAATTATTTGATCGGGAGGGACTGGAGGGGGGTTTGAAAGGATTCAGGCAAGAAAGAAAACAAAACACTTCCTGTGTCCTGTACGCAGACTGTATACTGAATATCAAGTTTGTCAGTATTGACTGTACATACAGGAGGTGGCCACAGTAACAGAAACCTCACAGTATAATGCAATCCAATAGAAATAATAAATAAATACTACCTTTGTGATGCTTCTCATGTTCAGTTTTTTGTAATGTTGGGACATGTTGATGCAATATTGTGTGTTTTACAGGGAGATATTTCACACGACATATATTGGAATCCATTAGAACCCCATCAGAAACTGAGGCTCCTCAAAAAGTAACTTACTGTAGATCTAAATCCATTTAATCATCAATCAATTGATCCTGGTGCCAGTCTATTCATTGAGTTCATAGCAACAGTAGTTATTTGACTCTTTCAGGAGAAAATCAAGTAATTTAATTCAGCAGACATAAAAACGAAACTAAAATTTAATTTAAAAACGTCTGATCTAAAATCTGTGACGTTGCCTGGTACTCCAAGTCACGGAGGAAGCGGACGTGTGACTCTGCTTTTGAATGCATCTTTTTTAATTTGAGAAGCTAAAACATGATGTTGCAGTTACTTAACATGATTATGAAGTTGAACCAAAACCTCTCTGAAATCATCTCAACAAAAGCTGAACATTACTGTACAACCTACACACAAGTAGCATTTAAACGCATTTCTAATTACATTAGATTATGCAGGAATTCATGTTGTTGTGTCCACTCTATAAGCATTTGATTTACTAACAAGTATGTTCTCCTACATTTATTGTAAAACCATATTAGGCAATAGAAAAATAAAGTTTATGATGTCTGTGATGGACCATGATGGTTTTCACTTGATGAATTTTAGAACATAAAACCTCTGAACCTTCAAAAACACAGTAAAAAGTGCTAATTTATTTGTACACCCCATCCTAAGTCAATTACTTTCACATTTTTATTTTGTTCTGCAGTTTGACGCGTCCAGATGAAACAGGATGTTGTGATTGGAGCTAAAGGAACAGTTCGACATTTTGGGAAATACACTTATTTGCTTTCTTGCCGAGAGTTAGATGAGAAGATTGATACCACTTTCATGTCTGTACGGTAATGTAACTGTTCCTTTAATATCGAGGAGGATCTTAGAGTTCAAAAGTAGGATGCATGAAGCACAAAAACAAACCCTGACTTTAGACTGGAGGATCAATCGACTCCTCTATCACCCACTCTTATTGAGGAGGTGGAAAAAACAAAGAGGAGGAACATGTTTTATTCTTTGTTTTATTTCTTTGCCTGAGAGAAATGCACTTGATGTTGGTGATTTTGTCGAATTGAACTCTTCTATAAGCTCTCACATACAGGACGCGTCATTAGGAAGATTTGGGAACTTTATATCAGGGCAAATGGGTTAATTTTTAATGAGGGAAACGAGGGAATGATAAATAATAAACCGGAGCTCAAACTGGTGTCTCCACAGACACAAACAGTTGAGACAGGATGTTGAGTAATGAGGTCTGCAGTACACAGTTATAGTTTAAAAAAAGCATTTTGTGATACACAGTAAGTGATATAAAAGTAAGAACAGAAAAATCAGTTTTTCATTTCATGAGACCTGTAAAATGCAAACTGTGAAACACTCCTCACAGCAATGGCTTTAACTGCCAAGGTGAACACAGGGGTTAACAAGCTCAGCAAAGCAAATAATTGGTACAAATAAGTAATTAGCACAGTGGAAGGGCTCAGATAAAATGTGAAGGAGCACTAATTGAACATGATTATAAACTTCCTTCCTTCCTCCTCCATCAATTGGAGCTGTAACGAGGACGTCCTCAGAGATAATTAGGATCACAGGGCAAAAGTGCCACTTCAGAGAAACTAAGAGGGAGACGGTTTAGTACAGTAAAACCAAAAATACTGACGAAGAATTGTTAATTTCACATCATCGTGTGATGGTTTCAATCATCCCCAAGCAATTTACACTAAGCAATATTTTTCATATTAACACTTAATCAAATTACTGAGAAATCCAACGACAATTAACCAGCGAATTTGCAGTTTTATGTCGGTTTTTAACTATTCTGTTGGTTTAAGTCTCACCACCGTCATCAACCATTTAAACCACAGGCTGCTGTTTCCAGTAAAAAAC
>NTHP01000109.1:1630921-1658651 GCA_003416845.1 Oplegnathus fasciatus
TTAATTGTTTGGCCTATAAAAAGGTCAGAAATTAGTAAAAACTTGCTCGTTTCAATATCATAGAAGGCTGAGAAAAACTAGTATTGACAATTAAGAGCGTGTAAGCAGAACATTTTTAGCATTTTGGCTTAAAAAAATTACTTAAAACCATTAATCGATTATTAAAATAGTTCCAGATTAATTTTCTGTCAATCGACTAATCATTTCAGCTCCAGTTTACATAATAAACAGTCAGCTACATTGACACGTGTAGCATGTTCCTCATTGCTGCTCAACCCTATTTATGTAAAGAAATCGTGAAAAGTTAATAGAGCTAATATATTACATTTAATTAGTCCACTGTCACAGTTCAAGTTCCACTATACAAATCACTATTAAATTCTGCCACTCACAGGTTAAACTTGTTTTTTAGTTTTTGATAACCACTAAGTATGTTTAAATAAATACTGCACTAAGTAATTGTGCAATAACTGTTAATCTGAACATTTTTATGCCAAAAATAACGATTCAATCCATTTAGCAGGGTGAGAAATCTCTTAAAACAGCATTTAGACTCTCACAGGACTCTAAATGAGACTATTTTGGTTGGCAGGGAACATGTTTGATAAACCGAAGAATTTATTTACAGAAAATAGTAGCATAAAGTTCAATGAGTACAAAGTACCAGGAAAGATCACATTTCATGTCAGGTTTCACAGACTGTTCAGTTGGTCAGGGAAGAACAAAAGACGGTCTCCTCTCAGTAATCAGCCATCCATTATATATTCTTCTAACCACACCTGAAGATATGTGTGCAGTGTGTTTGTATTAAATCACTGGAGGAGGCAGACGCAGGCGTTACCATCCTAAAGATGATAACTGTCGTAATGAAATCAGAGACTGTAGAAGATTTGACAGATAGGTGGCTGCTTCCATGTGTACACCTGGACCCATCATAATCGCTCCAATTAATCACTACAGCGTTGTGTGTGTGTGTGTGTGTGTGTGTGTGAGAGAGCACAGTGGTTGTCTGTCTTTAGTGTTTATTTGGCCTCTGTGAGCACTGATATATCAGCAAACCTTAACAAACACTGACTGACTGGATGGCGATGGCGTGTGTGCACGTTACTTTCGTGAACATGTGTGCAACATCTCAGTCAGTCTCACATTAAACCCACTGAGCCCAGTGTTACTTGTATTATTACTGGGAGTTGGTAAATATGTGTGTCCTGAAGTCAAGTTGACGCCTGATGGTCTGTGCTAACTTTAGGCATTTTTTACTTTATAATGCGTACACTATTAGACTACTAAGCACGAATTAATTCATGTAGTACTTCACGAACTACCAGGAATGTACAAGAATTAATAGTATCTCATGCATGAGTTAATGCAAAAACAACACGTTAACAACTAAGGTATCTCAATCATCATGATTTCTGAGTTATGAATGAGGTTCATGTGTTCTTCATAGGTAAGTCTGCAGTTAAAGGGACAGGCCAAAAAACTGACCAGTCACAGCAGTGCACCTGTGTTGTAATCATGATTAACTTAGCATTACTTTTTCATGACTTCATGATCTTCATGATAATTCATGTACCCTTACTATGAAGTGTTACCTGTATTAGTTTAATTCAGATGTTCTGTGTGAAGCATTTTGTAACTTTGGTGCTTTACAAGTAAAGATGAAATTATTAGTCTTCTTGATATGAATGAGATTTGTTTACTGTTTTAAAAGCAGAGCTACTTCCCTTCATTGAACTGGACATTGGCAGTAGAAGATGTGCTTTGTGGCATGTTTTTAAATAAAGTTCCTTTTAATAAAACTTACTTCTACAACATTAGTTCGTTTTAAGTTAAAGGAATGAAGTAACTTTTAAAAGAAAACAAAAAAAAAAGAGGAGGAAGGGAAGGTTAGAGGAGGTCATTGTAGAGAGGGAGAAGTGAAATGAAGCCGGAAGGCTGACAGAGAAGCAGGGAGGGCTTTGTGCTGTATGAACAGGTCATTTGTTTGGGTGGGTCACAGTGGTTAAAGGGCCAGAGGAAAGTGAGGTGCCAAGTTAATGTGACAGGCAAATGAGTGCAAGCCTGTTCCTGGGATTTCTATGGGCTTTATGCAAAGCGAGAGGCAAAAGGGGAAACTGCCCATTCAGTGTGGCAGCAGAACGGAGGAGGGAGCCTCCAACCAACAGGAATTCAAAGCAGCGGTCAAAACACCAGACCGAATATAATACTGCTTTGAAAACTGGATTGAGTCAGTGAGACTAATCAAATAATCAGCCAGCTCTGTTGCTGATGATTAACGCTTTTGTACGGGGTGGATGGATTGGCATGTATGTTTATATATTTTCTTCTTTCTTTTCATCCGGCCAGTAATAAAAACATCTACGCACAAGAGATATCCAAGAATACATGGTATGCATAATTGCTTGGTTGTCCACACTGACAATAATCAATAATCAGCCGTATGATCCAAGAGTTTAAATGTGAATTGACATGTTTAATTGTACAATGACACACGTTACAATGCACCAATGCAGCTACTAAGAAGTGATGAGCTTTGGTTATGAATAAAGCTTCTTAAGAGTTGCAGCAAATAAAGTTTTTTCCTCAAATAAGACTGACCGGATCTCATGTCTGTCCAGGTTTTAATTCTGAGCTTGAAGTTAGCATTCGCTTGGAGATCTCCCCTTGACTGAAAGGTGTGTTAGTGTACGCATACACACAGAAACACATGTAAGCTCAGACAGAGACATGTTGGACGTGCCCTGAATACGTCCACAGGGAGACAACCAGGAGACATCCTGATCAGACGCATGAACAACCTCAGCTGGATCCTTCAGTTCTCCTCCAAGCTCCTCACCCTCTCTCTACAGGCAGTGGTGGAGGAAGTATTCAGATCCTTTACTTAAGTAAAAGTACCAATACAACGATGTAAAAATACATTACAAGTAAAAGTCCTACATTCAAAATCCTACTGAAGTAGAAGAACAGAAGTATTATCAGCTAAATGTACTTAAAGTATTAAAGTAAAAGTACTCATTCTGGAAAAAACAGGACTCCTGTGAGTGATAGCTTTTATATATATGAATTTATAGATTCTTAATACTGATGCATCAATGTTTAAGCAGCATTTTATTGTGGTAGCTGGTTGAGGTGGAGCTGTTTTTAACTACTTTATAGTATACAGTCCAGTTCAGTCTAGTGGTTCCCAATCTGGGGGTTGGGCCCCTCCAAACGGTCATGAGATGATTATTGGGAGAGTAAAGAGGAAAAAGTTCTGATAATCAATATGGATCGATTTTTCTTTTTACTTTTCTCTAATCTTTGATCTTTTTGAGTTATTGGATCATTTGACCCCAACTAGACAAGGTTGGGAGCTACTAGTTTAATCTTTAACAATGTGATGTTTTTTATAAGCTTGTCATGTTTTTTTTTTTTTATTTGAAAAGTAATTATAGCTGTCAGATAAATGTAGTGAAGTAAAAAGTATAATAATTCCCTCCAAAATGTACTGGAGTAAAAGCATAAAGTATCATAAAATGGAGTAATACTCAAAATTGTACTTAAGTACAGTATTTGAGTAAGTGTACTTAGTTACTTTCCACCACTGTGTACAGGTGAGCCCAGATTCGTTCTGTCAATATCATCCTCCATCTTGGACTCACTCAAAGACCCTGAGATATTTAAACACCTTCATTTGGGCAGAAACTTACACCCAACCAAATCCGACCAATCAACAGTTTTCCATACCCTGACTGGTAATGATACTCTTTCCTTGGAGTTTCTGAACTTCATCCCATTTGCTCAACACTCAGCTGTAAACCACCAAAGCTCATGCTGCGATTACAGTTCAACTAGCCGGCAGATATACTGACAAACAGGAGAGATGAACAAACTGGACATTCTCCACTACTCAGCTATGCCTCAAGTTACTGCCTGCGATAATCAGAATCAACAACAAGGCACAACGTAAGCTGAGACAAACGCGCAGCAAGAAAGTGCTTGAGCGATGCCGCGTTCATGTTACATCAAAGTTACTGTAAGTATCAGGTTGAGACATAGTTTTTCTGAAAGCTCGGATTAGCTTGTTCTTGGTACTAAGTAGTACGGAAGTGTCTGAAAAAGCCAACAAAAATGGATGCCTCCAGTCCATGTTCAAGGTAATTAAACCCAAATTTGGATGTAGTGCTATAATGACCATGTCCAGTATGTTTAACGCTCACACCACCAACTCTGCAATCATTAAACTGTCTCGAGTTGTCCGATGACGTGAACGTTCGCAAGTAAGAAATCGAAAGAAATCTCTACCATCCTTTCAACGTGACATTCCTGCAGAAAATGCAGAAACAGGTCTCGCTTCAGTTATACAAGGACTGGGAGGCTCACAGCAAGAACCCAAGAAAGTAAGCTAGCGAGTAGTGATTTTACTATTTCTAGAGGTGTAACAGTACACAAATTCGTGTAAAAGGGAATCTTTCACTACAGGATGTTCAGTTCGGTATGCGACTTCCTCGGCACAGTACGCCTTGCGACCTAAACAATCACTGTCAAAATAGACTATTTATGTCACTACTCGCACTGCGGAACAGAAACTTTTACCTGGAAAGCTCTGGCAGTGCACCAGTTGTTGTAGCATGCTGGTCGGATTAGCCAGGTTAGTCAAGCTCAATGGACAACGATTAGTGTAAAACTGTGTGTCGACATTGTTCAGCTGAACTCAGGGGCCTCATTTATAAAAATGTTCTTAGATTTATACTTGAACTTAGTCTTAAGATCATTTCTCACGGTGTGCTTACATTCGATTCATAAAAGATACAGAACATAAAAAACCTTCTAAGAAGGCCATTTGTAACTTGCACACCTGTGATTTATAAATCTCAAGTTAACTTAAAATTGACGGCACCTGCCTTACAATCTCTGCTTTGACGGCTGTTAGGAAACTAATGTATCTCGCGGACAAAACGTGTAGAATCACCTTGATCATTTCTGGCATGATGCAGCTAAATGATGGCTGTGATATACCCGACCTATCACTCATTTCCCTCTGGAATGTCCCAGTAGCGACGAATCCCAAAGTGGACAAAACTTGTACAGATACAGGTAATGCATGATTACAGCGTGTCTTCCTTTCCAGATTAGGGGCTAAATCTGCGTACAGAACATTTCTCGGGAGACGATATGGATTTATAAGCCATGGATCCTCATGCCCAAAAAAGTCATTCCGGTCTCTGAAAACTCTCTCCCTTCTAAAAGTACGGTTTTCGATATCTTCCAATAACGCAGCCATGGTTACTTCTTTCTAATTTTACATACTATTTATAGAACATCATATCCTGTTTTTAATTCAAAACACCTTGCGTCTGTCATTGTTCATAAAGATAACGTAAAGTTCACCACAGGCTTGGGCGCATATGCGTCTCAAACTGCAATACCCCGACAAAGCCAGCAGGAAAATCACTTACGTTAAGTCTAGAGTCTGCTTAGAGATACGACCATTTCCACGTCAAAGTAAAGTTTTATAAATAACTACTTATACGTGGTTTTCTGCTTAAGTCATACTTAAGATCAAAATTGATTGTAAGTCCATTTTATAAATGACTCTGTCTGTCTTGGAAACACTTCAAACATGTCATTTACAACGGCATCGCCCGAATGTTCCCATTAGCGGATCGAGACAAAAACAGACTGGAAGGCGAGTCCTTCTCCTCACAGCGTTCAGGCAGCCTCTCACTGCAGATTCGGACCAAAGTAATAAATAATGCTATAGAGTGTGTATCACTGCGGATATGCAGCCATATCTGGATTGAAGCTTCCGGTCAAAGTGCTTGAACCCCGCTACAGTGTACCTTCACGTGTGCATGTTAATCAGTCTTGTGCTGCCCTCTATAAACGAGCGCAAGCTGCAGTTGGAATTATCAACAGGCCAGAGTCTTATTATTATTTATTTTTGTTATTTACTTATTTTTATTGACAATATGCCAGTAATTGACTGCCTTAACTCTGACAGTAAGAATTATGGCCAATGAGTCACTATTGAATGTTTACATTTTTCACTTTTTTTGCAACAGTGAATTTTGTGTACCGTTACACCCCTGCCAGAAAGTAACCTAGCTAACAGTGACCTTTAATTATTTCAAGAAATCAAAGAGATGTTGTAGAGATGTGAGGGGGAATAAGCATTACATGTGAAAAGACACAGACAAACTGATTCTAAGAAAAATCTGTGCATTGGTACATTTGTAAACACTAAAACACGCAATAGTTGGCTTTGCTCGTGCCAGAGCAAACAGACAAACTGGCAATTTCTAGAATTGCAGAAGCAAAATCTCTTCCTCTGTCTGTGTCTGCCCTGTTTCTCAGTCTGAGTTTCTCTCTCTGTCACACACACACAGACGCAGCATATTCCCTCTACCTCTCTCGACCTGTCTCACACACCATTACCCCTGTGAGGCGAGGAGACAACCCTAGCCAGGGGAGAGGGGGAGGAGGCGCGGCATCATGGGTAATGTCAGTAGACACATGTCAAAAGTACAGCCTGTGTCCTGAAAAAGCTGTGTGCTGTGTGACAGCGGTCCGCCTGCCGCTAACCCTGCAACACCCACCCACCCACCCACCCTCGACTCGGTCCAGCTGACAGAAAAGCTTCCTGTGTTCCCCCCCGAGGGAGAAAGAGAGCAAGAGAGAGCAAGAGAGAGCCAGCAGGGAGGGTCATCAGCACTACTCCGCGAGGATAAATGCTTTTCCTCTTGCAGTCTCACCTCACTGCACAGCTATTGTCCTCAGGAAGAGTGCAGAGGGGTTTTGTGTGTCAGAGAAAAGCAAAGTGTGAGAGAGAAGTTGTGTGTGTGTCAGACAACAGCAAAGAAAGACAGGCAGCGATCATGTGTGTGTGTGTGTGTGTGTGGACGGGTTGGGGGGGGTTGGGGGTAGTTTACAACTCAAACACACACAAATCACTTGACAAACCTCTCAGCACCCCAACCTTCCTCTATCAGTCGCACAACTACAAATCAAATATTTGGCTTTTTAACGAGACAGCCTTTCTGCTGTTCAGCCATCATAATCTACACATCACTACACCACATGGCCAAAAGTATGTGGACAGTACAGAGTGGGCATTAATGTGCTGCTATAACAGCCTCCACTCTTCTGGTTTCAGGCTTTCCATCAGATTTTAAGACCTGGCTGCAGGGATTTGCTCCAATTCAGCCACAAGAGCATTAGTGAGGTCGGGTACTGATGTTGGGCGGTAAGGCCCGGCTCATCCCAGATGTGTGATGGGGTTTTGGTCAGGTCAAACTCAGAAAAGCGTATCTTTATATTTGAGCATGGAGACTCATTAATCTTGGAGACACATATCTGTGGTAAATATTCATAATACAAGTTCCGCTTACTTACTACTCAGGTTTTCAAGTGTATTCCACAACCTTCTTAAGCAATGGACAGTACATAACTTCAGTCACATGATAACAGGTGGTCATGGGAAGTAGTCAGAGTCATCGACCAGTAGTCAGTGGACAGCCGAAGAGAGATTTAGGAGGCCGTTTACATCCGACGCCAAAGAGTATTTTTAAAGACAGGAGTTATGATCTCCTCCCATTTATACTAAGTAAGTAAGTGGACCTTGCATTTAGAATATTTACTACAGACATTTCTTTATGGACCTTTGTGCATGGGGGCATTGACATGTTGAGACAGGAGGAGGTTGGAAGCACACTATTATCTAAAATCTTACTGTGTGCATTACGACTTCCCTTCTTTAGGACTAAAGAGCACCAGTACCAGTATACCAGTTAGTGTACCAGATAAAATGGATTCACAATATAGGTATGTAAACACATACAAGCTAATTCGTTCTAGCTGAAAAGCAGCTAACATGCTACTCTGAGAGCACAGACGTGTGTTTGCGTCTGTCTGAGCGTGTATATACTTCCATCACTGAGCTAACACGAGGTAACACAAAGACAAATAGTGCAGATTGCTGTGCTGCGGAACGCTGATCTGGGATCTGAGGAGAAAAATGGAGAAAGGCTTGATTTCAGAGTGCGCTTGGATTTTCAGAGAAGTGGTTGGCTGAGCTGAGATGAGAGATTAGATCAGTTAATAGGACATTAATTAGTTTAATTAGCGAGATAAACTACAACTCCTTCTCCTTAAAACTCTTAAGTAAGAATGAAGACATACTAATGAGCCACACTGTTAAATGTCAAATCTTTAATTAATTTACTAACTTTTTAGCTTTCAGTTTCTCCTAATTTTAACTCTATGTCTAACCAGTGGAAAACATAATATAGTTTGCATGTGCTCTTTGTGAAGCAGGGCCTCACCCCATGTTGATATATAGTCATTGAAATGCTGTTGAAACATTGGGTACATTATAGGCTATAAGTAACCAAGACACTGGTATTTACAGGTTCCCCATGATTACAGATTTTATGGATGTCACTTTTGTCACTGTTTGGTAAATCAATGCTTACTGAGACTGTTGAAGCTCCACCTGTAACTCACTGCCTCCAGCTCCTGTCAATGCAAACAACCAACCAGCATTAAGCCTCCATCATAATCTGAATGATTCTGGAGATAATATGTAATATATATAATATAATATGTCATAAATATGAAGAAAGAACAATTATTTTACTTTGGTTTCTATCGGTCGAAGACAAACTTAAATACATGTGATTCTGACGAAACTGCTGGCGAGTAGGTGGAGTACAGGTAATATAATCCAAAGACAGCAGGGTGGACAGCACGTGATTCTGTTTCTACTAAACTGGGTGTGTTAATAGGCGGACGGGTTCATATTCAGTCCATAACATTCTCTGTAAGGACCCTCGCAGGCATGAGCAGATGACAAAATGTACATCCAGTGGCAGGAAGTATATTTTGAGCTTTAAATTGTGGTGGATCATAATTTACAATATATGTTAATCCAGTAAAAGCTCTTAGAGTAGTAGACAATAGTAAGTAGAAAATATAAAAAAGACAAAAAGCAAGTACTGCAAGCCAAGAAGCATACATAAAATTGACAATAAAATGACAAAATATTATAAAAAATATGTACAATATGACTGTTTTTTTTTTAAATGAAAGAACTGCACAGTATATTCAAAAACATGTACAGTTTTGTGCAGGAATGTGCAAAAGTTCACAGTATACAAAGTATGTATGTGCAATGTGCAAGATAGTAATCCCAGCAGAGAGAAACATTAAACTGATTTCCTTTTACAATCAATAAAGTTGAATTTGGTTTTAATGGAGCATTACTGTTAACATGATGGTCATCCCAGAGAAAGAAGCATCATTAAGCACTGAAAGTACAACCGCCTGATGTGGGTGTTGCATGTGTGGGTACATGCGTGTGTGTGCATGTGTTTAGTGAAATCACAACATGACTTGAATTACATCTGACAGTAAACTATGTGTGGTGTTTAAAAGAGACTCTGCTGAACGTCGTCTCACGTCAACATGTATTTATCTCTGAGCCGCGTTTCCTTCACTCAAAATGCAAATGAATTCAAATCTGCCACTCAGCTCTAATTAAGAGGCAGCATCAGAAATAGCAACAAACTGAGATGTTTTAATGGTTTTGTGCTTCTGGTATTACAATAATGATTGACTCAGTGTGAGAGCACGATGATCACACAGTCACACACACACACACTAATGGAGAAACAAAAGAGTGAGAACTGTTTAGATTTACTATTCAGTGAAACATTATTCCTCATTATCAAGAATTATTATGCTACTTGAATCTCACAAATAAAGTGATACTTTGTCACTTCTACTGGACGTCTCCTTATTGTGCTGCAGAAGATGGGAGGTCAATATGGCCTTAAAATAACAATGTTGTTGCAAGGTATTTTTGCTTTATTATTATAATTACAGTATTTTTGAAAAAAAGAAGGTTCACAAATGCATTTCTGATGCACACACAAATATAATAATGTAATGTATAATAATTTTCATCAAAAAGTAGTTGGTTGGTTGGTCAGTTGGTGCGCTGGCTGACAGGATGTTTTGGAGGAGCAGACAGAGAATAACTCTGATTACAGTCATTGATGCATGCGGACCTGCTGTACTGACCTTAGTTACCTGATTAATATCAAATTATAAAACTAACTTGCATGCACGATGCAGGCCAGCCTGGGTAAAATGTGTCCAGCAGGTGATTATCAAATTAACTTCAGCCTGGTGTTTTGACTGACTGCAGTGGTGAATGTAGTTAGACAGACTAGATGAGGATGCATGTGGTCTTTGTTGTGTGATGTAGTGTTTCTGCTGTTTCTCTGAAGCTTAACTGAAGTCGCTCCTTTTTGAAACCGAATCTTGCACAGCCGAGACAGCAGCACCCTCACTTTCACTTTCCCCCATGTGTTGCTGCTATACGTAGTTATGACGTAAATAAGTCAACCCGTTGCAATATCTGTATATTGTGTATTGTAATCTTTATCGCATTATTTGTACTTGTATTATCTTGAACTATATGATATGGCACACCGCTACTACACAACCAAGGTTTTGTTTAAGATGTTTCTTCTTTAGCAAACTTTGAGCGCACATTAAACTAACAACATTGTTCAAATTACTGTGTTCAATACTGTTGACAATCACAGTGAAGCTAAGCAACATTTTTTACCACAGAAATGTTCCAGTTTCGACAGACGTCAAAGGATCAGTTTACTGTTTATGATAATGCGCTCTCGTCCTCCAGAACATCACTTTCATACAAAGAAAGTACATTACAGAGAGACGACTGCGCGTATATTTCAATCCTCACCTTCACCTGATGACCTCTATTATTCCACCTTGACCAGACAAAAAACTCTGTGCTTCATATCTTGATGGAGTGTAGATGTACTTAAGTAACCCCTCATATTTTCCTTTCAGTGTCTCCACAGTAACATTACAGAAGGCAGTGAGCATTATAAGAGGCACAGGCAATTGCCCTCATTTCAGCCACAGACAAAAGCCAATGTTCTGGCGGCTCTTAAGTAAACTGTTGAGTGTCAGTCAAGGATCCTTCAAGGCTGCAGAAAATTGTATGGGTCTTTTTTTCCATGACAACTACCAATCTGAGGATATTATGAGTTTCTCCGTTTAAAAAGAAACCTTGTATTGACAGATACAACATGATTTCTGTTTTATTCATTATTATTCCTTGAATGACAGAGTTGGTTTTATAACATTTTTACTGTAGCTCAAGAGGCGTGTATTTACACTGCTGTCAATCTTTCTTGCACAGGATGATAATAACTTTTGTTTGGGAAAAATTATTTCGCCAGAACAAACTCTACAAACTAATAAGCGGTCACTGATTTGCAGTTTGTGTCTAAGTAGTCAGTTCATTCAGCAAAGTCATATGGAATAGATTATTATGTAAATCCCACAAGGAAGCACCAAGCTCAGCACCGTAGGGAGCGTGGAGATCATAGTGTCGTCCCTACAGGTGGATGCCGGGGCGGAGGTGGGGCTGTTGAAATGTTCTATGAACAGCAGCGGCAGCAGTGAGTGTCAACACAGCTTTCAGGTAAGCAGTGTGGCAGCAGAAGAGTGAGCAGAGCACCGACAGCTTAAGTACAGTGATGATAGTAATTCTTTTCTGCTTCTGTGCATAGTGTTATTAACTGAAGTTTTTGTATTGTTGCTCCTACTTTTTCATGCTTTTTGAGGACTTTGAGGAGGCTCAGACAGTTTTTTCTTCTCTTGTCTGGCCTTATGTCTACACTAAGTAGACAGGGGCTGTTTTTCACACCCCAAAACACTGCTATTCTTAAATGTTCCCCAGAGTTTCTGAAAAATCTGAACTCGCCGGTGTTGTGTTGCAGTGTAGATGGGAAAAGAAGAGTTTCACCGAAACGATGACATAGGTCTTAACAGATATAGTTGTGTGTTGTGAAGCACAAATGTGAAGAGACAAACTTTCCGACACTTTTGATTGTCTTTGTGATTGCTTGTTAACACAATATGGGTCTTTTTTCATAAATATAAATTTATGTTCTTGTTGGCAGACAACTTCAAACGCATAAAACAGTGATTTGATTGACACAGGAGTTACTGTCCACCTTGGTTAACAGGTGGCATTTATGAGATTTAGTT
Organism: Oplegnathus fasciatus; assembly: GCA_003416845.1. Classification (NCBI taxonomy): domain Eukaryota; kingdom Metazoa; phylum Chordata; class Actinopteri; order Centrarchiformes; family Oplegnathidae; genus Oplegnathus; species Oplegnathus fasciatus. Next base: position 1,643,000 of record NTHP01000109.1, read on the forward strand.
GTTCACCGACCCACAAAGAAGGAGAAGATATTTAGCCATTTTTTTCTAATCTTTTGGCCTTATTATTGTGACCAGAAGACTTTACGAAAACAAACCGAAAATGCTGGCTTGGATGGAAGTAATCTTCTTCAGACTGATCCACCTTAGTGTGGAAATGGCCTCAGAGGAAGGTGGTGCAGCAGGTGTAACTCTACACTTTAGAGAGGGTGTATTTAAGCTTGTGTGTATGTTCAGTGTGAACGTCCGCTGGCTTTTAACAACAGCAGACCAAAGTCACCACAGATTGTGTGCTTGTGCTTTGAGGACCCAACCCATTTAGGGAATTCAGAGGGTATTAGTCAGCGATTTAGGTACTAATGAATGGGTTGCCAAGCCACACACACATAGATGTGTCCTCGTCAAACACACACTCTCTCTCTCTCTCACACACACACGCTAATCCTTCAGTGAATTGTAACTAAGCATTACTTTCACCCCAAACCCTTCTTCCTGCCATGCTAAACACCAGTTCATGGGACACCATCTGGTCTCCTCCCTTAAAAAAAAAAGAGATCTTGTCAAAGCAGCGTGAATAAGCACACAGTGCTAAAAACCCAACGGGCAATCAAAGACTCCAAAAGCTAAGTGAAGATGAGAAGCCCAGATATTGCCCCATTACTCATCCTCTGACCCCAAATGTGATGTCCATTATAGCACACCAACCATTGGGGTAGAACCAATCCTAACCCAGTTACTATTTGCATATGAAAGGCTTTAGCCTCAGAATATAGCATCCAGAGAGGTGGTTCTGGCTCTGATTTCAAGGGATATTTAGCCCCCTATTCAGCCGTCAACAAAGGACAGGCATTCAGACAGGCAAGGAGGGAGGCAGTGCTCGCTGAGCCGTCACAGAGCTCATTTGTTCTCTTCTGTTTACTTAAGCCTCCCCCTCTTTTTTTCTCTTTCCTCCAGAGGCTTCAAGCATGGACGGGTGGATGATTGGGAACCCTCCTTCCATCGCTCCATCCCAGTGGGAGAGATAAACAGCAATTTAAATGGTAGTCAGAAAAAAGGTTTTGATTTGCATGCATTTATCGGTCAATCAGCAATGCTGACAATCATCATCAAACTGTCGGTGCGCCGTTGAACAGAATTATTTATTTATTTTAACACCTTCATCCTTTGTTCAGTTGTTAGTATTGTGTGTGTCTGTGCATCTATCTTTGGTGTGTGTGTGTGAATGAGTATGTGTCCATGCACTGTTTAAATGTCTTTAGTCTCTGATAGGGAAACACTTGATGAAGGTGAAAGGCCTCCTAATCTGATTTCTGCCCCCCACCCACCTCCAGCCTCCTGTGTATTTGCAGGGAGATTGCTTAGACAACTGAGGGGAGAGGTATTTGTAATTATATAGGTGGACTAAGGGGTAGACTGGAGGCCACATGGACTAGCTTTGTCATGTCTAAGAAGCAGGGGGAGGTTGAGTCGTACTGCACGTCCCTCACGTATTAAACAAGGTGCTGTTAGACGGAGGCCTGGAGACAATAAAGCATCGGCTGTAGATTAGCTGGGTGTAGTGTAGCGTGGTGGGAGATGAAGAAGTGAGGAGAGGGAGGCAGGTATGAAATACTGCCAAGACAAGAGTCCCATTTTGAAATGTGTACAGGGGATTGTGAAAGTTTAACGCCAGATATAAGAAAGCTACAAAGAGATGGAGTTAAGTAACGACGCACTTTGTTTAAGCAAAGCCAGCAAATATATGAAGTAGTTAGACCACCTGCAATAATAAAAGTAGAGCCTGACCAATAATATGTTATTGTTTTATTGATACTGGTATTTGATCTCAAACATATTCTAGACGTTTCTTTTCTTTCCAACATGTGTTTTAATCCTGGTTCAACCATGTAAAGCACTTTGTAACACTGTTTTGAAAAGCGCTGTTATTGCTATTATTTATTATTATACGGCGACACAGACATATCTGCAATTAAGCTTAGAATTATATAAGACTGTGAAAGGATCCATTCTTCACAACCTGTACTTTTTATTTCTATAGCTTTTTTTCTAGATCTTATTGCCTATATGTCTTTTCTTACACTTAATAAAGACTACATTTTCAACCTATCGGTCATAATATCTTCACTATTTATCTGCCAACTGCTGTGATACTAGAAATATGAAAGCTTAACATTAACACACTGTGGACAGTTGTGGAGGGGTTAAAAACATAATGTTTCTGGATTAACTAGATTGAGAAAGAAGAGTTAGTTTCTGCCTTATGGTGACATGTTATGTCATAACATGTTAATACCAGACAAACTCAGCACCAACTTCAAAGCAAAATCATGCCTAAAATGCCTAAACACAGCTGATATACCTTGCATTTTTGGCCTCATTTCTTATTTGTACTTATCTCGTTTCAACAAATTCTTGGTTAAATGAAGCATCGAGTCACATCGAGACATTTAAGGTACAACTACAGTGTACTTTTTTCAGCTATCTACAGTAAATAACAGGTTTCAGTTGAGAACAAATAAGCCACAGAGGAGGAGATCCATCCTGGAAGAGGCAGAGATGCGACTTTCTCCTCTGACAGTAGACTCAATAACTCACTGCAGCCTGACGATGTGTTTTGAGAAAGAGGCACAACTCATTTCTCTTGACGGGAAAACTCTGAATACATTTTTGCTACAGCTCAATCCACCTACACATGTGAATGCAACATATTCTGTCAGGGAAAAGTCTTTTGGGAAATATGAAAAAACATTAACTAAGTACAGCAAAAAAAGTAAATCAGAATTCTTGATAATAAAATAACTCCCTAGATGCTCCACAGAACGTACACCGACTATAACAACCTGAACAACTGTAACAACTCAAAGATAAAGTAAAACCTCTTGAACACCAAAAAACACATGCTGGTAACAAGCATCATATTAATTAATCATAGTTAGACTTGTTACATATTCATCTGCTGAATCAGTAACTTATCTCAAACTCCAAATATGCAGCACCTAAACGATATATTTGTGGTGACAGCGGCAGTTCTACAGCCACTTCTTTAATTATATCCATTGCTGACTCTTTCTCTTTTTATGATATATGTACGCTTTGATGTAAATGCTCAGCAGAACTGAGATGGAGCATGTTGTTCTTTATTGGACACTGAAGGCCGAGGCTTCAGTACATTTACATTAATTAGCGACGTTCTCTAAAGCTGCTGAAACAGATCATTTGTTTCTCTTCTCAACTGACACAACAACACCAAAGTCACATTGTGATTCTCCAGGTTTTACTTTAGATTTTTCCTCATCATCATTCACGTCCACATTACTGCTGAGTTAAAGAGAAATGAACTGAAAGAGCAACAGCAATATTACTGCTTGTGGAAATTATGAATTAAAATCTGCCAGACCTGCTGAAACCATTTTCATGCATGGATGAATGTTGAAGAGGTGAACAGAGATTCTCCTCTCACTAAAGGCTTATAAGTACTTTTTCTGCCAAGGGGAGGCTGGTGTTTATGCATCGATTAGTCAGAAATCACAATCTTAAAAGCCGTCAACCTGACAGAACTAAATGACGCATGGGGCAGCTTTCTGAAAATGATGGATTAGCCTTTAAGCACATTTTTTTCCCCCACAATCAATATCTGTTCAGGTCATTGCAGTCACATGTCAGTCATTATTCAAACTGTGATGTTGGTGATTAGAGTCTTTTGTTTGTCTCTGACTTCAATGCTGCATTTACAGAAAAAAAACTGTGTAAAAAAACCCCAGTAATTTAACACTGGTTCTCAGTACTGACCCAAAAAATGAAGTTTTATTGTGCCATGCCTGATACAGATATGACTGCAGTTCAAAAATACACTTTCAATAAATAAGTGAGGAGCCTCTTCCTGGTCAAGATATTTATTGTGAGGAATTCAGAAAGGTATTTGGGCAGAGGCTTGTTCCTCCTCCAAAGAAGAGAAAACCAATCAACTTTGTGTTACTGTCTGTAATCCATCACTCCCAGCAAAATGCAGGGCTCAACAATAAGGATTGCCCGGGGCAAGTAAAATGCCACATCGGGCTAGTAAATCTAGCAACACACGAGAATTAAACACATCTTTTTTTCCCGGAGCTGATGATGGAAGTAGCTACAGAGTGAGCCATCTCACTTCCTTCTCATCTCTGTTGAGAGTTGCACGTGTACAGTACCGAACGGCCACTTGCAGGAAAATGGCGGCAGGTAAAGACAAAGTTTATGAGCTGAATCGCAAGCGAGCATTTCAGTTATCCTGGAAACAGGAGTTTAGTTGGGTGGTGTTAGAGGATGTGGGTGAAACTCCAACTATGTATTGTGCAGTTCTGATTCATTTACTTTAATAAAGATTAAACATGACAATCAAGTTTAATCTTTGTTGTTATTTGATAACCGCTAATAAATAAAACATTTGTATAGGGGCAAGTAAAGATTGACTTCGGGCAAGTAGATTTCTGACACACTTGCCCAAAAAAACATCAATGATGAACCCTGAAAATGTTGAAAACATGGTTTAGATAGCTTTTATCAAATTTACATCTATTTTTGGTGGACTACTGGTGGTAAACTGGTCGATGGGAGACATATTTTTAGTTTGTTAAACAGACAAATATCAACAAATAAAAAGCAATAAAAAGTCAAACTTCTTAATCACAGCTTGTCTGCATCACTGTCTGGTATTGACACTCTGACTAGTTGACAATTGTGTGCTCTCTCATGCTTAAAAAAACTAATCAATAATCAATCTCTTACATCAGAAAATCATTGCTGCTCCATTCCCTAAAGACTAGCATGTTGGATCTTTGGCCATACTCGAATCAGTCACTGCAGAGCCCATGTGTTGCATCTGCTGTCAAAGGCAGAATATCTGCTCTCATATCAATGGTTCTGAGTTGGTCAGACATGCAACATGCACTAAAGTTTGAAACTATGGATAACAGTTTAGCAATTATTTTCTGCGTCAGAAAAAGGACAAAGTGGTCCAGGAGAAACTGGTGAACCCTTTCTGCACTGGGACACGTGGCACTGTCCAAGGTGCTGAATGAGTTCTCGCTGCTGAAGGAATGTCTTAATATCTTAAGCAATATCAGTTTTGTGTATGAGAGAGAGCAACATATACTGTACATCATGGTTGTCAGGATTTATGGCTCCAAAATGATCTAAATCAATCAAAAAGCACCCAAAGAATGTCTTCTTTAACACAAAGATTGTTCACTGACTGATGAGTAATGCCAGTAAAAGTACAAGATTAAAAATTGTCTAATGTGACAGTTTTGATTCTTTGTCATCGCTTCACTTCTTTCATCATCTAATGCTGAACTGCTCTGTTCACCACAACTAAAAGAAATCCAGCAGAGACACAGTTTCATGAAAGTAGGGTATTTTAAACATAATTGAGACTGCAAACATTTCACTACTTTCTTCTCAACAGGGTGTACCATCAGCTCTCACCACCTAACTTGCGATCCTGTCATGTCTACAGTTTAATCTTGAATAGTTTTATTTCTGCAGCTCTTTTCCTTCCATTCAGAATGATATTGCGAATATTAAGTGCTTCACAGCATACACACTTTTATTCCACAGTAATCACACGGAGAGCAAACAAGTGCAAACCTTGTGGCAAAGGTTAGATGGTTTGTAGTCAAGCCTCTTGTCTCTGTGCCTCAATCTCTTTATCCCTGGACTGAGCTGGTCCTGGCCCGGGGCCCGTTCCCAGGCTGTGTGTGTGTATCTTTATCCTCCCAGCAGGGAGTTATCTGGGGGTAAAGGGCTCACTACTGTTTTTACATAAACAAAGACTTTGGGATGAAACGGAGAGAGCGTCACGGCCAAATCCCTGTGCCTGGCTGTCGGCCACCGCTCCATGCCGATTCACCTCAGGCACCTTGTGGACACCACGCTGGTCCTGGTAATTAAGCGGCACAGACAGGCACCATGATTAAACTAAGTGACACCAGAGACCGAGGCGGGGCCACCACACACACAAAGTACTGGTTACAGCCATCACTGGAGAGTTTCCATTGGATCAGACTTCACTTCAAACAGCAGATTACATGATAGATGTGTAAAGTGCAGCCTGATACTTAACATCCAGTTATTTGAACTGTAATACAGTCACACTCATTCAGGGAAGCACAGTTGTATTGATGATGCAAAAAAAAAATATATCACACCCATATTAAAACATTAATTAATGTTAACTAAATAAATAAAACAAATAAGCATATAATGTTTGCCATAATATATCAATTCATATATCTACTATTAACATATAAACTTTAAAAGGACGAGGGCAGTGGAGACCGCCTGCTCATCGGGAGCCATTTGCTGTTCAGTGTTTTGTTCAGGGACACGATGAAATATGAACAAGAGGAGCTGCGCAGTGAACCACCAGTCCTACAATTAATGAAAGACCCCTTCTTCCACCTGAGCCACAAACCCACTGAGACCGTCCTCCCAGGAAGAGCAACAGCATCAGTTGTTTCAGCAAGTGCACCAAAACGTCATCTTTATGTTTAGGTGGCAAAGCCCTCTAGCGGCCGTTGAAATTATGACGAGGACAAAGGAGGAAGTCAGGCAACGTTATTAAAGAGCAACAGAGTCCGTGTAGAGAGGCAGTCGGGGTGAATGGTTGGGCCAACAAAACATCAGACTCTAACCAAGAGTCCGCTAGTTGTTTCCCACAGACAACGTTGGTTTGTTTTAAGCATGACCACGGTCGTTCCCAAACCTAAACAGCGTTTATTACTGTAACCATGATGACAAAACTCCACTAACCTTAGCAAAGTAGTCATTTTAACCCAAAACACTATGTTTCCCTAAACCTAACCAAACCTTAACCATGGTGTTGTCAGATCATAAAACTGATTTATTTTTCAACAGTGATTTATAACGGGGGAGGCAGACAAATGATGTCGTTCTGACGACAGGACGTCAGATCAGAAAACACTTCCATGCTATGTTCTAGAGGGTACGCACAAACAACACATTTTTTTGTTTAATTTGGAGGACTTGTTGGACCCACTATAGGGATAAAGCCTATCAGAATTATTCTTTTACCCTTAATACTGGACAATACATTCTTGTGGGTTGCGAGACGTAAAGTGTCGTTTTGAGCTTTTTAAACTCTTTGTCTTGTGCCAAGTTAGTGTTTGAAAGATTGAAAAACTCAGTTGAGAGCAGATTTTACCTTGAAAATCAGCTTTATTGGTAGCCATCCCTCCATCGACACCTGGGAGAACACTACCTATTGTTCACATCACACCACTCGCAGTTCAACCACAGTCGCTCATACTACTCTTCGTACGTATAATGCAGAGAAAACGTACAAAAGACAAGTCTAAGATTTATTTGCAGAATAGATAGATTAGTTTACCACTACATTTTCTTAATAATAAGGCTGTAATTACTCAAAAGCATGCGTAAAACTTAACAGAAACAAATCCTGGTTGTCGATGACCGTCGCTGAGCCAATACCATGTTGAAAATGATCAGCCTCTTCACAGAACAGATATCACCAGGATCCACTTGAATCCCTGCACACACAAGTACAACCCACCCTGCATTAACTCACAGCACTGAGGAGGCTCCAGAAAAACATTACTGACTGCACATCAATGCCATCTGAAGCCACCTGCCATCTCACTCTTGTTGCGATGACTTATCGCGAAGGCCACCCACATCCCTCCTCTTCCTCCCTCCGCCACCTTGTGTCAACAAATCTTGGACATCCCTATAAGAAGAAACTAGTGCCAAATCCTTGTACTGCAGCAGAACAAAATATCCGTAATATCAATGAAAACGTTCCTCTCTTCTGTGACAGACTCTGAATACTGTCACGTTGTAGTGCGTTTATTCTCATCTGAGCACCATCTAAACTATCCTGAGTATCAACAGCATGTTTGTATTGTAAGACTCGGGTATAATAATCCTAGCTTGTAGTACTTCCAACGATAACACCTGAAATATGTTAAAAAGCCCCTTTACTGCAATACGGGATGACAATCTGGGACTATGACAGTCTCTCTGATGCCACAACACATCAAAGCAAAACCTGGAGCTTGGGACTGGGTACAAAGATCATTGGTTTAAATATAAGTATTCAAATCTCAAATGTTTTCTTATGTCTTTCCCTGCAGATACATTATTGCATATTGCATTATATAACCCCATGTGTAAATCATGCATTGCTATTAATAAATCAGCTCTCCCCCACAGCTAATAAACAGTGATGTATAACAGAATATGACAAAGGTTCAGTCATAAACAAATTGTGTGATTTCTCTGTACTCAGTCCCTGCAGGGAGCCAATTCACCCTTGACAGTTTGTTGCCACAAAAGAAAAAGCATATTAGAATAAATATGAAATATGAAAATATCCAAAACCCAAATCTTCAGAGTATACATGAACTCCATATCTATCATATTGCTCTTTGGTGTCATCTGAAAACCAAATAACTTGACAGCTTGACTATTTTCTGTGATACTGAAAAGGGATTTTGAGACACAAGCTTTCGCCTGACAATATCAGTATGATGAGAAATATAATTCTTTTTTAGCCTTTATTTAGACAGGAAGTTACACTGGTGTCCAGTACAACCATAGTCTGATCTGTTGGCCAATGCACTGCTCCACTGAAGTGGCTGAGAAGTTCCTTGCTCAGAGGCAACTGTTGCTCCAGATTTATCCTGCCCGTCAAGGGATCGAACCGGCTTCTCAAACCTTTAGGCCACTACTGCCAAATGTTTCCCAGTGTATCAGTAACTGAAATACATGTTTTGATCAAATTAAAAGCTGAAAACTTGGTTTGTCCTGAATTTTAATTTTACAATTTCCAATCACTGTAAAGAATTTTTACTCTTTTCATGATGACAAAGTGGGTCTCCATGTTTTACATCAAGCCGCATGGGGACTAAAGTAATTTACTACATGGGTCAGATCTGCTAAGAAATACACAAATAATCATACTTATACATACTTTTAATACTTAACATTCGGTGATAAAAGTCAGCCTCCTCTTTCATGCTGAAAATTATTAAAAAAAAATTTTGGAGGGAATTTGAGGACATTTTCTTGTGTGGTTTGAAGGCAAAATGTCTTAACCTTAACACGCACAAACAATCTCACACCAGTTAAAAAATATCAATATCATGCATAGATGCACTGCAAAATATACCATGTGCCACACACTGTCTGTTAGAAAGTAGTCCTGCCAGCTAGCTCCCAAGGAAATTATCTCTGATTGACAGACTTCTGTGGGAGCCATGGAAACCAACGAGGAAAAATTGAACCAGTAACAGAAATGGCTGACATGAGTGACTGTTGGTGGGGGTATTGTGTAGGTCTGTGTACACGGTGAGAGACGCTGCACTCGTCAGTGTGCTTTCAAAGCCCGGGGTTCCCACTGTTTGCTCATGTCCGTGTGTGTGAGCATGTAGCTGTGAAATGTTTATTTGCAATACTCCCCGTCTGTTCTTGTAACAGTGTCAGCTATATCCCGCTGCATTTAGTGGCCGTTTATGTGAAAATGTACTAGCAGCCATCTGTCATCTGCTATCTATGCAAAGAGAAGGCCAGCAGCACCTTTTTCATTCTGCATTCAAAGCACTTTGTTTGCATTTGGCCTGTCAGTGATCAAACAAGCACGACGTCATAACTGAACATCCCATATCACGGGGTCTGAAACACAACAATGGGCTGGAATTACACTGCACACACACACACACACACACTGCTTCAATGGATTAAGATAAGCATGTTTGAGTTCCTCTTATAGAAACAGATACAGAAAAAAGCTGCGGTAGATTATTTGGTAGGCAAGTCAGTGCATGTTGGTGAAGGGGTGGTGTGTGCATATGGGTGTGTGTGTGTGTGTGTGTATATAAAGAGGGTGACTGTTGTACCCGTTGTAACTGCCAGTGTTAAAGTAGAGAATGCAAATGATGTTTGGAAAAGTCAGATAGCACTGAGTCCTGCAGATATTTGCATTGGTTATTGTTTAGTTTCATCAAAGACCACACTGAGTTTATTATTAGGTAGAGCTGTACAATGTAGTACAGCTGAAGTTTATAAGTTAAGTTTTTGTTTACACTTTGCCAGAGAGCAGTTATTTCAGCACTATGGTCACTTTTGAGTCTGTAGTTTGTGGTTTTGTTGTATTGGACTATTTGTATGAGAAGGGGGTTCAGGTGAAGGAGGAGCACATTTTCGGGGTGTGGTGTGAATGTTTTCATGGGAAAAGCACTGTGATGATAAGATAAGCTGGGAAAGAGCAGTATCTTTATAACCCACATTTATTAGTCTAACAGCAGGTGCCAGAAAAGTCAAAATAGGGAAGGAGTTAGATATGAACAGAATATTCATCGGGCCGTTTGGAAGTCTACCAGTTTATTGCCAATCTATTCAATGTTGCTGAACTGTCTTTTCCACGACTCTTCTGTTCGTTGTGAATTGTGATTAGTAGCTGCACCTGTCGTCAAATTACCCTTTTTGTGGGAGGGCTACGAATCATTTGCCTATTTGACTGATAGCAAACAAAGAACTAAGGTTGCTTTTACATCTGTAGTTTAATTCATTTGGTCTGAACCAAAGAAAAAACATTACAGGAAGTTGTCGCCTTTTAGTTCTAATCCATCTAATTTTAACACCGATTTATTACAAACAAACCAAGAGCTGAAAACATGAAATCATATGGACTGACAGGTGACTCATTCATTGGACAGTACTTTTGGTGACTCATGGCTCAAGAGGAAATAATTGATTATGAGCATGAATGAATCTGGACCTCATATGTCATAAACCGTGATGGACACGTAGAAACAGGATGTAAAAGTGGCGTCTTGTACCATAATATTAAGGAGTGATCGTTACCACAGGAGCACATCATATCACATGCACTCTGCTGAGGTGCGTGCGTGTTACCATGGTTACTAGACGATCTTGCAGAAATATACAGTGTACACCAAGGGTGCCAATTTAGGGAGCCGCACAGGAAAAATGCACACAGATAAGCCTCGTTGAAACTGTTACGCTTTCACTCTTCACCCATGAACTTGGATTTGTGATTGGTCTCATAATGGCGTTTAACATTAAATTCCTTGAGCACTGAATTCACCAGATAAGGCAGTTCACTTTATCTGTCCCCCGAGGTCCGACGAAGTAAGAGTTGATCCATTTTTCCTGAAACCTCCTTTTCTCCTCAAGAACACAGAGTTTTTTCCGTGGTGGCTTTTCCATCTCACTTTCACATTAAACTGTAGAATTGTCCACCGAAATCACTAATTTTAGTTAAAAGCACTAGCATTGACGGCAGAACATCATTTCCGCGACACCCGCATGGTGCCAGTAGTTGCCATGCAACCAATAGCTTTCTACAAGTTGTCATCCCTAACCAGACGCTTGTTAGGGGGTGCAGTTTGACGCAGTAGGTGAGGAGTGTATTAAATGTAGGCCGTTGAAAGAGAAAGTATAGAAATGGACCACGGATGATTAAAATATAATGCATGCATTTCATGTCACGTTCGAGGGCCGCACAAAATGGTTCTCAGGGCCACCACTGGTCTGCGGGCCACACTTTGAGAAACTATGGTATACACCATTTAAGTAGTTAAGCTTTTGAATTCACACTAAAATCACATATCCACAATCACAAGATCCTGTAGTTGGTCTGTTTTGTGCACCGGAAACAAACCCCAGCAGAGTTAACTTGGAACCGGATCGAGACCCATCTTTTTGGGCGGTCTCGGCCCAGTTGTTTAGTTCACACCAGTCTAAACAAACCGAACCAAATGCAGTTTGTTCTTCTGAACCAAATCAAACAGGTTAGATGTGAAAGCACACTAAATGGTAAATAAAAACTGGGCATTTAAACTGTCAAGGACGAGGGCATACTTTGCCTTCTAGGTTATTTTTGTATATCTCTGGGGTTTGGCTGAGGTCCTTCTTCCGTGTGCATGGCTTAGATCTCAAGGTGACAATGACATCCCAAAACCACTTACTTTAAAGCCGTAATAACACATCCTCTCTTCACATCTCATGCTTTAGATGTACAAAAAGATCACGTTCAATTTGACTTTCATTTATCAAGCTGTATTACCCCAGTCTTGGGTCAGAAAATCACACTTTCCCTCTAATTCCCTTTTGGCATCTTCAAAAATCCCCCCTGCTCTTTTTTTTCCTCGCCGATCTCGGTAAATTAAGTATGATGGCTCAGTGTGAGTGCAGAGCTTTTTGCAGAAAGGAAAAGAATTGAACTGTCACTCAACTTCCACCTCTTTGCAGCAGAGTGCTTTAGTGTGTGTGTGCCTGTCTGCATAGATCTGAGTTCAAAAACATGTGTGAATACGCTTCTGCAGTGGTCAGTGATCGACAGTAAATGAGTAGAACGCACCAAATAATGACCAGTTGACCTGACACCTTGTAAACAAAGGCTAGATGTGGGACTGTACACACACAGAGGACTTTACATTGTGCCTCTGCAGCTAAAGTAAATCCTCTCAGCTGCTAATCGCTCACAGACAGGCTGCATGTCTGTAGGCGCTCTCATCCACATTGTAGGCCGCTACTGACAAGGGGTTGACTGGGAACAGAGAGGATAGGATCTAGTTAGCTAGCTCTGTATGGCATATTGTCAGTCCAGACACTGGGCAGAGAATATCCAACATTTTGGTGAGAACACTCTGTCTCCATCTGCCTGCATCTGTTTTTTTTTTTACTCCTCAGTGTTTTTTCAATCTCCTGCCGACTCTTCTTGTCTACAAAGTGAGAGACAGAATGAATCATCCAGGGGGATTACTTCCCTCTCCACAGAGTGCCAAAAATACCTTCTTTGGCTTGCAGTCACTCTCTTTCACTCTTTTGTATTCTGCATCATTCATATAACTACGACGATGCTGCTGTCGGGTGAAAATCTCGTATCTACGAAGTTTTTCAGAGGCAGAAAAGAGCAGCATAATTTTTTAGCTTCGCACAAGCATTATTCAGTTTATCCAGTGGGGGATTAAATTGTTGTGAAGCTGGAAAATTACAGAATTTTCCCAGCCGACGGATGACCATGTGTGGTTTCATTCAACTGAAGTGGGAACAAGAAAACCATCAGAGTGACGATGTGTTGACATTATAACAGATTTTAGCCCCTCAAAAGTACACTATCTAAGAAGATGGTTTATAAGAAGGTTTTATGTGATGAAAATCTGCACATTGGTGCATATATCTACAAGCAGTAAACACCTATTTTTCATTTTCATGGCCTGAATCTGGCAGAAAGCCCTCGAGATGCTAGGTAGCTTTCTGAAGTCTTTGTAGGACCAGGGCTGTAGCACCTGACTCATTTTTCCTACTATCTCAGGCTCATCTGTCTTGTGGGTGTTTTGACTCCGACTTGTCTCGTTTTCTGCCACCAGTCTCGCCTGTTACAGACATCAGTCTCAACCAAGTCCAGCTGACTTTTTATTTTTATCGTTCCTGCCCGACATCATTGGCTGCACTCACAGTAGACCGGAGCTCTACTGTGAGTCAACTGCTGTCAATTACCCATAGACGCACACAATTCTTTAGTATCACCTGCGCTGTTCTGCACTGTCACTTCCAGTGCAACTAAGGAATCCATACTTTTATTATTATTATTATACTTTTATTATTTTATTTTACTTTTTAGCTTGTAACATAGTGCAGGAAAAATATTTCTAATACATCTTTTAAGAGTTTTAATCACAATTTTATATAAATAATTGCAACATTTACGGAAATTAATACATAAAATGCCTGAATTTGTATTTGTGAAGCAACACAAACTTCCCCCCTTCTGAGTTAAATTAGCCAATGTCCACCCAGCACACACAGTATTGGATTACATAATGTAGTTGTTTCCTGCTGCTTTCACATTTCAAACTTTACTAAATCCAGAGGACTTTACTAAATGATTGAAGTTATATAAGCCTGTTAGGACTCCATCTTGACTCAGACTCGACGCGATATGGATCTGCTCTGACTTGGACTCGTGTCTGACACAACTTAAGTAGTGTACTACTGACTAGGATTGCTCTCTTGTTTGCTAACAGCAGAGAGTGGACCTCAAGGCCTTAATCCCAATAATCACTACAAAAAACCAAGAACTGTGAAACATCATTGTGAAGGCATTTAAAAAGCGTTTGAAGGTAAGGCAAAGCATCAGAGGAGGTCTACATGTGTGTTTGTGTGAAGATTTGTGACATGACTTCCAAAACATAGAAGACTTAGAGATATTATGGGGATCATAGTGATCTCTCTAAATGCGATGGCCTCGACTACAGTAACAACAACGTTTAGAGAGGCTGGAAAGATTTTCCAAATGTGCATATTCCACTCCTCATCAGGCAAGACATGAGAAGATTTGGCTGGCATGAATCCTTAATCTGAGGGTAAAATAATCTGTCTCAGAATGTAATAATTCACATGGTATGTCTTTTGATTTGGATTAGTGGCCTGCAATCCTCTTAGCCCAATAGCTCAGTAGAACTTCTCACTGACAAGTTCACAAGTCCACATAGCTTGCGTAGACTCCCTCTCTTGGCCATTAACTCTCACAGCTTATAGGTAATCTGCTTATATCTGGCTCTGACAGTCTCAACATACATCTTGGAGTGATATTGTAAACAAGTCTGCAATGACGCTTATAGAGTGTATGTGAGGGGTCAATGCTGCCTTTTTTAGTCCGTTTTTAAGCATTGATACTTGCTGCATAAATTCGAGCAAAAACATCTCAACACGTACTCTAGTTTTTTTTTTTCTTATGTCACCCTTTAAAAGTTGTCACAGGGATCAGTGACGCTCAGGATTACTAGCACGTGGGAAACACTTTACACTTTAATACCCAAGAAACAGAACCCAGCCAAGGCTGAGTCCGTACTTAATGCAGGTTTGTACTTAGCAGAGTGAGCTCCATTTGTAAAAACAAAGTCTGTCACAGCTCTTGCCTGCTGCCATCTTTAAACATGATCCAGTGCTATCAAATAACTCGCACTAAGACAGGAGGAAAAAAAATAACCCTGAATCATTTAAATCCTCGACTCAATATTCTTTATCTTTATCCTTTAAGGTTCTTTATAATTTAATAAACAGGATTAAAGTCATTGGGTAGAACAGAGCTAAGCGAGGCTCGTTCCACATTTTCTGTTTTAGCCTGCACTCGGCATACTGAGTCTTATTAAGCTCTTGCAAGATTACAGGGCCTTAATCTCCGGGAACACATGTTGTGAAGAATAAAAGCAATTTTATTTGGGAAACCAGAGTCCAAGTTTAGCAGGAAATGAGCTTTCTCCATAATCTCATCTTTTTGCTTTTTTTTTTTCCCTGAGTAAATGAAAAGTCCCCTGTTACAGAACTGAGCTCTCCCTCTCTATGAGTGTGTGTATTGAAGAATTAACTGTGTATTGTGTGCAGTATGAATGTGTATTCCCTCTCCCTGACTCTAACAAACACACACACACAATGTGCTCGCTAGTTCATAAATACCGCAGCAGTAGACCAGGTTTTACCCACCGAGCCGGCTTTGATTTCTGAGGAATGTAAATCCACCTGTTTCTGAGCAGACGGGTTTTCAGACGAATGTATTTATTGTCACCGTTCTTCCCCAACACCACAACCGCCTCCCTCCTCTCCCAATCACCTC
>NTHP01000109.1:1665541-1690630 GCA_003416845.1 Oplegnathus fasciatus
GACAGAAAGAGAAAGAACACTTACACCACACACACACACACACACACACACACACACACACACTGTACTGCTGTCCTGCTGGCTAACACCAGTGGAGCATTTCCGACAGGTGCGGCTTGGTCATCTACGGTTCAGTGGCGAAGTCCTTGGGGAGGACACATCATGGAGGGATGCCAGGTACCTCAGCCTCAGGTGGGCTCTTTCCCCCTTGCCCAGGAGTAGGACAACATCTTCACGGCCAATCAGAAGTATGAGAGCAAGGAGACAAGAGTGCACTGAGACTGGGAATACTGTTCTCCAGTCGTCTGGCTGGGTTACTGTTAATGATCAGGCTGATGAGAAACAGCTGGTGTTAAGTAGCTGCTTAAAATACCTGGAAGATTAAATGCTTATTTTCTTAGTCCAGGCTCTGCCACTGAAAGCTGTGTTTTTGTTTCCCCAAGAGTCTAATTTTTTCTTTATATTATACTCAGTGATAAAATGCCAAAATATTCCAGCTTTTGTTAGGTTTGTAATCATGTTGGTAGAGTCACCACTTCCAGCCCAAAACATATTGTACAGCTACATGACACACAATTGATGTGCACCCTGTATTAAGTAATCACAGATTAACACATTTAACATTTAATTTTTTAGCAAGATACATAACATAAATATTGATAACATAGATAAAATGTTACCTGTAATATCTGCTGTCTAAAACGTTCCTCTCTGTCCTACTGTTTACACTGCAGAAATGCTGACTTCTGAGAAAAGGCACAGGTGTAGCTACATTTGCAAGTTCTTGGGTCCTGGTATTGCAGATGCTGACTCATAGGCTACTGGGACACCTAAATGGAACTGGGTCATCATTAATGTTATTAATTACACCTGTGTTTTTCCTACTGCAGTGGCATAATGGACCTCTTCTCTTGAGCTGGGTGATGTTTAACCTGCAATGGTCTAGAGCTTATGGGAAATGGTGTTTGTTAAAGGTTGATAAACACAGAAATATTAAATAAACAACTATATTATATTGTTTTTTATTGTCTTTTCTAGTCATGTGGAATGTAACACACAACATACTGTTGAGCAAAGTTATGTTTCAAGGCTGAATTTTTTGTCATTTTCATCATTACAAATTAAAAGTTAATTAAAAAAAAAAGGTTTTATTACTTTTAGAAAAGAAGCAGGAAGTTTGACTCTCTTTTTCAACTTTGGATAATGAGAGTCACCTTTGATTAGCAATACTATAACTTCTGAAAGGAGAAATAACACACTCTTTTTTTCTACAAATGAAAAGTTGAGTCCATTTACTGTCATTTCATTGACATTACATAAACATAAATTAAAGACTCCACTTGTACTGTTACACTACATTTTAGCATTTAGCATTATTTGTTATTTGTGGCCACAGTGGCTGCTGTTTGGCAGATGTTACACTTTCATGTACTGTATTCTAATATATTAGCATTTATACTGGACAGAATTATATACAGAAACAAAAAGATGACTTTGATTTTGGTGCCAATCTCTTTTCAGGTATTGGGTTAGGTGACCTTCCTCTAACCCCAACTCATCTCCCAAAAAGTGTGTGTAGTACTTATACAATTGTAACATGATCTTAACTACAGTATCTTGAGCTGAAACCTGAATCCAAACACTAAAATAACCAAGTGAGAACCAGTAAATTTTCCTCACTCTAGAGTACTTTCCCTGTCCTCAAATTCCTTGTAAAGGCATGTAGAGACTTCGACAAACACAGAGACACAGGCCTATACCTGTGCACTTTCAAGCCATCCATCCTCCACCTATTAAAATCCGCTGTATTGAAACATCCTCTGCAGCTATTTCAAGCCACCCAAGTCACTCAGGCTAACAGCAATTAGGCCCCTGCAATTAGTCATCATAATACCGCAGCTCACTGGGCAACAATAATAAATGCGGTTGTGGATGGGCCTACCCAAGTGAAGCTAACATCCACCAAGTGCTAATGATAGCAAGACAGTGCACATAATAACAAATTGTGCTCTGCCTTCATAATGAGACACATGAGCTGAATGAAACAAGGAGAAAGGAGGCAAAAGGAGGAGCTAGTTTACTGAGGGCTAACTGAGGATAACAATTGCAAGCGTGGGCAGGATCGCCATCAGCAATTTGCTGAAACGAGGCCTGAGTGCAACACTTATTGGAAGATATTAGTATGATTTATGTACTTGTCTGAGCAACATACTTTTTCTGCTGTAGGTGAAGGGTTGAAGAGTTGGATAGAATTTTAAGGACTCTAATAGCCCAAGGAAGTGAAAAGTCATTCTGCTGTGTCTCGTACTTTCAGAGATGTGTGAAGGTCAAACTACCTCTCACACACCCACGCATGGATGCTCCTTCTGCTCTGTGTTGCCAAATGCCCTACGCTGAGATTTTGTGTCCTAAAAATTCACAAAATGATTTGTCCTGTATTAGAGTTCATTGATAGCTTATCAAATAACTACTCAGGATGCTCTAATGTAAGTTATATTAAGTGTGAATAAACAGGAATATGAACTCCAGCAGCTTAATGTACCAGAGTTGTTTTCAAAGGTTTTTCAAGATGCCTTATATCGTACATATAAATAATTTAGTCCATAAATAGATTCTACTAAATCTTGTTATAATTTGTGATCAAAAAGCATTTAAATTCAGACAAATGGTTCATTGTTGTAATTCTCTAAAGACTGGGTTATATTAAATCAGCATTTTTATTAAGCATGTAAACAACAGTAGCAGTTTGCTTGAGTTACACGCTTATTTATAGATACAAAGTGATGGGTAGCTACTGTTTGGGCCACAGCCCAGAATACAGAAGCCCAATTCAAATGGCAAAACAGCCATATACTAACCACAAATTGTAACTATTGAGAATATCTCATCACATTGTCAAAACAGGACCCATCAGACAAGCAGCACTATTCATCATCCACCTGATCTAAATGTCACAGGGTTGACTGTGGTTTTCAACATGGCTCATCAATGAAAGGATTTAGCATGACAAAACAAAAGCCACCTAATGTTACAAAACACAAAATATACAAAATTAATGGTACAAAAAAATCAACCAACAAACCATCAGACCAAGTTACAAAAGACAAGGCACAAGTCATACAAAACTGGCACAACATAATTTCACCTACACCTTTTTATTATTTGAACACAAATCAGATAAATATACAAGCACCTGAATACAGACACTAAAGGTAGAGTCACAAAATGAGCAATGTAATTAAGGTTTAAATTACGACTGTAAACAGACTGTAGAACGGTGCTGAGCAAGTTTTATCTGATTGTCTTTGAGCCTCATTTATTGTGGAATTACAAAACATTTTTTTCCACTTGATGTCACCGATGGATTATATGGTTAAATATCTATTTCAAAGAGGTCATAAACCAACGCCCAAGCAAATACTAACGTTTTTAAGATTCTCGCTTTCCACAATATCTGCACATGGCAACTATGGTATGGTTCAGAGAAATATCGTTGTTGTGGCAAATAATCCATACCTTAACCATATAAGGTATGGTTTGGGTTATGGTTAGATGTGTACTTCAGGACACCATGACATCAGTGTTAGGTGTGGCCACAGGTGTTCACTTCTCAGGGACTTCCCTCGAGGATACCACGGTTGCTATCTAGACATCATCAACACCATATGCTACGTTACACTGCAGATGGGTTGTGGGCCACAGTTGGTTGCTTGTTGGCCTTCACGTCCCCAGTGCTGTTTCCGAGCCCACGCCTGTCCAGTCCGGACCGAGTCTAGACCTTAATACAGATATGATGTTTTCATCACTTGTAGTATTCTTCACCTACCACTTTACATACTGTTGCCTATGTCTATGTGTATATATGTATGTGTTTGTGTACGTGTGTGTGTGCATGTTTATGTGTGTGTATAAGTATCAATGTAATGTTTGGTACTTTCCTGTCTTTGCTCCGCTTTTTTTTTATGCAATGAGAAGTGTTTGACTTCTGATCGAGAGCTGCCTTAACTGTCTTTCTTGTATTATTTGTGTTAATAAAGAAAACAAAAAAGCACACTTCTGATCACACCCATCAATTATGTTGGATCATGTGAAACAGATTTGAAACTTTAAACCAGAGAGAGGCTGCTTTTCATCCTGGTGTTAAGCTAATAGGTTAGGAGAGTGAAACACTTGGTGAAGGTAAGATCTTGTCTTACTGTTATTAAAAAAGTGAATGTTAATTGCAGGTTATTGATGGGATGACAACTCCAGTCACCTACATGAAAATCAGATGCACTACACGACCATCCACCACCCAAACCTCAACACCCTAAATTCCCACCTCAGTCCATGAGGTGCAGAATCATCCAATGTAGACGTATTTCTAAGGTACAGTGGGCTGGATAAACATATTATTAACATACCATTGCCACTTTTTATGCATTTATAATAACCTGTTTGTCACTGTGACCTGGTGTAACTTGGTTCCCTGTACACAGATTCTGTAATAAGGTACAGCGGCGTGCACCCTGTATGCGCCAACACAAGTATCTTCTATTGTACTCCATTTTTATGATTACTACAGTCCTGCAGAAAGGTTATTGCTGATGTTGATGCATTGACACTCCCCCTCCTCTCATCAAATTCAAAATGGATTGGAAACTGCGGACGCAACAGAGAAATAGCCAGGACCCACAATGCACCGGGCCTGGCAGGCAGGAAGCAGATGGGTTGGCTGGCCTTACTGGATAGCTGGGGCCCAATAGTGGCACCGGTTGTTGTTTTTGATGAGCTATGCACATAAGAAACCAGAACATCTGGTCTGACCATGTGGCACCTCCATTTGTCCAAGGCCCCTTGAAGCAAGCCCTCACATTGACTCACACAAACACACACAGACACACACACACACATCTTCTACTGCCAGCTGCATCTACGCAAATGTGAGCTAAATCCAATGAATGATGCATGTTATTCACAGTGGGGTGGTGAGAGGCTGGGTGAGATGGGGGAGGGGGGTAGGTGTGGCGAGCCCACCACCCCTCGACAGAGCCCCCGCTTTCCCATCATCCTTTTCTGTGACTTTGATTAAAAATCATCACACTCTTCCCCAAACAACTCATGAATATGCAGCAGGGTAATAAGCCCCGGCTCAAAGCAACTGATTTGTCAATTGTCTGCATTTCATCAAGATTGAGTAACACCTCAAGGGTGCTATAATCGAAAGCTGTAAAAAGAAGAGGGAGGAAAGAGCCTGTTCACCATTAGATTGCTGCGTTATCTTAATCATTAGGCACTTCGGGAGCTTAATTAACGACCTGACAAGAGCTGGGTAGAGAATTTGGAGTTGATTGGTTGTCGGAGGTGTTGAGTGAGTATACCGAATGCTAAGTCAGGGGAGGAATTCTAGCGAGATAGAAGAGCGGCTGATTCGCTTTCAAAAACCAACTCAGCAGCAGCCATTAGACTGTTTTAATTAAGCGTAATTAGAGATGCGATTACAATGATGGGTTTGATAACCAGTATTAAATCATTCATCCATAAATGTTATGTTAAAATAGATGAGGGGGGAAAAATGAGAGAGGGAGAGAGAGAGAGATAGATAGAGAGAGAGAGGAGGGGCGGAGTGGAGGTGGAGTGTGAGTAAGATGTATGGAATAAATACAGTATGTGTGTGAGAAAGAAAGAGAGAGAGGAAGTGAGGGAGAGAGAGTGAGAGAGAAAAAGAGAGAGAAAGAGAGAGAGAGAAGGGGGGTGGCTGGCAGGCTGCCACCAATTAGTTGGATGTGCTCAATTGCAGGAATTCTCTGGTGTCGTGACTCATGTTGACAGGTGTTCAGGGTGAATTATTTGTACTGGGGAGACAGAGTGTGCACACTAAACACACACACACACACACACACACACACACACACACAAAGCCTGCTCATCCCATAACCCAGCTCTGATATAAATCCAGCATGTTTATTGCCCTGGTCGGCAGGAGAAAATGAGATTGGACACTCTTTCCTCCTTCTCATTCTCTCCTCCTCCTCTCCCCTCTGCTGACTGGCTGACTGGGTCATTTTTAAATGCCTTGTAAATTTGTCAGCCATATTAAGTGCCCATTAAAGGGCACCAAGCTGGAGGAGGAAGCAGGAAAGAGAGGCTCATATGGCAGTCCCTGACTGGCATTGCTCCCACATCCATCCAGTTTAATGGTGCCCGCCCACTGTGGCACTGGGGAGTCATATCTGTGATGTATTGTGGCATGGATGGACACAAGCTGGAAGAGGCAGATTAGCTACTGTAGGCCAGAGTGTTTTGAGGTAACCTGGCTTGGACTGGCTGCTTGGCAGCTGTCATAATGCCCTGGCATGGTGATCTGTGGCCCTCTATCAGAAGGATTACTGTGTTATCAGTGGAGTTTTAGTTGGAACCAACAGCTGGAAAAGTCTAGCTGGTGGTCATTCCAAGGAAAAAAAATCTTTACAGTTCCATTGAAGGACAAAGACACTTTGAGTCCTGTGCTCTATGCCAGCCGGGGTGGACTGACCATGAAGAGTGGCGTGAGTTTTCCTGGGAAACCAGTAGCTATTTTAGCAATACTAACATGAAAATATAAAGCTAATGTCCCATGCTGTCTGTTGGCTCTGCTGCGGACTGGCCTGCTGCATTTGATACAGGTTTGTTTGTGGCAGAGTGAAAAACTCATCACATCTCATGAGTCTGTCTTTCGCCAGCCCAAATCTTTATTTTGGTATGTATTACTCTCCATACACTGACCTGACATAATACAGTGAAACAGATTTAACCTAACAAATATGTATTTTGCAACCTGTCAGAAATGCCAGAATTATAGTTTAAGAGTTAGTTTAGCATGCATAAACAAAATACTTTTTTTTTTTTACATATTCTAGAAAAGGGCGAGAGTGGGAGAACAAAAGAGTAGAGGATGAAGCTAAAGATCAATGCGCTTTCATTCAGCATTGGAGGTTTGTTAAGAACTGACAGCAAGTGATTTATTTCATATATTGAGAATTAAAATGTAGAACTCTGTGTAACAAATTGCTTGTTGTCATTCAGTACAATACAAGATGATCACAAGATTACGTCAGCAGTACTCTCCTTCAATTTCGTGGTGATTAACAAAGAAGAAAGTGGTCTTAATCAATTCAAGCAATTGCCATCATTGAGCTCTGCACCACATATTTTATCAATACAGGGACTGCCAATAAATCTTTAGCCTCGTCTAAAAACGAAGTAGCCAGAGTCCATTTTCTGATGGACACGATAAAAAGCACTCTGCTCAATCGATGTGAAAGCCAGAAATAACAACTTGTGCATCGAAAGGATGCTGTGGAAAAAAGCCCTGTGAGGCTCACGTTGCCCTATACTAAGTACGGTTTTCCAGTGTGCTGGTGTTGGTCTACTGTCCATCACAAAGAAGGCAACCTACATTTTACACTGTTGGTGAACATACAGAAATAAGTTGGCTTTTTTCAACTCAATTGTTATAACCCAAGCAATTTGGGTGTTTTGTGGAGTGCTGTTTACGCCTGCATGTTCACAGTGTACACATCTTTTTGTAAAAATTGTCAAATAAAAACTACAATTCACATTCAACCATTTCTCTAGGTGTCATAATAGTAGTTCAACAACTGCAGGAGACACGATGATCAGTGATAATTCAGATTATCACTTGAATGAGATGGTTTCACAAATCTGCAGTTTGTGCTGCTTTTGTCTCAGCCAGTGTGTTCTAGTGTGACACTGCTTTCAAGTGCGGCTTTGTGATCAAAGTTCAACTAAGAGAAACTCTGTCCCCAAACTCATTTACCTCCACAACGTGCGTCCAATAGCCTTCCAGCATCAACAGCAGGCGGGAGTTGGGATGCCACCAATTTCACTGTAGAGAAAAATGGAGAAGTTAATTTTGTGCATCTCTGAATTTCATAAATCATGTAACTTTACTCTCCAATGCTATCGTTTGAATAAAAAACCCCTCAAACATAGCAGGAGAACTGAAACAATTCTCTTATTAAATGAATAGCTGATAGTAGTAGTAAATTAATCAGGAACTATTAATAAGCAATTAATCGTTTAAGTCATTTTCCAATCAAAAAATGCCAAACAGTTATTGGTTCTGGCTTCTCTGTTGTTAGGATTTGCTGCTTTTCTTTCTTGTGTGAAGGTAAACTGTATATCTTTGATTTTTTGACTGCTACTCAGACAAAACTAGCAATTTGGAGACGTCACCTTGGACTTTAGGAAATTGTGACAGGTATTTTTCACATTTTATAGACTTAATTAACTGAGAAATTAATTGGCAGAGTAGTTGATGATGGAAATGATTGTTGGTTGCAGCCCTACATGGCAGATTCTAATGAAGGCTGTAGCATCCTAGTTAACTGCTTTTTAGGATGGGCTCTTGCTTTACATAATGTGTTCGACTTTACTTTACTATATTAATGTGTGCATGACTTGGAGTATGTCATATGTTTGTGTTCATGAGTGTCTCTATGCGTGTTATTACATGCGTATTACATGTGTCTGTACATACACTTTATTATACGATCTTTCTCTCTACTTTCAATATACCTCCCTCTTCCTTCCATCCTCTCCTCCCTGAAGCTGCGTTAATGAAGTTGTATGGAGCAGCATTCTCCCTATGCTGAGACTGGATATGAAAGAGAGCCCTCAGAGCCACGGCGGCACAGGGCTCTCTCTCCCTCCCACTAATGAGCTGAGCTTTCAATGCGCCCACTAATTAGTTCATCTATAACTCTAAGCACTCAATTACTCTCCACCAGCACCAGCACCACCACAGAGAGCCGAGAGAGGCGATAAGACTGACAAATGCCTTGGCACATGCACACACACACACAAAATGGCTTTGAGCTGTGAGGCCCAGGAGAAGTTTTTCTAAACTTCCCACGCTCAAACACGCTGTTCAGGCAAAACACATTGATCTTGAGTTTCACCCTCTTTCTCTGGTGTTTTTCTCTGTCTCTCTCACTCTCCCACTCTCTGGCTTCCTAAATGCATGATTCATGGATTAACATAGATGTGCACCCTGACAGATGTCCACAAGCAAGTGCATGGTTGTGTGAATTTTAAGTGCAATATGTAAGAAATACTGTCATATGCTCTATTAAGCATTATATCTGTCTCACTTAATGATAGCAGTAACAAAAATCCAATTAAATCTCATTATACACATGATAAAAAAAGCAAAAAAAATTGGGTTTTGATTGTTTTTTTTCTGCATTTCTGTTTCTCTTTTCCCCCTCGAAATGTTGCTGGGTAGACATGAACACTGCTAAGGCACATCCAATGTTCTCTGTTTTCCTGGAGCACGTTTCCCATATTGACTGCAAGCTCTTTAACATCTTGATCAATTATAGCAACATTGACAACATCAGTATTAACATGGACACCTTCATCACCAGACTTCAACAAACTCATCAACACCACCTGTGGATGAAACTCCTCATCTTCGCCCACCAGCCTGTCGTGGGGACTTGGTAGAATCTTTTTAGTTCTTTACACCTGACTCAAGGACTGTTGTGTATCTACTGAGCTCTCCCTACTAAAGCTAAATTGATCACATTTTGGCCAGTAGGAGGGAGAAAAACATCGAACCAAGCGAACAGATACACAGCCACCACATGTCTCTGGCTTATTAAGTTGTTATGGCTAATGTGTTAGCAGATCATTGCCTGCTTACACACACAGCAGACACAGGAAAACGCTGGCATTCATTTGGAATCGTGTTTCTCGCCACATGATGAATCAAAGTCCAATATTCACTCCCCTGTTAGCTCTGTTTTGGTCTCTACCAACTCCAGAGAAAAATATCTCGGTCTTTAGATGCTATATGGTCAAATTTCTTCAACAGCTAGTCGCTAACTTTGTTAGCTGTTGTGTACATGGGCTTATGAGAACAGCAGAACCTCTTGACTCCTTTAAACGTTGTCTCAAAAACCACTTTTATTCCCTTGCCTACCCCTGCAATGATTGTTGACAGGATTTGCAGTCTACATTGATATGCCTAAATGTCTGTATGCGTGTGTATGTGTATATAGGTGTGTGCACGTTATAGTTAGCTATGGCTGTTTTAAGTATGGCTGGCGAGTGTACACACGTGGACCCTCAATTGTAGTATGAATGGAACCGCATGCCCGTCCGCAAACTCAGCTTGTACTGATTGTGGCCACTCATCTTGTATCCTTTCAAAGAAGAATTATATAAACTGGTGTAGTGCCCATTGAAAACATGCCCACAGGCACACAGGCTGTCCACTGGGG
This sequence comes from Oplegnathus fasciatus, assembly GCA_003416845.1. Classification (NCBI taxonomy): domain Eukaryota; kingdom Metazoa; phylum Chordata; class Actinopteri; order Centrarchiformes; family Oplegnathidae; genus Oplegnathus; species Oplegnathus fasciatus. The sequence continues at coordinate 1,675,810 of NTHP01000109.1, forward strand.
AGAGAACTGAGAGAGAGATGTGTCAAAAAAATCTTCTCCATATGGAATTGTTACTGTATTTATTCCTAGATTGATTGATTTATGTTCTTTTTCAGTTATGACTAACTGTCAAACTAGATAATAAAAGAAAGTTCTATGGCATTCATTCTCTGGATGTATTTGTTCATGTTTTACAAACGGTTTAACCTGAGCCAGGCCATTTGACAATGTTAGCAAACATATCACATCTGTACAGGGTTAGTAGTTTTATCGCACTGGTATCGGATCGGTACTTGGTATCGGCCGATACCGCAAGTTCAGGGATAAGAATTGGTATCGGAACATCTCTAGCCCTGATACTGGTCTTTGAGATTGGATCAGGACATCCCTAACCTTAATGAAAACAGCTGAGCACATACAGTATATGTGCAGACTGTTGAACCCAAAAAATGAGCTACATAAAACAACAGAGTTGGCACATAAGCATCTGTGGGTTCGTCAATAATAAACTCACGTGTGGCCCTGCATCTTAGCATGTTGAACGAGTGACCAAACAAACATTCACCGCAGAAAAGTGCACTGCTATCAGTTTGCAGGCTAGATAGCTAATTAGCTCCACAGCTGCAGCACATTAAACAGCATGTAAACGCACCTGCAAATGTCACTTGGCGCTGCTGCATACATGCTGCTGTGGTCCTCACTCTTCAACACCACTAACAACACGCTGTCTGCCCATGCCTTGTAGCTACAGCGCAAGTTTGTTTCCTTTGTCTCTCGTTCCCCTGCCGGTGCTCAGCCTGCCAGCTGCTGTCAATCAAACGCAGACACGCCCCTCTAGCCATCTGAGACGAAAAGGAACATTTCTGATATTACCCCAAAGACCATTTTTCTTCCTTTTAATGATAAAAAACTATTAACAATACAATTAAAAAGCAAATAGCAAATTTAACTAATTATTGCCTCACCCTCTTATGAGGTTTAACCTAAAGTCAATGCCCATTAATAGTCCAATGGGAGCTTTTGTGCTAGCTTCCCTAAACCTATGCAAATAAATAACAGGTGGAATGACCACCTCATTTGCACAGGCTGCAGCCGTCCTCCTATTACACACACACACCATGATCTGTGTGCTGACATGCAAATCAACGACAGGGTCAATGCTCTGTCAAGTTATTTACTAATCTAATAACTTTCCACTATATTCAAATATGAATAAATATGGCAACACTGTAATAATGATAACCAAAACTTTATGATCTCAACATGAGAAGAGGAAGTTCTCTAATCACACTGCCATCTGGTCTATACAGGTGTGTGTATATGACAACCAGTTGTAAAAGATAAATCCAGGTGTGTGGAGAGAAATATGACAATCAACAACCAAACTGAAACCGAGGTGCTCCCATACAAACAGATGTAAACATCCATATGTATGCTTCCCACACCACACTTTCCACACTTTCATTTTCCTTCTCTTCTGACTCGACTCCAACAAGCAGAAGCTAAATAAAGAGATCAGCTGGGGGCTCTGCAGTGCCTCCATAAAGGAGGGTGCAGCTCCATTACCCCATGTCTCATGGACCAGAAACAAAGACTCAGCAGGGTCAGGGCAGCTGGCTGAGAAGCCAATAACTTGCCTTTTAATGGATACAGATATAAAGTGGTATGGTTGCACGGGAACATATGGGTATAGGGGTCTTTCACTGGAGGAATTAACAGAAGATTGTCAGCCAGTTTTAACATTTTTCAATCCTGATTGACATCATACAGAATAATTAAGTGGGTACAACATAAAGATATAATATATATAAGATATAAAGACAAACACAAGACAGACAAACTAAAAGACAACATCATTTTATATCAGACTAGGGGTGTGCAGGTACACAGGTTTTACTGTATACCGCGCTGAAACATTCTGATGGTAACACTGTAACACCGGCAACAATTTCTAATACCGTCGATTCCGTGATTATCTCCATTTTCAGAGGGCGAGGTTAACACAGCACAGCTCTCCTGTCTTTATAAGCACTTTGATGCTAAAAAGTTGTTCCCTTGTAGCTAAGACACAGCAGGATCAGCGAACTGGGCCCTTCATCTGCCATGACTTGCTATGTTAACATTAACGAGTTGACCCACTGAAGCGCAGCCAGTTTATGCGTGCTGAGTCGTAGAGTTCAGTAAGAGAGAGCATGCATTTTAAGTGACCAACAAAAAGGAAACTCCCTGCGTCAAGAGGAATAAATCCAGTCCGATTGGAGCTTTAGACCAGTGGGTAGGATCAAAAATGCTGACTGTGAAAGAACTAAAAAATCCTGCACCCTAAAATTAAACTCACAAATTCTACCTTATAAAGGTCAGAGGACCGAAACTGTGCTGCATTTAAAGTGCTTTTTCTATGTTGTTTTTTGTGTATTTGATGTTAGTTCATTTGCGGAGTTCAACAAAGCTGCAATATACAGTTCACTGTTCAGTTTATTAGGTTTGAAGGCAAACATGTTATGAAATAATTTCACTATGTTTTAAAACTAGCAGTATTTCAGGAACATTTTATGATTATCAAGATAATACACTTTACCATGATATTTTTGGCCACAATAATTGTACCATATAAATTTGATTTCGGCACATCCCTTGTCCAAACCACAGAAACCAAACTACAGTGTAAAATCACATTTTAAAAAAAGGCTTTGATATGTCCTGTGTTGAAAGCAGTTTTTCTCTTCAGTACAAATGTGAAATAAGTTGGAAGTGTGTTACATTAAGATATGACAAGTTGAAGTGTATCAGCTATAATGTGGGTACAGATTTGTTCCTGTGGTTTTTCAGAGCATGGGTAGTTATTTTCACTACCCACAGCGTGCTTACTACAGTCCTGTTTTCTTTTGCTTTCTCAGAATCTAACTATAGACAGAACGTGTGTGAGCATGTGTGTGTGTGTGTGTGTGTGCATGAGATCAGTGTTAGTGTGAGTGTGGTTATTCATGTGCATATACACACACACTCTACATGGTGTAATAGGCTACGGGGGTGGTGTTCATAGTCTTAAGCAGAATGGATGCAAAATCCACATTACACAACACATTCCCATTCCAGAATAGTGATCCATCAAGCCCTTGCACTAAGCATCTGTACATAAACCTCAATTATGCTAATGCTAATCCCTGGGACATTGACGTGAGTAGGCAAGGAGGCTAACAGCTAAAGACTTTGATGTGTGCTGCCATTTGGCAGGGCCTCCTGAAAGACTAGCATTGGACCCCAAACTCCACCAGGGCTTAAGGAGGAAAAACCAGCCCGGCCTTGTCTGTTCCTCTACTGATTACAAGGGCTTAGGGGGCTTCTTTTATTTGCCTCTTTGGTATGGACCCAATCATGGGTGTCAGTTCTCTCCACTGCTGCCTGGCAGTTCTTCTGCATTCATTTTTTTGTTTTTACTCACCCCTCCTCTGTGCCAGACTTCTGCTTTCTTTTGTTTTGTTTTTCATTTTCATCTCGTGGTTGCCTTCCATGTGTACATTTACATCTGACACCTTCTGTTTTTATTCCCATTTTGGTAACTGACAAAAAGAACAGAAGCGTGTACTTTTCCCTTGTAGGGCATTTTATTGCCAGAGATTAATTTTCCAGAATATAAATCAGCTATGATGGTGTTAATCCCTATTCAATCCTGTTCTTGTTGCTGGGATTTGACATAACAAAAGTACATTCTACCATCTTACCTTTAACTTTAACCAAGGAGAGAGGGACTAAGTGGTCCACAGAAAACCTGTTTCCCCAAAAAAACTTGGCACCGCATACTCATTGTCTGTTTGCATAATGGGACTTGCGTGATTACAAGTTGCTTTTTGGAAATTGAGTACGTAGCTCTAATCTCTTCTCTTAATAAAAAATGGGAGATCAGAAATTTCCTGGCAAACAGAAACATTGTTAGCAGTGATTTCGTTCCATTAGTGACAAGTGTTTTTTGAAGTACTTTGCCCCCTTTCTTACTCTTATGTTCTAATTTCTCTGAGCTTTCAGGAAAAACCCTGCCACAAGAGAAGGATTAAAGCTTATTTTCAGTGAATGAGTCAACATGTGAAAATGGGAAAAACACTGCAGACAGTTTGTGTAACAAAGGAGATTAAGAACATTTAAGAGGGATTTGGGAAAATAATTGGGGCTTGTTCTAATTTTAGGGGTGAGGACTGTAAAATGGTGGCATAACCTTTTAGGTTTGGATCAATAGAGGCAGAAAACCTCAAAGCCCGACAGGAGGGAAACAGTCCCACCCAATGATATGTTGTAGTACAGCCAACTGGTAAGATTTGTGCTCCAGTTGCCCACCAGTGCCATTCAAAACTCAATCATGATGCTGCTACAAGACTCGCGATCAGACTGCTGATGTGGGGAACTTGAAAATTACTTCAAAAATAAATTAAAAGAAACATTCAAAGCCATCACTAACAGTAGAACAGTTGTTTGTGTGATGTAACACTAAAGCTGCGTTTCCACTAAACTCTTCGGTATTGTACCTTTTGTATAGTATATAGTACTCTTATACAAAAGTGCCTAAACCCTAGATCTGTTTTGCGTTTCCACCACAGAAACCAATCAAATGTAGGTGGGGCTGCAACCATGTTATGTTAAGCAGATGATTTCATTTACTTACTTGTGCAGAGCAAATGAAGCCACAGTCAAAACATCCACTCTGAGGAAAAGTTGCAAACGTTTCTAAAATAACAGGATGTTTTGCTGCCTTTTCATCTTTACTAGTTAATGTTAGCTAGCTGTAGACTGGAAAAAAAAAATTTAACTCACAACTACTGGCAACGTTTAAGGTGGAATGTTTTCTTGCATGTTACTCAATGCATGAGTTGATGTCGTGAATCAGTCCTTAAATGTCAATATGATGACTTTAACCACTCCCTTTGTTTTCATTGGCTCTCTTGCATGACATACACTTTAGTGATGATTGGATCTTCAAGCGCTTAAAAAATATACATGAATTTCAACCAGATTATGCGAACTGCGAATATTCTGTTTCCTCACTTGGAGAAAGTGGCGGAGCCTTGTTCCCGTGCGCTCCGGCAGCCTTACACCTCTGCATGTAAGTAGCATGACGATTCTGTTGATCAGTCAATGGACTGCAGTGTTTCCAGGTCCACCTTTAAGTACCGGGTCAGTGTGCTAGGTACCTCAGCAAAGGGGTAACAAAAAAACGGGCGGTATGGAGTAGTTCTATTGGTACCATTCACAACTTTTGATAATGAAAATGCGAAAATAACCGTTCCACCGCTTGGTGGAAACACGGCTTATGATGGCCGGCAGTATAGTAACATATCCTTTGCAGATGGATTGATTGTTATGATTTATCAACACTGCTAGTGTGGTAAGCAAAGTTAATAGGGGGATGTTGTTTTACCTGATGTTTTCCAACTGTAGGAAGTTAGCCTCAGTTTTTTCACAATTGTGTTTTGTATTTGTATATGCAATGCACATCAGTCTGAGTGGCTTGCTTTGAGTAACTGCTTACTTCATGAACATGCGAGCGAACTTAAGGCCGTGGTATGGTTGAAACAAACTAGTTCATACAAAGTGACCACGTCTAAAGGCAAAAGTGAAGGCAGAGCAAAAAAGCTTGCTTTACAGAGAGGGGTGAGAATCATACAAATAGGGATAACAGCACACAGTCTCACCTTAAAGGTATTCATGGTGTTGCACTCAGTTGTACATTACAGTACTTTTTATCCGAACACAAAATGCATCCTGGTACTCTACATATAAACACTTATGAGCCAAGCTGTCATGACTTTAGGTCATTGGCAAATCAATGTAATCACTTATAATATTATAATAAAGTCACTCACAATCTCATACTTTACATACATGAATGTACAGACCACATGACAGACTTTGCTTCATCTTTCCTGCTGTTACACTGACTGACAACTATGATTTAAATAGCAGAGTGTTATAATCTAAAAGTTCCTCCATTGTTCTTATTAAAGATGAGTTTTTAGTTCAATTTCATGAGATAATGAGAAAAATAACAGTGCTCAAAAATAACAAGACAACCATTTGTCTGATTCTGAAATCCCGACATAACAAGCTTTGTTTTGTAGTTCAACGCAAGTAAATCATGACCACAAGAAAACAGTTCTACATTATTTTGTTATCACAAAATTATTTGTTTTTGTGAACATGACCCAAGTGACAAAAATAATTATTTTACGATTACAAAAAACCTAAAAAAAATAATAGGGATACAAACATGGCTTCTCAGCCTTCCAAATCTTCCAACAACCCGCCACATTTCATAATGTAGGGTGGATAATAAAATAAGCAGTGGCCTGGCTCAACACACAAAGAGCGGGTAGGCAAATCGACCGGCACTCTGTCAAGGGCTTAATCCTCCAGTGTAACGACAAGCCACTGAATTTTAAGCAACAGCTCAGGTTTGAGAAACAGTGCTTACGGATTTAGTGAACTGGCTAAACTCAATCATCCATCCCCACATCTCCACTGCTCTCGTTCTTAAATCCACTCTTTATTTGGAGGGGAAATTGAAGTCTTTGTCTGACCTTGTGTGGATCCATTGTGGCTTATTCAACTCAGGGAACTTTGGTGACTCTGAGAGTGATTAATGTGAGCAAAAGATTATCATGATCTTTTTTTACAGAAAATGTCAAATTTATAAAAGCGCATTTGTGCAGGTGAAGGACTGAAAATATAATATAATGTGAATATGTGCATGTGCTGGATGGATCAGAGGATTGAAGTGGATGTACTGTAATGAAAGCAGACATTTCTGACAGTGGCACTGAAGGACCTAAGCACATCTCTCTTCTGACTGTCTGTCTAATTAGCTGATTGACAGTTTGTCTGTCTGTCTGTCTGATTGTCTGTCTAATTGGCTGGCTTATGCTCAGCTCCCTGATGCGTTGACAAACAATTATCCAAGATGACAGTATCATATTTGTCTAATTAATTACATGTGTTTGCTACAACAGCAGGTAGTTAGCAGTGACAAGACAGAGAGTTTGGGGCTGTGTGTGCGAGTGAGATAAATACCTCAGTAATTGTTCTTTGTGGGAAAAAAAAGAAGAGGTGAAATTTGTGGCTTTCTCGCACAGCAAAGTGATTGTTCTTTAGCTTTTTAGCAGTTCTTTTGAAGACAGACATCAGAGAAACAAAAGAACTGCTTAAAAGCATCTGAACTGTTTCATCCTCGGTGTCGGGAGAACATTTTTTTTCTCTTCAGCAAGACAGAGGAACTCAGTCAGTCAGCTGTTGTTGGCTCAGTGAAGCAATGAATCAATGCAGTCAGACAGGCAGACAAGGCAAGCAGCAGGTACCTCTGATGTCAGCAGTGCTCTCCTGACACTTATCTGCCCGGACAACCACTTTCAAACTTCTCTCTCTAATGCTCTCTCTTTCCTGCTCTCTCTCTGTCTCCATGATCCGTTTCTCAGTCGCCCACCTCTTTCTCTCTCTCACCCTGTCTGTCTTTAAATGTGTCTTCAAGCTGCACACATCTGTCTCATCTCTTCCTCGTCTTCTCTCTAATCTCTCATAACTGTCTCTGTTTTGCATAGCTCTTCAGCCAGCAGAAAAACAGAGAGAGAGAGAGAGAGAGAGAGAAGTGGTGTGTGTGTGTGTGTGTGTGTGTGTGTCTGTCAAGTGGGCCTTGTACGGCAGTCCCAGCAGCAACAAGCTGTCATTAGAGTGGGCAGGAAACAACCCTTGTGGCTTGGTTCAATCAAATTGTAATCCTCAGCACATTATTACCATGGCAGGGTCACCTCTCCACTGCTGCTCTAGGGCAGGAGCAGGTGGAGTGCGCACACACACACACACACACACACACCACACACCCTCCTTTCATTTGCTACCATTTCCACTGTTTTGCTAGCGTTTTCCTTGACAGTCCTTATATTACCTGGCCAGCCCCCATAATGAATCCATCTGAGAAGGCCAGGCCGAGGCTGCCGTCATGCATAATTCAATCCCCCCCACCCTTACCTCCACCCCCACCACAGCCCTGACTCTTCTTCTCCATATCCCTCATTTCTGTCAACCCCACCGCCTCTAGTGGGGCTTCTGTATTGCCCAACCTGACGGACTCTATAATGCAACCCTGAAGATTACACTCTTGAAGATTGTGTGTATGTGTCTATATTTGAATGTGTGTGTGCACTCGCGTATCANGTGTTTCTCTCTCCTCTGTGGTTTCTAGGGAAACCACCATTAGGGTATTGGTTAGACTGCATGTGGGCAGAAGAGACTTATTCACCCCCACTAATGGACATCCCTTCCAATGTGGGCATCAATACCACAGCACTCTCCTCCAGTGTCACTTTTTGCTCATCTTAAAGATCAACTTGCAGGTTGGAGACCCCAGTGAATCAATGTGTAGGAAAATTATGTAGAAACTAGATTTTCAAAAAAATATACATATTTCTAAACTACAGAGAGAGTTTTACTTCTGCAACAAAAAAGACGAACTGAACATGACATAACAAAAGGGAGAGTGGCCAAGCTAGGTCCAGTTTATCATTAAGAAGTCTGGATCCCAATGCTTGTTTTGACACTGAAGAGGTTGTAAATGTATATTCTTATGCATGTGCCGGACCACAGTCTTATAATTATGAGCCTGTTAGGTGTCCAAGAGACCAGGAACAGACCAGGATTAGAAGAAATAATGGCCATAGGAGAGAAATTGAGTTGTGGTGCTTTGGCATCCCATCCTGAACTCCATCATATCACCGGGAATATAATCCTGCAGTTTAAATTGAGCGCCGCACATGACCGTGTTTTTCGTTACAGATGCAACAGTAAAGTCCGTCTCTTCACCCGCACAACACGCACTCAGACACGAGAGCTAACGCCGCTGCTTTTCCTGAAAATTGTGGACTGGACGTCCTGACAGGCTGCAGTTTGTCCAACCTGCACAAACTCAATAATTCACCATGATGAAACTGGTGCAATGCAACGTAAAACTACAGAAAAAAGACAGACTCACTAAATTATAACCGCTCAGACTCACGACCACCTACTACCTCATATTGAGCCGAGGCAGAGTCAGAGACACCGACTCCCTTTTTTAAACGCAATATGATGCAATGTTGAAAAAAAGAGGGTTTTTTTGCTCAAAACTTTTCCTCTGAATTTTTGCCCTTTTGTCTTGTGAAACGTATAAAATCCTGCATTCACTTTTCAAATGTCCATATAAACTTTCAACCTACAAGTTGCTCTTTAAAGCCACACTCTCACTCATTGTTAAAGGTTAGACATGGTTTCACAGTACACACTTCTGCTTATTGACATAAGATGGTATGGGTTATTGACCAGTAGTTGCATCAATACAGGCTCTAACAGGCAGTTATGTGGTCGGAAACGAGCAAGTAGACAGAAATAAACAGCAGCACAAGTGGTCAGCTAATAAACATGTTTTAATAATAATTTTAACCCTTCACAACAGAAAACATGTTCATGTGCTGCTGCTGATGCTCCTGAATTCTCTCTGTCTTCTAACTATTCTGTTTGCAACAATACGCATGTGTATTACTGCACACTGCGAGGTTACACATTGCACTTACACGTAACAAAACCTCAATGGCTTCAAAGGTGTAATGAGGTCACAGCCTACAGTCGATGCCAAATATTTACTCTGTGCATACTGTGTTCACATAAATCTGGTTCACGTGAGGTGGCTGACTTGCTGGTTGTCAAATGTGTGCATATTCCAAAATGTGCCTTTATTGATTGTGTATAATACCTGTTTTTTTGGCGAATAGTGAGCTTGTAGCTACTGCATTTTAGTGCTGAAGCACTTGATGGGCAAGCATTTCGATAATCATCTGAAACTTATTTAAGACATCTATCAGGGGAAATGGTTCAGCTTCTCCAATGTGAGTATTTGCTGTTTTGTTCTGTATCATATCATTGCCAATTGAGTATCTTTGGGGTTTTTTGAAAGACATTTGAGGAGATGCTACCTTAGGCTCTAGGAAAATGTGACGGGCATTTTTTTCTATTACATGATATTTAATAGACTAAGCAATTAATTGATTAATCGCTTAGTCTATTAAATGTAAAAAAAATAAAATCAACAGATGAATCGATAATGAAAATAACAGTCAGTTACAGACCTACAGCATTTTTATGTTTACTTGAACGTAACAATAATTGTGTAATTGTGGTAAATGTGATGTTTCCCTTTAATTAATAAGTACCCCTACAATTAATGCTGCAGTATACGCAGCAGTTGTGCAGAGGAAGGGTGCAGAGAGTGGGTGTGTGTAACTGCCCTTTTCTCTTAATACCTTTCTCAGTGTAAAGCACTGAGGTAGTTTCTAAATGGGCATTAATTATAAGGATCCCCTGAGGAGCTGTAGGCTAAATGGAGCAGATAACCAGACTGAAGGGCAGTATTTCCGTTATATTTAGGCTGTTCAAACCAGCCACGCATGCCTTAGCACTCTTCAATAACTTGCACTGTTCGGCAGTAAGGTTTTAGGGCGAATGTGAATGTTCCCATTTTCTCCCTAAAATCACAAAATGCGTGTCTTTCTTCTAATCTGTGCAGAAAATGAAAGGCGAAACAAAGAGGTAAACATTACGATAAACTGCCATTTTTTGGTCCTGTACAAACAATTCAAACTGATCTCTAACAGTGTGAGATTAGAATGTAAGTATATTATATTTTCTCCATATATATGTACACTGTACATGCTACTGTCACACCCACAATGTGTATTTAAAAGCAGATTTTCTGAAACTTATATGTGGGGCAGCATGCCCCTCAACACATCATGCCTTTTAAAAGATAATTTTCATTGCATGTCAGCTTCACTATACAGTTCACAATGAAAGAGGCAGAAAAGGTTGGGCATCTTGCTATAAATAACAAAGATTACACAATGAGTTTGAAACCAAGAAACTACAGTTACAAAGTAAACGTCTTAGCCAACTAAAGGGTTGAAACAGTGGTTTATCACTGCTAATGAGCCACAGATTACTTCACACTTGATTTCTGCCTTCAATTGCCTCCAAAATCCCCGCAAACACAAACAAACACCACCTACAAACAATTTTAACTGCTCAACATACAACGAGGGTGCTGTGAAATACTTTCCCTCATGCCAAAACTACAACATAGCAGTATTATTTGTTGCTGGATGCCGTTGATTATTTAATTGCCTCTTCAAATCTAAAATATAAACATAGAAGTCACAGTGATGCATGGATTCTACTGAAATGAGAAAAATCACTCTGCTGTTGGTTAATACACCCATTTAGTCAGTAAACATTTGAGAAGTGCTGTACACAAGTGATTCTTGGAGTGAATCTGTGTATGTGCTGCGACGGCAGGGTGCATTTCATCATGTCATTAGCAGTCTGGCAAGCAGAAATGACTTTTTTTTGCACCTAGAAGCATGGCTGTTTCAGATCAATGCCCGTGGCAGTTCTTAAATCAATGAGTGATGTTGTAACTAGGCGACTCATATGTGAAGCAGACCCCTGGGAGACAGAGAGTGAGCGAGAGAGAGATTGTCAAACAGAGGGAGGGGGCAGATAGAGAGGAGGGGGCAGAGAGATAAAACACATAGAGCTGAAAGTGATAGAAATACACGAACGGAGACAGAGGGGCAGCAAGGACAAAGGGAGGAGAAGTGTAGGTTATTAGAGTGTGTTTGCATGTAGGTGCATGTCTGTGTGTGTACAAGAGAATTAGACTACAGACTCCAAATGCATTGACCTCTCTAAGTGCCTTTTGTTACGGCACAATTCAAATATGATCATGCTGAAATAATTGCCCATTTGATGAGGCAGGTGAATCTCTGCAGCATGACCAACCTCCATCTCTCTCTCTCTCTCTCTCTCTGCCATGTATTCGTGCAAAGTGTGTCTGCATACGGGGTGGGGGACAAAGTAATGGGCAGGAGCTGGAGCGTGAAAAAGGTTAGGGAGAGAAATCACATCACCAGAGAGAGAAGCGATGAGAGTGTGCCTGGCTCCTAAGGCCAGATGTATTTACCTGGGTAATGATAGTCATCTGGACTGACAGGGCATGTGTATGTATGTGTATGTACTGCATGCGTGTGTGTGTGTTTGTGGGGCACACAGCACAGTGTAGCACAGGATGCTGTGGAGGCTAAATTTCTGTTTGGCTGACTGACTGCCTGGCCGAGGGGCTAGCTTGTTGATTTATTTGCTGGCAAAAAACACAACAGTCGCTCTTGTTCTCCTTTTCTCTCTGTTTGTCCTCTCTTCATCTCTTTCTTTTTTTTATTCCTCCTGTCCACTCTTGCGTCTCCAGCATCCTCTATCCCTGCCTCCATCATCTCTCCCTGCTTTGCTTCAAAAGCCGCCCTTTATTAATTCAGAAAAACACATTGCACACATGATTGACTTCCATAGGCACCGGAGCATGATTCTATCCCGCTGGACACACACATATTCACACACACTTTCCCATGTTTATACACACTGCTGCCTGTTGCCTTTCTTACACCGCCTTCCTCCTCCAGACAGCTCGCTAGTTCAGCAGGCGTAAAGCAAAGGCCAGACCCATTTGTGTTTTGTTATGTATAAATAGTCAGTGCCACAGATCGCCTCCAGCACAAGAGGACATAAGGCAAGCTAACATAAAGACTGTGTTTTGCCCCCTTTGACCACTGTTTCTCACCACTGGTCTCGATCCCCCATCTGTTTTTTCGTATTTCTTCCAAACATTTTTCATAAAACATTGAACTATTGTGGCTGCCAGTGTATTTGAGGAGAAAACTGTGTGTGATTGTGTGTGCACGTGAGCCCGTGCTGCACATGCAGGTTTGATTCGTCTTTTCCAGGAGGGCACGGGAGTGACACTTGACTGCTCTTATCAAAGGTTGCCAGATGTGAGCCCTGAGGTTAAAAAAGGGTCCTGCAAAAAAAACAAAAAACAAAAACATATATGGTCTTTCTCAAGCCTCCCCCCTCCCCATCTGAGGAGAGTAGGAAGGGAAAGGAATGGGTGCTTAGATATGGATTGCTGGGATTGAATTAAAAACATTAGCTTGAGGGCTGTACGGCTGAATCCTGATGATGAGGCCACCGGGGGAAAATGGAGAAAATGGGCTTTTGCTGCCAGGGACTTGAAAATCCCTTACTAATGGAATGAGAGAAGGCAGAGAAAGATAGCGAGAGCGAGGGAGGGGAGGAAGGGATATCACACAGATGAGTGCGGGTGAATGGTTACAAAGACAATGCATTGTGTTTATGAGCGTGGGTTCATGTGAGAGCAAAATGGGCTGAAACAAATGGAGCAGAGCCAGAAGGCCTCCAACGAAACATCATTACAAGCAGCTCCAGAAATATTACGCCTTTGGCGTAACTAGCAACGCGGGGAGGGGGCACAAGTCACACAGGCATACAACCGCTTACACTTGGACACAACAGTCGTACACACATTTTATCTGGTTCATGGGTTTCAACTTTGGATATAAAGTCATCTTGCTCAGTTTAGTTTGTCATGACTTTTATTTTGCCAACACGTTCAAAAGATGTGTTTATTATGCCTGTACGGTAAGTTTTCATCCCCGGTGCTCTTCAGCTCGGACAATTCCCGAACAGTTTTTCACCATCAACAACATCCAGGCATGGCAGCGGCGGGGGCCATAACAACAGAAAGTGTCACACAAAGTTCGACCTAATACAGAACACAAGAACTAGGCACATTAACATACCTACATACTAATGTTTGCCTGTTCTTATTAATAATAATAATAATAATAATAATAATAATACATTTTCTTTTCTTTTCAAGATACTCAGATGCTTTACACAACCAATTAAATAAAAGATCCTATAGGACTGAAAAAAGCACTAAAGGCACAAAGTAGCACAGGACAACTGCCTTCTCTTAATCACTGTCTTTATCCCTATTATAAACCACTCTGGACTGCAGTCTGAGGAACACAGGCCAGATGGTTAATTAGAAATAAAAAGCTCTGAGTGCATACTAAGGAAAATGTGTGTTTTTCCTCATTTTTCTTTTCTCTGCGACCATCACGGTTAAATTCTCTGGTGAATTCTCCAGGCGGTGGGCATTTCAGCCCCCTCATTTCTCTGAGAAATGAATAGAAGCATCTGACATGGGCTGACATGGGCTTTAAATGTACAATCTGGCTGTGTTACGATGGGAACAAATTAATAAGTGAATGTTATCTGTGGGTAGCAGAGCAGGGTGCCTTGCCAGGCCTTTTTGTTCCTGTACCACTTCTTTTCATGTAAATGACAGAAAACACAAAAACAGACAGAGCTCTTGGTTTGAATTGGATTTTGACATGGATATTGGCGCACTTTATGTGCGCGCGCATGCATATATTATATAGAGTGTGTCTACTAGATGTGGATATGCATGTGCATGGCTTTGTTTGCACTGATTTATTTTAATGTGTTTGTACACACAGTGTTTAAGAGAAGACTAGTTTCAGGTTTGATACACAACATGTGGCTCCACAGTGGAAACAGGAATCATCCAATCATGAACAGTCGGAGGATTAGGCAGTCAGAACAGGAATGAAAAATAAGGTGAGACTGAATGAAGTACAGGTGGCCAGCAGTGTCTCGCTCCTCTTTCTCTCTCAATATTGGTATTGCGAAGCCACTGAGAGATGGCAATCAGCAGGAGATGTGTCTTGAAGATGAAAGCAGGGAAAGAGAAACAGAAGGAGAGCGGGAGAAAGGAGAGCCTCTTAAGGCACCTCCATCAGCCTGTCGTTAGGAGGGTAATGAACCTAGCACCACTGCTGCCAAGCAACCAATGACTCACTCAGATACACACACACACACACACACACACACACACACA
>NTHP01000109.1:1690668-1758478 GCA_003416845.1 Oplegnathus fasciatus
GAGCTCTGTCTCTGCTACTCATCCATTATTAGACAATCTGCCCAATTACAGAATGTTTATACACAAAATATATGATGTACATACATCACAAGAGCAATAGATCATTGGCCTGCACATTTACTTCAATCCATCTCTCGTGTACTTTTCCCCAGGCTGCTTGGCTTCTGCCATATGCTGTGTTTTTACACTTCATGTATATCGCTTTACACATTCGGAAGACACTTACCACAAACAGAAACATAACTTTAAGGATAATTCCAATATAATCCACCCTATTTACTAAGATTTTACTATTATGCCATCTACAGACAGGTGACAAATTAAAGGAAAAACCTGAATAAATGAGTTGAGAACCATATCAAATGCAGATGCTTCCCCACACAGGCGCACTGCATGGTACAATTAAGCAATTAACATCCAATCATGCTCTGTGGCATGTATAAAAATGCTGAGCAGCTGATGAATGCACATTTGAGAGTTCAGTGGTGCGAAAACCATCGGCACTGGTTTACAGAGATGTGGAAAAAAGTGATATGGTCAGATGAGACATCCTTCACCATATTCTCCACAAGTGGGCAAGTGCATGTACGGCATACACCAAGAGGCACAGGCCTGAATGCTTGACCCCTACAGTGAGGGGATTCGGTGGCTTTGTTATGCTGTGGGGGGCATTTTGCTGGCATGGTTTGGGTCCACTTGTCCCCTTAGAGGGAAGGGTCACTGCAAATCAATACAAAGCTGTTCTGAGTGATCATCTTTATCCTATGATGAAACATTTCTATCCTGATGGGTGTGGTCTCTTCCAGGAGGACAATTCCCCCCATCCTACATATGACCTTCACAGTCACCAGATCTCAACCCAATTGAACACTTATGGGAGATTTTGGACCGACGTGTTAGACAGCGCTCTTCACCGCCATCGTCAAAACACCAAATGAGGGAATATCTGTTGGAAGAATGGTGTTCATCCCTTCAGTAGAGTTCCAGAGACTTGCAGAATCAATGCCAAGGAGCATTGAAGCTGTTCTGGCGGCACGTGGAGGCCCAACACCTTACTAAGACACTTCATGTTGATTTGTCCTTTAATTTGTCACCCGTCTGTATCTATTTCATCGGTTACCTCACTGTAGAGCTGCTGTTCCACCTCTGTGTTTGTAAGGAGCACTGCTCTGTAATGCTGTTCAAAATGAACAAAGACAAACAGTCAAACCCAAAAAGCAATTAAAACACACCCTTCCAACATAATAACACCCACAATACTGTTAAGCTATCAAGCACAGCATTCCCATGTCAGTTTGATACCTTCTAATACTGTTTTGGCAGTCTCCCAATGTGTTTACACATCAAAAGAAATTCATAACAGCAAGTTGGTGATGACATCTCTCAAGAGGGTGATTATGACTGATAATTTTTTATCACAGGCAAGTTGTTTTGTTTATAAGCTTGCAACGTTTGTAACTTTTTCTTTCAGTGTAGTTGTAGCCTAAATGCTGATCATTTATTTGTGCACATCCCTATGTCGAGACAGGAGTTTTAGTGTTTCCTGAAGAGCAGCAAGCGGCAGCTTCCTCTAAACTGTCTGCTGGCTTCGTAGGAAATGAGAGGGGCTGATGTGACTGGCCATTATTGAAGCTCACCCCAACTCCCTCCTACTAATGCAATATAATTTATTCATCTTGCTCTCTTTTCCAGTTTGGGTGCCAGGATTGTGTACGAGCCTCTAGTCACGAAAATTACAAAAATTAGTCAATCTCACCCACGTGCACCCAGTGTATCATCACAAAACTGAAAAAAACTCCCCTTTGCTGTATACTACGAGCTGTCTTGAAACTACTGAACCCAGTAAAGCTTTGAAAGTAATGAGATCTGATGAACTCGAAACCAGAACATAAGGTTTTTCAGCTGCACCAAAGCTCATAAGAAAAACCCAAGACTAAGCTGGGAGAGAAGAGTATATAACAGCTAAGTAGTGCTCTTAAGCATAAGACAAACTGTACGTTCAACCATAAGCATCCAAAGCAGTGATACACAAATGCTTATTTATGAGCTTGCAGTAGTTTCATAAATTAATGACTCAGATATTGATCGAGTAAACATTGGTGATTCTATCCTCACTTGAACTTATACATGATGACTTCAGATCTGTCTGTGCAGATGTATGTACTGCGTTCCTGCGTGAGCAAACCAATGTCTTTTATGTGTGGCTGTGTGTTTACGTGTCAGCAGTCGTCACCAACAAACCACCCCCCGAGGATGTGGGTTGGACTGTCAGCCTCAGTCAGACATCACGCACACGCGTGCACACACACACACACACACACACACACACACACACACAGTTTGATGTCTGTCACCTCTTCTTAAGAGATCAGGCGGCCATATACATGGCTCAATACCTCCATAATCTTCTGCCAGAGAGAACCTGGTCTGGTGTCTCTATGTAAGTGAGCGAGTGTGTTCTTGCCCTCTTAAAGTTCACAAGCAGCTCAGACCCTTGTCAGTTACTGCTGTGTCACAAAGCTCTCTATAGTATTAATCCCATTTTCTCATTGCATGGAATATACTGAGTGTGGCACAGTGCGCTCTTCTCCTCTTCCTCCCTCCTTCAGTTTTGCTCTCTCTCTCTCACACACACACACACACACACACACAATGTACTCTCTATTACGCCAATACATGATTGTCAGAACAAAAGTGTCATGGCCGTGTCAACCCTGCGATACAGTAACAGAAAAAAAAAGAAATAGATCTTTCCCCCGGCGGATATTCTGACACACCTAGGTGCACCCAATAACACAGGTATGCCAATAATTCATACAATCGAGACAACATGTGCAATGTCAGGAACCTGGCACTGGCACACCTAAACAGCATCCAGACATACTGACCTAATTATTAATTAGACATTTTTTTGGCAAGTCAAATTGTCTGCTGTGAGAAAGATCAATTGGGCCATATATTGGGTTCCACCACACAAGATGAATGCAGGTAACTTACATGTTAACATCAGAACGTAGTACTACTCGGGTAACTTCTTACTCTGATTAAGACAAACTCAGTTAACTGCTATATTACTGCTTGTACGTTTGGTTTGTGTTGTCTGCAAAAACATACACACAGCGTTATTGGTAAATTTTGAAGTCAGCATCAACGAGTGCTTACTGCTACTGTTATTATTTTTGGTTTGTCATTTCTTTCACCTGAATCAGAAGTGACCTACAGCTCCGTCATAGAGAACAGTCAGCCACTGAAGCTTTTCATACCTTTTGTTCTGGCTGACTGCAGAAAAACACAGCTGATTGGTTTATTCATGGAAACAAGGAGAGTGTGCTGCATGGTACTGAAGTCTTATGCAAACAGTTCAACCATAATGGGGCCTCAACCACTGTATGGCTAATAGCAAGATTACCACTTAAACATAGTCACCGTAACACCTATTCTTCACATAACTATAGGTCATATGTTTCTGTCCTTTGTATGTCTCTGGTCAATTGTTTATTTCAAGGACATCTTCTATATAAACTTGCTTTTAAGAACAAAAATGATCAGTCTTTTGTTTGGTCCATTATCAGTTTAGCAGCTTATCATCTTGTTTGAACAAAAACTGGGGGTCAGAATCATGCACATATGTAATCATATCATAGTGTGAATTTCATTACATGCCTAATTTTCATTAGCTAAAATATTAATCCAGTGAATTAAGGGGTATTCACAGCCTGCCCGCTTATATTCATGGACAAACTCCACGACTCTCTGGACTCGTCTTTGTGTCTCGACTGGTCCTACTCAGGAGGCAGCTTGGTGGCCAGACTGTGGTGCTGATTATAGGTGACAGGGACACTGCTGGCCAGAGGGACCTGGGAATGTTGGCATGGCAATGGGGAAAGGTCATCACCACAGCACTGTCAGCATCATCACTGTGACACAGTGATGAAAGAGCCGTAGAGAACAACAAGCAGACTGGAGCACTTTCACACATCCTGTTTTTTGAGAACTTCTTTGGCCAAACGTTCTTAAAATGAAAAAATATCTAGCATTAATATGAGATAAATATAAACAGCAGCTAATCACAATTTCATTCAAAGAGTCAAGAAAGAAGAATTGGAATGCTGATTTTGCATGTTTGTTTTCTGCTGTACAAATAATCTACAAATGACAAAAAAGGGCGACTGTCTTTTAAATGCAACATTTTATGCTTCAGGTAAAGATATTACATTACATTATCAGTAAATAATTCAACAAGGCTTCACATTTCTTGTGATTTAATAGTTCTAACTTAACATTTAGCTTCATTTAAATGGGACTATAAACTTAAACTGCAAAAAACTAAACTTAGTGGTGCATAAGGTCAACACTGAACATGAAAATGCATTATGATTTATTTTTGATCTTGTGTTTGCACTATGTACATACTGTATATACACGCAGGATGTGTTTGTGACATTTGGTGAACAGATCGATTGCTTTAGTTTGGCTTTTAGGTGATACGAATGATGTTATTGGGTGACAAATTGCTGAACTTCTCAGCATTTGTTGCCTCCAAGTGTTCTTATGTTATTGTGGATTTTTCTATAGACAAGAATTCATTCAGGCTGCCCTTCAAGGTTCAGTAATTGTTTTCTTGTTTCACTATAACCTCATTCTGGCCTCACTCGGCCAACACTTGGTCTCTTTTATCACCAGATACATATAAGTTCATCTTTTATGTATTGTGTTACTGAATCATCTTCTAAACCATTAATAGCTGGATATTTTCTTATTGTCCTTCAACAGTTATTTTGTGCTAATTATCTTGTTGTTTCTCATTTAATAAATTGCTATTCTTTGATATACATAGAATATTTCTGTTACTGCGGTTTCTGTATTTCATCCTTTACTTTCAGACCTAGCCTTTTTTTCAGGCTTAATTCTCTGTGAACGATTCTCTCGCTGAACACTTCTCTCTCTATGACTGCCTTGCGCTCTTTGTCTCTCCATTCGGCACTCTCCTCCTTATAACTTGTCAAGTACAAGTGGGAGCAGAGGGTAGGAGGAGGGAGTGATTGGAATTCATTATGGTCAAATGATTGCAAACTCAGGAAGCTGAGAGGCTTTTCTAATCACAGCTGAATGGGCTGGAGAGTTAATGTGGGCAGGCTGTGGAGTGGAGGAGAAAGGAGGAGCGAGAACTCCATCGTCAATGTAGCGCTCTCAAGGGCTCTTCACAAAGCTCTAATGGTGGAATTGTTCTGACACTGAATGGATACATGAGATGCTGAGTTTCACGGGCATGACTCACTCTAGAAATGTAGTTCGGTTCGTTGCTGTTCAGAGAATATTTTTATTGAAACCTTTTCAGAGGAAAGAAAATAGATGTTTTCCTACAGGTTTTCTTTCATCGTCACATGTGTGTTTCCAGTACTTAGCGAGAACTCTCACATATTTAGAAGCTGATGCATGCATTCAGAATTTCAGGGAATCATTTGGTGTATATGACAGTAGGTCATTTACTAGCTGTGGTATTGATGCATGGACATATGGCTCTGGTCACAAGGTCCTCTAGCCAGCTAATGGCTTGCAACATAACAGCAGCAAACAAGACTACATATACAGCTTCAGTTAACATGTACCTTACAGTATGTATTCTAACCTTCCTGAACCAAACTTGTAAGACCTTATAAAATCATAAAAAAAACCCAATGTTGCTCCTTTATGTGTGACAAGCTTGCAGGAAAGACATAAATCACCAACTTTAGCGACGTGATAACCCAGACGCCATTTTCAGCTGTGATTATTTTGTTAACATACAACAATTCCAGCTCCAATAGACATGGGTGTGTTATCAGACCCTCATTGGAGGCTGCTAAATACAAAGTAAGCATTGCTGTGTCTTAATGAGCCGTTATCTCTATGACACGATGCTGTAATTATATTTGCAAGTACTGTACAGTGCTAGATACATTAGATACCCCAGTAGCATACTATAGTTCTGCTTTTCAGAGAGGACAACCAGTATTCAAAAATGATGTCTGGCGTGGCTCCACAAGAAAAAGTACTAGGCAGACATTTAGGTTTCTGGCGTGTGTTAATGTTTAAAATAGCATCTATCAATTCGAGTATCATCATTACCATAATCATGCTGCACTCAATTTATCTCCATCAATAAGGCAGTGACACATCACACTCATTTTTGGAGCTGCTGAAGGCTCATATGATCTGCCAGTGTGCCCTCCAACTCTTTTTTTTTTTGTAAACCAAGACGCAGGATGGCTGCTGCCCCAATAACATTTTGCCAGTCCTGGACTGGCTGTGCCCGCAGCCTAATATCTAGCAGTAGAGGACTACTGCTTCTCAAATCCTGTTTGGGTCTCTTTGCTCCTCCTCTACCCGTCTGGGCATGTTGGCACCCATTACAAAGGAGCTGAATAGTTGGCACACGGTGGGCATCCGAGGGCAGGGGATCAGAGGAGAGGAGATCACTCATCCTGCCATCAACTTGGCGCAGGCTTTTGGGACCGACTCACTACAGATTAGCCTGCAGTACTAACCTGTACGACTGCAGACCGTTGGCGAAGCACATCAATGGCTAAGAGACTCCCCACAGACTTTAAAGACATATGTGCACATGGCAGATCAAATTAAAATGCTGACACTGAGGTGGTTTCATCTTTTGGCACTATCTTCCAAAGAGCCACCTGGCCAGTGCTGCGTGCCTGCGCTCATCACAGAGTCCTCATTGGAGATAACTGCTGGTGTTAGCCTGGAATTCTCTAGCTCTTGAATCCAAAGCCATATGTCTCTGTTAGCCTGTGCATAATATTGTATATATTATACCACTTTCTGCTGTGCCTCAATTTTTCAAAAGAGTCAAGATTCAATAATGCTTGGCCACATAAACAAGACTGGAAGCAATTTGTCTCAGAAACAAGACAAAAGATAAAATATAAACAGAACAGGTACCACCCATATAACCTTTTATTACCAATTACCCGATACGAAAAGCACAGATACATCAAGTGAAATAAGTTAACAGATCTACTATAAAGTAGTGCAAAGGTATAAGTTTAGAAATAAAACAAAATAACTTCAAGCTGTGATAGATCTGGAAGTCTGTGAAGAAAAAAGACTGCACTGACTGACTAAAACAGAGACCAGCTGCAAAACTAAATGCTGTGCATCTAATAATTTCCACCCCTTGTCCTCATAAAACCTTCTGCCATATCAAACAGCAAAAGAAATAGTCACATCTTTGTAACATTCTTTCTATTGCTTACAAATATGCTGTTTGTCTTACGCCAGAGCGATTGATTACATCAACCTCATAAATAAATAACTTGTCATTTAGCACAGTAATGTTTCTTGTGACTCACACAGAAAAGATCTATTTGATCATACTATTATTTGATATTACTACTAGTCTAGCCTTCAGAGACAACTTCAGTACTCTCTATAGTTCACATCCAATCCGATACAAGAGGCAGGACAGATGGATTTAGGATGGACCTCTTTGAAAGCGTCTAATAGAGCTGACACAAGGTCCTGCAGTCCTGGAGGCTTTCCCAGAATGCCTCAACACTCCAGGATGGACATCTAGAGTGACACCACAGTGGCCTGAGATCATGTGTCTGGGTTCATTACGCATTATGCTTCCGACACGTCGCCGACGCAGGGGCTCAGCTTATACTCACTTCGCACACACACACACACACACCAACACACATCCTTACTTTACTGTTAATTGCAAAATGGCCCTGGACTACCCTCAATATCAGGGGCTCATAGATAGGTTAGTTGTTTAATACCACATGAATGACACAAATTAAAAAAAAATAATAAAAAACCCCGAAGTGGCCAGGGGCCCTGATCTGGCCAGTCAAGCAGCCTTCTAAGTGTAAATCTAAATGGTGTTAAACTGTGCTGCAAATATGAGATCCCCTGTTGCTAATGAGACGGTTTAGCCAGAGGAGGCCACACATAGCTGGAAAGCCTCTGACTGATCGCACTGCTATAAGCCATTTATTGAAGCTGGCGGATCTTATTTTCACACTCCGAGCAAACCCGACTCCTGGTGTGCGTGTGCAGGGGGTGTGATATGTGTGTGCCAGCTGCATTTTATTGTTGACGGACACGCGAAGATTTATGGGAAGCCAGATGGATCTTAGGGTGTGTGGACTGAGAAGTTTAACTGGCACTGAATCGCCCCAAGGTTGTGTGTTCAGACAGGTTTTGTTGTCATCCAGTTTAGTGTGCATAATGATTCAGAGAAGGCAACAGAGAGCACATCAGTGTTATTTATAGAGGGAGACCACAATTAGCCACCCATTAATTAACAGGAGAAAGCATGGCAGCTGTCCAAAACATGTACTACCCTTACTGCTGATTTAATCAGAGTAGTGAAAATGGGATTATTAATAACTCCAAACACCACCCAAGGAGACCTCACAGCCCCGGATCCCCACACTACATCCTGCTTTGTCAGCACTGTTAAACAGGGTTAGGCTGCAATACACAAGGTACACAGTGTGGCACTTTTATAGGTGCGCATGATAGCTATAAAAGTGGATGAAACAAATTGCATCTGTCTGTGACTTGCGGTGGAGCCTGCATGCTGCCTATATATAGAGGTGTAAATGCCTTGCATCGGTCTGCCTCAAAACATCTGACAATGCAAATCTAATCCAAGCAAACATGCCACAGTTATGTCGCGCCTCATTTTAGGTTTGTACCAGTGGCCTTTAACTGGGGCTGATATACTCCACGTCAGCCACCCTCCCTCTGCTGTTCTCTGAAGGGGAATACGAGGGGGCTGAAGGAGGTTTAAGAGGAAACGACAGGTGGACACTTGGGTGCTGAAACTTGGATTGCCAATGGGGGCCTGCTGGTTACATTCAGCATGGCTGTGTTGTCACCTCCCCCAACCGTTTGACTGCCAACCTCTCAAACCCCCTCCCCCCCCATTCCCTGCTCCCCATCTCCCTCCAGCAGCACTAGCACTCCTGTCTGCCCCCTCTCACCCATTCGACAGCAGAGACCCCCAAGCAGCTGGAGCTGATGACACTTGTCAGCAGAGAGATAGTGTGTCCACTGTGTCTGACTCTAGACCAGCCTCGCTCTCTGACTCATGCACACACATTTACACGCTTCATACATGTGCATGCCCATGTTCACACTCACGCTCTCTAACACACACACACACATTTCGTGACACTTCCTGACAGTATATGTCAGCTGATCATTCTAGGAAGGCCTCACTGGTAAGAGGAGACTGCCACTGAGCTGATGCATGCAGACAAATACACACATAACTTATTGGATGGTTATACCGACATGATACATGAGGTGCAGTACAAATGTTCTGAGTCACTCAGAGACACACTTTTAATTTTACTCTTACAACTGATAACTAGACAACAATGTGGGCACATTTCACTGTGCTGACATGGTTCTTGACAAATACCGTTAAGGCCATAAATAAAAAAACATCCTGCACACTGGAATAACACCTGTCTTACCAAGACAGGGTGATGCTGAAATAAGATATGATAATCCTTTATTGATAATTGATTGGTAATTAAGAAGTATATAAAACAAGAATGAAATAGACACTATACAAGAAATTAAACTCAGTGCAGAACTGTATGTGTACTGCAGGCAATACAGTATCCACAATACCGTCTCAAGCAAAGTGACATAGTGGTGTGATTAGTAGCAGCAAAGTCAGCAAATGCATTATATGTATGAGTAATATGATCCTGTCAGCTATAACAGTGTACACCAGAATAATATATAATATGATTATTTAATTATACTTAGAGTTATATGGATTAATATTGAGGTGTGATGTAGTACATACGGTATATATACTATATATACATAGTATTATAACATGATATAGTATAATATAGTGCAGTATAATATAGTATGGGATAAAAAGTATAATATAAGGTGAAATTGCAGCGATATAGTATGACATAATGTACAGTACAGCAATATAGCTCACAATAAGATACGATAATGTATAGTATGAGCATAGTATAATATATAATGAATGACAATAACAATAATATACAACATATACTATACTGTATGTATCTGTGTGCAGTATTTGCAAATCAGTTAAATAAACAAGATCTAGTCTGTCAGGAATATTTCCTGTTACATGTATTAGCTGTACTATAACATGATCCCAGAAGGCACATGGATTTACATCTCAAAATAACACTGCACAAAGTATGTTGTGTAAAACCTTGAAATTAGTCCTCAAATTACTTCATACTTGACTCAATCTCAAGATTAACGACATGTAAATGAGATGGGTGCTGCACATATTAATGTACATGTATTCATTACTTATGTTTTTTTTCTACTTATGAAGTCCTAATTTCTACTATTATGTACTGCATGGTTCCAACAGACACAACAGCAACACGGTGTCAGCTACAGGGCTATTTATAATAGTTCCTGTTTACAAAGACTTGTTTATTATCCTGATTAAAAGGGCATGCACCGTTTACCGACTAACATTAATTTCAGCCTGTTTGCACACTGCATCTCCTTGTATATTATATGGGTGTTAAATATAAGTGTTTGGAACACGGGGGTGTGAAGACCAATGCCGCCAATGGACACATGCTCAACAGGTCTTATGTTAAGATCGAGAGGAAAGCAGTGTATTTAGAAACCATTTTAGCGAGAATAAATATGGTTTGGAACATACTGAACACATGGATAAAGTGTCAAATGGTGGATTGTGGCGCAGGAGTGGACTGAGGATTTTAAGTGTATGTTTTGATACACTTCCCCACTGTTTTAACTGTTGGAAATGTTAGAATCCATTTTAACCAAAGTAAATCCAATCCACAGCTGCCATACTCCATGAAGAAAAAAACTACAATCTTTTTAGAGCAATCTTGTGCAGTCTACACAAAAGATATATGGTTTGGTGGAGTATCAGTTCAAATACAGACACACACTTAAGTCTGTAGAGTGTGGTGCTTCTTCAGCTCTATCACCCACCCTTTCACTTGGCATGTATACAGTATTTCAACATGCTATGCGAGCTTGACAGCCTATATCCGTGTCCACCCTGCTGCCTCAGAGAGGAGAACCAGGCACAGTGTCATATGGCAAGCTGAATTAAAGCGATGTCAACACATTCACCCTGGCAGGGATGAATTTCAGCAACTCACTGACCATTTTGTCACTGTCATGGAGGGGCATGCACACATTCTGTGCCCCTGAACCTCTCACCACACAGACACACATACACACTAAGCTGTCTCATGCAATATCCATTACTGGGCATAGCATTAAATGTAAATTATTCTAAAGCTTGTATAAATACATATTACAATTTTTTTTTTTTATATATATATATTTTTTTATATTGTAGAGGCGCCGTGCAGTAAAAAGCTGATGTGAAACATAGATATTTTGCAACAATATGAGTCACAGACTGTTTGTCACTTTCCAGTGTCTTACAACTATATTCCCTGCTTGCAAATGCAAAATTGCCTTTAAGCCTGGAATAACTTACTCTTTAAAGTCAATTATTGACAAAAGAATCTACAGATAACAAAATTTGCCTTTGAGATATCACATGCAATATTACAAATTTATGTATGTGTATGATTGTTTTTCAAAGGAGAAATTCTACGTGGCAAACAAGAAAAGAAGTTAAAGCCTCTGGAAACTTGGCTTGAAATAGTAAAAATGAATATATGATCAAAGTTGAGTGTCTCATTAAGCACCCACAAAAATCTGAGTGAAAATAACAGGTGGTTCAACTGGTTCAAAAACAGCTCATTTTGCTGTTTAGACCATTTCTCAAGACTGTGTAGGCGTGGCAGATCAGACGATCACTGCCCACGGCATCTACTGACCACTCAGCCAAATACAGCTGGACCGGGCGCTACAGCGGGTGGTGCAACCGCCCCAGGAGGAGAGGGAAGAGAGCCGGAATAAGATCTAAGCTAACAGCTTGGACCTTAGGCTGCTCCTGGCTAATGTCCGGTCGCGGGAAGGTGGAGTGTACGAAATGGGACTCAGGATGGCCAAGCAACGGGAAATCAGAGACTGCTTGTGCCCACATCTTTACAGAGACCTGCCTCCATCTCAACGCCCTGGATCAAGCTATTGCTCTCGACGGGTGGACCATGTTCCGAGCCGACAGAGAGCAAGACTCCGGCAGGACGAGGGGAGGCGGACTCAGTGTTTAGCTTTAGCTAGCTAATTTACGCTAGCTAGCTAAAGGCTGCGTAGAGACGAGTTGGCTCAGACTGAGCGGGAGCAGAGAGGTTTGGTTGCACCTGTATGGGTGGGACAACTGATGTGGATTTTCTTATGATTGGTTCGTGGAATTAACTGCATAATTTTTGTAATAAATATCAGAGCAGAACCACACCCAATTCAAACCCAGTATCAGGAAAGTTTATAAAAACTTCAATGACAATATTTCCAACTGAAACTAATTTCTAATACTTTTAGATGCTTACTATTATGTACGTAAGACATAAAACTATAATTATATAGTTTGAAGGCTATTGTGGATTTGGGTTTCCAGAGACTTTAAGTGTAACATTAAAGCAAACAACAAACTAACTCTACAGAAATCAGCAGAAACATCAAAGACCTTTACACATTCGTATTGGATTAGTTTATGAATGCACTGAGGTACTTGGATGGAGCCCGAGATTTGTACATTATTACACATAGCCATTGCTGATTTTCATCTTGCTACCTTTCAGGGTTGGACGTAGGATTTAATATATCCATTATATCACATACTGTATGGTGGCATGTGTTTCGGTTTTGCGACAGACCAACCTACTTAAACTTACAATGTGTAGCAGAAGCAAGATGAAAATACTCATGTGGCCATTAAAATGAAGTGGAAAATTGTTAAGTGATTCTTTGTCTGACTAAAATAGCACATACCGATTTCTTAGATAACAAATATGTGTTGTGACAGCAGCGTGACTTGAAGGGTGGAAACAGACTTTATGCTAAGATTAAGGAATGTACCGTGGAGTGTACACATCTCTGATATAACCAGTCCAGGTTTAAAAAGGACATCAGTGAAGTATTTCAGTTCTTAAGGATGCACTCTTGAACAGAACTTGTGAGGTCAGTGATGGTATGAAGTTGGACACATGACCAACTTCCAGACTGGGTTTGGAGAAGGAGTTTGAAGGATCTGAACAATGCCAAGTTGAGTCCTTAGCCAAAAGCTCCTTTCCTCAAGCCTCAGCTTTCTGACAAGCTTATTCCACTTGTCAGACAGACCTGAATTATATTTTGTATTACAGACGCCTTCAAAGGACAACTACCATTTGGGCCAAAAATATCTCTGTCAAAGGAGATGATTGAAAATGTCACAGGATGACGTCTTGTGACAGTGACAGTAGCTATGGGGTTTTTTATTTTGCACTGGTGGAACAAAGCTTGTGCTTTGTGGCAAATAAAAGTTTGTGTATGTGTGCGTGTTTGACTGTGGGCGGTATCTGCATGTGCTTGTGTTTTGATCACTGTTCAAATGTCATATTGCTTTGTTCCTATTTTATTTTATGTTATGCATTATAGTTTTATCTACCGATCTGTTGAACATACGTTGGGTAGTTCAAGAGTGAATTGTGCATTAAAACTGTGCATGAGACCTATAAAGGTCGCACGAACAGGAGCCCAGCCAAGAGATTCATGTGTTAAGTAACACCCCGTTGTCAAGCTTGTCTTCATCCCCCTCCCTCTCATCCATCATCCAACCACCGCTTCAAGGAAGTAAACACAGCCACAAACACAGCATCTTAAAACAAACTTCTCACCAGGAGATGATCCAAAGGACTGTTTTAATTAGCGAGAAACCAAGAAGCAAATGAGCAAGGTGGGAAAACTGTAAACACGTTTGATAAACTCTGTTGTTTGGTTGTTTGTATCAGCTCCCACCTCCCCACCCTTCCTCTCGTTCCTTCTGCATGCATCCACAGCACTTTGCAGCTTGTTAGTGGGGCAGGATGGTTGGTGCAGTGCCCCAGAGGCGGTGGCGTGAAGGTGACATCTATCACTTAGAGCGCTGGTGTGCTATAAATACCATCGGCGGGCTCCCTGTGGTCCCGCCTTCTGACAGCTATAGCTTGAAGTGGGAACTGGAGGGGAGGGAGGATTTAACATTGAAAGTGTGTGTGTGTGTGTGTGTGGGGGGGGGCATTTTATCCCTCCTCTGTATGCTGTCACTACCAGAGGTATCTTAATTATACCATTCAGACACAAAGCTAACAGTTTGTTCGCTATGAGAAATCATAGAAAAACACCCACAGTCTTGAACGTTTAAGTCAGAACAACATGCACAGCAGGTACACATGTAGGAGACATACCAATGAGGAATGCTTTAACCATTTATCTTACACTAGAAATTTTGCATTCAAATCACGTCTAAAGTAATTCGAACGGCAATAGTGCTGATATAGATGTAAACTGTATGCAATCAGTGCCAACGAACAAGAGATATGAAATTACTGGAAGAGGGAAATTGAATAAATTATATAGAATATAATGCAGAATACACACAACATCCTGCTTGAATCAACATCAAATTATCCAGTGGAAATGGTCATGACACACTCTATGGTCCCAGAGTAAAGAGAGCATCTCTAGCATAGTGCAACTGATATTAGCAAGTGGAGAGTTTACAAAGTCTATAGACTGTACAAACAAATTAAAAAGACCTTTTGCTATTGAGTGAAGGGTGTCAGTGGTACTGTACTGATACATGTGGTCAGACTGAAGGATAACAGAACCGGTAACCATTTGTAAATAACATTTCTGATTGAGCATACAGAGAAATTAAAAGCCATTTCCAGGCTCTCCTTAATTTCCACATTCACTTTATATTAGATTCTGTCCCGGTGTTCTTATCATGTTATGAAATATTTATTTTTCTTCGTCTTTGTACTAGCTTTAAGCTGTAATTGTGGGAAATTGTTTCAATATCTTTTTAATTTTAGGTACTAGAGCTGGTGGGTTGACTCTGGCTTTAATTGCTCTGTTGGCTTGTTTGGGTTCTTAGTGTTAGGTGTTGGTGGAATACAAACAATGTGAACTAATGATGGAGACTGTATTTTGAAGAAGAAATGTAGATATCAGGTACGCTACAACTGCACAGGTACAGTAAGTAGTAAGATGCCCCATTTCAGCTATCTTGGCCCTCACTGTGTTCCTGTATAGGATGTGGTCACCTTCTGA
The DNA here is from genome assembly GCA_003416845.1 of Oplegnathus fasciatus. NCBI lineage: Eukaryota > Metazoa > Chordata > Actinopteri > Centrarchiformes > Oplegnathidae > Oplegnathus > Oplegnathus fasciatus. Next base: position 1,705,885 of record NTHP01000109.1, read on the forward strand.
TTTACAGTAAAAAATTACCCACAAACTGAGGCTTCTAAAGTTGTTTCTAAGTTGGGAAATGAATTGTGGTGTGTGCATTTGGAATAATAAGACTATTAAAGGGCTCGAAAAAGCAATGAATGCACAAAACTCCAAGCCATGCTGGAACAGTCCTGAAAGGCAAGGGAGGGAGGTGACGATATGGGACCAAGTTTTTTTGTTTTTATGGACACACTGCACACACCCATGACTCATGAACTACCTGGAATCCCCGTCATCTGTCTAAACATTGGGTTATAGTGGTTTAAATAGCATGATCTCAGTAGATCATTTCTATTTGCTTGTTTTAATCCATTTGCTACAATACATTTGCTTTATGAGAGAATCTGACAGATGCTGAACAAAGGAGGGTTTTTTTTAAACTATGACTGAGAAATGTGGTGCTCTGTGCCACCGTCTGTCTCTGCAGCTGTGACTGTAATTCTATTTCATTTTAAGGGTTTGGCCAGCTTAACAAAAGATCATTGTCATCTTTTCAACAGGTGAGCCAGTAGTAAACAGACAGGCGTTTCCTAAATCAACAAACCAAAAGAGGTATATGTACAAACCTGCCTTTAAAACAACGTGCACTTAAAAGTGTGTCACAGTTATGAATAACTATCCACCCATCTTTTCTACCATCTTTCTTCTACCTCCTGCAAGCACAATATTCATCTGTCATCAGACGTAAAGCCTTAAACCACAACAGCTGGAAATCCGCCACAGGCATTTTCCACAGTGTCAGAGCGAGGCGTGAAGCTTGTATTTATGCTATGATGTATTAGATTCTTTAATGATCACTCTGAAAGACATAGCTTGTTTCTATCACGCTTGAGCTGTTTGGCAACATACTAGTTGAGAGCTGTGATAACAAACTGACATGTCAAAAGAATTAAGTAAGAAGAAGACACATTAACTTTCTGATGTCTCCACTTTCCCAAGAATAAGATACAAGACATGAGAGGCCTGAAGGTCCTTTGCACCAATATTAAGTGTTGCTAGCTAAGACAATGTTTTTGAGAACATGTAATGCAGTACTTAAAATGGAGTCCTGGAATTTTTCAGCATGGATATTCCCTTGAAAGACACCGTCAACCCTGTTAAAGAGGTTTTTTGAAGGAGTTTTTCCTTATCCAAACTGAGGGTACAAGGATAGGGAACCTCAAGCCCCTTGAGGCTTTTTTTGCAAGCAAAATGGCTCAATTGTATTAACTGAAAAGTAGTTTCAATTAAAAAAAGGCTTCTCGTTCAATAGCAACAGAGAATGTGTAATCAAACTACAACATAGAAAAAATATTTTGTTCTTTGGACGGATTTCCAAGCACCTCTGAGGCCGGCTGGGAGGTGGAGTGCCTCCAGCTTGTCTTTAGGTCCACCCTGGGGTCTCAGGAACATCTCCAAAGTGAATTTGCAAGTAGACATCTTACTATGATAACTACCCAAACCATCTCAACTGCAAAGTAAAGTGACTGGTTAAATTATGAACTTTGCTTTTTGCTGTATTTCAGTTCTCTCTTTATCACCACAGTCCGACACAAAGCCTTTATTGCTGCAGCTGATGGCCCAAAACAATTAAATAAAGTGTTAATATTCTGTTGACACTTCTAGCTGATTCTTTCTATACAGTATGCTCCATATCTCAGTAAATAGACTTAAATATAAAATTTTGGTTTTGATTATTACTTTTAATGGAGTCTAAATGCTATCTGGATAACCCAAGAAGCTTCTGATTAGAGGCTTATAAAATTGCATGACATAGCAGCTCCAGTAGCATGAGGATAAGGCCGTTTGAGTTATTGTGGCAACCATTTCCAAAATTACATGTTTAAAGGTTCATGAACCAAAGCTGGCTGAATGTAGCTTTTAGTTTAAAGTACACCTTCAATCCGGCCGGGGCGAAACAAAACCACAATCTTAGATGCCTCAACATGTTCTGATGTACAATATAGTTACCCTGATTGACAAGACTTGCTTTTGTTCTACTGCTTAGGTGAAATATTCATCACTTGCAATAGTGTTAATTATACATGTGCTGATCATTATTGTGTGTAGACCTCATTCAGCGTACAAGAACAGTACAGTTTTTGAGTCTGACGTGCCCTTCATGCAGTGATTACTAAGTGTGATTATTGTAGTTTGCTCTCTAATAAAATCCAGAAATAAGGTTGCTGGTATTGTGGTGGTAGCAGCCAAATTCATTTGAACTGGGCTGAACTGGATCATTTGTCTGCAGCATTTTTCAGTGTCCTCTTGAATTTCCTCCGATTCACATCTCTCTTCAAATAATTTTAAGGTGTTTTCATAAACTTATCTGGTGTAAGGAAGTGTTTTCTCCTCATAGTAAACTTCATTTATGTTGGAGTGGTTGGCAGGTATTGATGAATACCTGCCAACTACACGTCCAAGAAAAGAAAAAGAAAAAGAGGAAATGCCAACTTCTAACAAGCTTTCAGAGAAAAAGACCATGTTTATGTTCCAGTGTTCATAACCCAACTGTGTATTGTGGTTGGGTTTTGAATAACAGTGGTTTGGCTCACAATGTTGAGCATATAAACTCCATGCCTCCACTGTTTTGGCTGAACTTAACCGCAGTTAAGCCTGGCCTCCCACTGAAGTGAATTTTACAGCATCTGTTCAAGTTACCGAACTTGTTTATGGTGTTGTCATGAAAATGCTGGAGAACACAATAAATATAATTCTGGAAATGTTTTTAATTAGATTAATTTTATGTTGGATATATTCAGGAGTATTCTTTAGATGTACAAAATCCACATATTGTCCAATTTGAATTTTACCAACCTACATTCAATGAATATCAGGGGACGTTATTGAATTTTGGTGTACTTACTCTGCCAGTCCCTTCTGCTCACTTTGTTTTAGCACTGTGCCAGCAGAGGGGAAAGAACTGGCAGAAAAATTAAAAAACTAAGTCCAAAAACAAGGATTTGATAGGCATAACTTTATGTGGATGATCTTCATCTTTTAATTGGAAGTGGGTGATTTTGGCACAGATGACATACAGATTGGTTGAAATGATAGCTCCAAGCTGTGGGTGTGGCAAAAGGATGTGGGCAACCCAACAGTTTCAGCACTTACAAGTACAAAACCATATAAATAAAAGTAGCAATCGGAATTTTCCATAGACAGACGTGTATATGTTGACTCAGGATAGCTTTTGTTGCAAATGTAGTGAATGTCACATCACCATGGCCTTGAAGATACCAATCTTATTTGCTGATCGTAAGAGGAAGAATAACAGATAAAAGTCCTCCTGCACAGCTCCATCTGCATGTTTTGCTCTGTTTGGGCAGCTGCTGCCAAGATGTTATTTATTTTGGAGTATCTCATGAAAGATATGAAAGGGCCCTTACATGCTTGGTCACACAGCTTAGCTCGAGGTTTTGCTGTAAAAGTCTGCCTGGTAGACGGGCAGATACAGTGAAATGGGTTTACCAACATGTATGATACATGCACAAAAATGTTTCTCAGCTATGTGTGTGGCACAGTGTGACTGCTTATGCGTCACTATGTGCTTCAAAGAGGAATAAATAAACAGCTCCAGAGTCTGTGCATGTGTGTCTATTCTCAGAGGTGGTCAGACTATGTTAACATTTAATGGGATGGCTTAAAAAGCCCTTAGTTCCTTAACATCTGCTACTGTAGTGAGCCACACACAATAAAGAGTATAGCTGTTTAAATGCATTATAATCAGCAAAAAGCATTGATGGGACCTGGCTTGTTAAAAAAAACACAGAATTTATCAAGACATGACTTAAAAACTTCATAAATTGTGAAAAAGCTGTAATTTCTTTTGCTCAGGAACATGCCACCTCTTTGAATGTCACTGAGAGGCAACCGGCTTTTATGTTAACAGCAGGAATCAGTATGCTGTTTCTGTCATCAGAAGAGTGTTCATCTAACAACACTGGTGGTAATACAGACTTTTTAATGTCTTGTGTCTTACAGTCTCTGGTCTTACTCCTTGCTCTTTGCAGGCTGATGTGCATAAATAGACTGGCTACAATCATGACATTTACTGATTCTTTTCATTTTACATTGGTAAAATGAAATTTTATTCAAAAAACAGCTATTCTGGGGTTTCTTTAAAATTAACAGATGTAAAAATGTACATGTAACCAAGGGCAAGTAGGACAACTGTTCTTAATAGACAACACTGCGAGCTTGCCAACCACATGGGGGCATGAAACAATATATAGAAACCAGCAAAATTCAGGTGTGCCAAGTTTTTCAAGTGCTACTATTGGTTGAGAACTGACTTTAAACTTCAGTATTTTGTTCATGATTGGGATGAAGAGTGGTGTCTAAAGGCTCTCCAAATTTTGGAGTTGAAGGAGACACCAGGACTACTTCTTCCCAAAGGATCTAAAGCACTATATTTAACATCACTGGGAACTTAAGTAAAGAAATACATAAAATTTGTTACGAGTTAGGTATCACCATAGGCAATGACTCCTCCAGATATTCATTTTTAGAAGGACAAATGGAAAGAAAGGCGCAAAAGCCTCTTCTTTGACTGTAACACACAGCTTGTTAAACACAAAGTGACACACAAAGACTCAGAGAATGAGAAGCACTCAACAAGTATAACTTCCAGTAAAAAATGAAATGACAGAAGTAGTTTGTCCACAAAGAGACACATCCTGAAACCTGGCCGTTGTGCAAATTCCTTGCCCAAAATCCTAGGGTGCACTCAGCTTCAATCAGTGAATGCCGAGACCCACCCTAGCAGGGGAAATCAGTGCTGATATTAAAATGGGGTAGTGCCATGGCATGCACCATTGAATCCATTCTAATTTGGCGGTAAAGTCTGGCACCTAACCAAAAACAAAACAGCACATGACAATTGAACAATGACAGGTCTGGGAGAAGACTCTTCAGAGAAATACACCACTATGTTTTGCAGTTAAAACAGAAGATTAAAACACAGCGAATAAGCCAAATAGTGAATAACAACTGAAGTGTTTGTACTTCAGTAAGTGTGAACAACACATGTAGACTCTAGGAGCCCAGTGAAACTCTTCCATAATCATCTTTAATAAATTAAATGAACCAGGCAATCAATGTCCAAAATACTTTCACATCAATACATTTATTCCTCATTCTCAGACTCGCAATAATCTAATTGTGACAGAAAACAGATTTTCACATCTGTTTCAGTGGCTTAACGAGACAGCCAAGCCAAATCACCGTCCTAAAGCTATGTTCTGGGTCCCGTTCAATAATTCATCCGGAGTGTAGAGCTCAGGATGTCACCTCCACTGCTACAGGCTTCTTGGCCTGGCGAGCAGTCTGGTTAGGAGGGCTGCCTTCTGCCATTAGCATGGCTCTGATCAGATTAACAGTTGGGCCTTTTGCCAGCAGAGAGGCACGAAGAAGGGGAGAGTCCTGCCTGGCATGGCTTGGGTATAGCATGGCACATTTAGCAGGCTGGAGTGACCACTGATGCACCACATTTAGCACACTGCCATCGTTATGACACAAGTGGTGTGATGCCCCTGCCAGGAAAAGGAAGCAGTGCAGGTGGATGAGGACATCCCTACTGCTTTCTACTTTTTAAATCGCATTGTGATATTATTTGGATTTTTTGGACTGTTGTATGACTTGTTCCTTGATCTGCAACTTAATGCAAAATTTGTATTAAAAAAAACTCAATGATGCCAGCAGGTGACGATAACAAAAGCTTCATGTAACTGTTTCTGAATACAAAAAGCAATTCAATACGACTAAAAGAAAGTCAATGAGCTCAAAAAGTCATTGAAAAGGGAAGGAAGAGGGATAAAACAAGATTCAAAGGGATAATGATATAGGGGTTAAAAAGAAAAGATGGCGAGGAGTGAGCAACGATGTTACAAAAGGATGGATTGGAGAGAAGGAGTAACAAGAAAGTGTGTAGAGTGATGGCAGCCCTCCCACAGCTCTACCTGTGGTGGAACAGATTGGACCCGCCGCAGAGCGTTCTGATTGCCGTGGCAACCAAGCGTCAGCTGACAGATGGCTGCCTCCAAGCGTAGGGCACCGGGCCGTCCGCAGCTTCCACTGATTGGAAGTCCATGCACACACAACACTCCCGCCCACATGCACAGACTGGAGGCCTATGAACAGGGAGAGGGAGAATGGAGGACATGGCTGTTTTGATCTTGGAGGTGTCAGGCATCTTGACTGTCGCTGTTCCCATAGACGATGACTGGCCAACTCCAAAATAATCTTGCCCAATCTGGGTCACATCCATTGCTCATGATCAGACAATCAGGATGAATATATGGAGGGACAGAGGGTCTTTGGGGCTTTAGTGTTTGTTAGGGGGGGCAAGAGTTAAGCAATGTGAATTATTCAGTCAAAAACGATCTTTCTAAGTAACTCTCTCTCAGCACACATGACCATCCCTCTCCAACGTTCCCCAATCACATACCTGCTACCATACCATACATGTATCAAGATTATCTGCAAGTCACATGAGCTTTAAAACCAGTCACGAGTCCCACCTTTGAATGATCTTACCTGCATTCTTCAAGTTAGACATGCCCCTGTTAAAAAAAACGAAAACACCCTCGAACAATCTAGTCAGCAAACTCATACAACTGTGAAATAGACAATAATGTAGCATATCGCAGCAGCCATTTCCCTACACAATTCACTTTCTTTCTGCACCATTTACTCTCCCTCTCTCTCACTCACACGCACACACACAGGCATTGGATCTCTGAGGCAAATGGGTTGCATGTGTCTCTTGCCTCTCCAACACCTCCTGTTGCCATAAATATCTTGTTATGAAAGGCAGGTAATGAAAAGCGCTGCCTTGGTAATCCGTGACGGAAGGCAGTTTCATGGTAGTTTAGCTTCCATCACCTCCCTTGCTCCCTCCACCACCCCAGTGAGATGGGCCCTTGTCTCTGTTATACTTGTCCTCCATCATCTCCTCCTCTTTGTGCCTTTGCAGAGAAACTCCACGGGTCATCTATCTGCAGGACCATTTATGCATATTACATGTGTATTCTTTGTTTGCTTTTATTTTATTTTTCTTTGCCGGTGGCGGAGCCTGAGGATGGCAAAGTTTTCTTGGTCTAACAAAGTCTATCCAACACTTTGGTCCATTGCCATGAAATTTAAAACTCATATTGTTGGTCCCCATGGGAAGATTCCTAATGATTCTGGTGATCTTTGAGAGTTTAAATTATATACCATAATAAGTATAAAAGGTAGATTAATTATTTTGGCAGAATTATGACTCAGTCATGTGCACTTTGATTCAACGATGTAACGCTAAATAATTGGCTGCTCATGCACGGATAGTATTAAAGAAAGTCTGATGCAGGTGATCACGTATAGTGCCCATGAGTATAAATGTACACTAGAACACATGCACAGGGGCCACACAAAGCTGACAAATGAGAAATTGTGACATGTAAACCTAATCCCTTTGATCTCATATTAATGTTGTTGAGGAAAAAATGCTCCTCTTTTCACCTCGCTTCCTGTGCCCCTCAGTCAGTGCGGGAGTTGGCTCATCACAGAGCGAGCCATTGATCAGGGTGGATTGCAGGAGACAGCAGCTCAGAGCTGCGGCCCTGAGAGGACGACCCTCTCGCACATTCTGGCAGCCCTTCCAACAGAATAAATAATTCTGGAGCAGCAGCTCCCACTTCACCTCGTGCCAACAAATTTACAATTCAAACATGGACCAAGGTGTTGAAGAGGAATGTTAGAAACACTTTGATTTGTTTTTATAAGAGATTTGACAGAGGTCAGATACACGGAAGCCCCTAGAGTGTCGCTCTTGAAAGGAATATAAATTGCTTTTTTTGAGATTGTACTTTCTTCCTTTATGTTGATTTTAGTTTTTGTCTATAGTTATTAAGGGCTGATATAACATATGCCAAGTCCAAAAGTGAGTACAGCACAATATGCTGTCATTTTAATTAAACCACTAATAGTAGAAGTTGATCAATAAAAGATTAATAAACCAGCTTTTTTATACCGAGCACTTGTTTGACTGCGCATGTAGATGTTTTACCTTGTCTGTAAATTGTACAGAACAGCATTGCAGTACATTTTCCATCCCTGGTAATCATTATTAACGTTAAATACTATTAGATACCTGACTTTTGAGTGGAACAAGTGTAATTTTTAAACAAAAATAGCTTGTGGCTGAAAAACAATGAGAGAAATAAGAGAGATTCACTATAAAATGTATCCTAAATAATCAAACACTCGAGCACAATAACTTATATTACATGTTTTTTATCAGATGCCCTCTATCCATCGGGTTTTCATATAAGATTATCTTTGTTCCAGAGGCTGGAAATGAGTTACTGCTGGGACTTAAACCTACAGTGTTTTATTACTGTCAAAGGGAGATTGGCAGAAAAGACAATGATACCGTAAAGCGGATTGCCTTTCCACACAGCTACTGCAAAATAAATGCTTTTGTGCCATTTGGTGGTTGTGTGTTTGCACCAGGCTTTGATGTTTCCTCTGACTATTTATGGATATATTGCAGTCTGAGTCTTTATAATATTTGTTCATGGTCAAAATTGTTCAGAGAAAAAACTTGTAAGTTTGTTTAGATGTTGCTGTGCTCAAACTACATCATCCAGTCCTGATGTTTGTATGTACAGTATATATGCCCCCACTCTTTCCAGACTATGTTTATCTCTCACTGTGTGCCTCACAGCCTTTAGGCATGAGAGCTCAGGTTCCACTGCCCTCCCCAAAATTGAAAAGCTCATCAGGAGATAATTCTGGGAGCTGCCACAATGCCAGCTATGTGCCACTGTCACCTTATCTTCCAGGCCTTTTGCGCCCTGCTGCTCCTGTCCGTGCCCTGGGGAAGACAGCTTAGTACCCATTCTCGCTACAGCGGCAGAGGAGAGCAGGGCAGTAGAGATCACTCATTTTAATAGGCCTGTCACATCTGTTTTTAGAACCTGCGGAGGTCTCCTGCTGCTGGCCTCTGAATGAAGTGACCCCAAAATGATGTGACAAGCTGTGATGAGCTTGGGGAGGGGAGCTTTAGGCCAGAGGAGTAGAAGAAGGGATTGGGATCTGGGGTGAAAAAGTGAAGGGATTACATGAAAATGATAAAATCTAGAGTATATACTATAATTTTCTTTCTTTTTTGAGAATAATCATAAATGATAATTTATCTGTGTATTTCAATAACCAATTTAAGCCTACCATACACTAAAAGACTTTGAAAGGATTTTTAAAGACTAAAGTCTGACACATCGAAAAGACAATGTGTCACAAGTCACAGAGTTTTTAGTCACAGACCATAACATTTTTCAAAGACGGGGGATCTTGCAGGGTCACTATTTGCAAGACTACAACTAGATTCCTTTTGAAATTATTTCCCATCCTGCTCCTGGTGGAAATTTACAAGAAGAAAAATTGTTGAACAATGGAGCAGAAACAGAAGCAGCTTTTGACCACAGCTGCCCTTGTGTGTGCAGTGGTTTGTTTTGAAAAACCAGCCAAAAAGAAAAAGAGACGACACCGCAGAATGTGGACACGACCTTGGTTGAGAGAATGGAGCCCTCTCCATGTTTACCATCTACCCGGTTTGCTGCTTCCTGTTTGGTGCTGGAGAGAGCGCACCTATTGGTTGTTGACAATATTCACGTCATTGAATTTCACTATTTCTATGAGCCAAGACTAAAAACTTCCGATAATATTAAACATGTCTGATTTTATAGGAACATCAAGACGAGAAAAAGACAGCTCCGACTGAGATTTATGACCACCTTACAGTACACCAAATGATCGAGAGGACGGGAGCGCACCACAACTCTAGCAAAACTCTCATGATTTTATTCTGACATTTGAAATTTGTCTGCAACAGTGAAATTGCTTGAAAAGTGGTTTGCCTTAACGCTGGCATTACTTGCTTGGGTTTATTAAGGAATTAGATACTGTAGACTTATAGTTATATTGTAGTTTCCAATGTTTTTAATAATATTTGGAGTTTGCTTATTGGCTCCAAAACCTTTGAACACAAATGAGCTTTTCGTCAGACTTCATGTGTGATTATTAATGGTTGCCATTTGCAAGTATTATAGATGTTTTCAGATGGTCAAAAGACAGAAGTGACGACACACTGCACGTTGTTTCCCAGATGTATATCTCTATTAACCTTTACACATGTGACATTGCTACTGTAGGCAGGGATTTGCCTGATAAATGGCTTGAAACATCACACATTAGCATTAATAAATTCCTACACCTAGGGACACATTTGCTGTGAAGACTCCGCTATAAACGTTGTATTCTGGTTAAGAATGGGATGTGCATGATATGCTCTATTTTCAGGATGTACCTCAATCTGACACCAAAAACAAAAATGGATTTCCATTGTAAAAAAGCACTTTACGCTGACAGTCAATGCAGCTAGACACTATAGTGCTAATATAAATTTATTTTGGGGAGTTCACTTTCTCAAACAAACGAGTCATGGGTGTTAACATGTCTGACTTTAACTCCAGCAAATATGGTAAACTGGCTCTCAGATATTGTTGTGGTTGAAGGGCTGACCTGTGCACAGCCACTGTGTAAACAGTGTTTACAAAAAGTCTCAGTGAACCATATTGTTCCAGAACCAAAAGAGCTAGATGCAGGGACAAACTCAGGCTGGGACGTTTGCAGCATTACCGCAATACCACAATATCGTGGTAATATGATGCTTACTGTGATGTTAAGCTCAATACAGTCATCAAAGTGTTGTTTTCTCTACTCTCCATGAACAATCAGGCAACATTATTGGTAGCAAACTCAGTTTTCCCATCTACTCCACACAGTCCTGCATTTTAAATCAAACGTAACACTTCCTGCCACTTGTTTGCAAGTAAAACCTATTACCAGCACACCACTGTAAGGCTTTTTTCTGTTGGCTTACTCAACGACATTTGCAATTGCTAACTCCTTGGAGTGTAAAATAGGTCTACATAAAGACATGGACATTTAGACACTTTCTTCTTACTGGATCTAACAAAATATTGCAGTGAGGAATGGTAAAAGAAACAGACACAGTGTGCTGATAAGATGAAGAGGTGCATGAGACAGTGTCTTCATACAATTTGGGTGATTATTAAACCTCTACTAAGCCCCCACATCTCAGGCTCTGATCACAGAGGCTGCAGGTATCCCAACAGTATGGAAATTTGGCATATAAGGGATGCACATTGTAAGAATCCATTTAAAAACCACCAGCAAAGCACCACACAAATCACATTGATAAAAACCACTGTTAATCCCATTGATGTTTTATTGTAAAATTCATTAATGGAGATGGTGAACCAAAATACCTCACAATATGAGAATGTTTAAGCAATGATAAACAATAATACTGAATAACTGTCTGTTTACAGTAAGTTCATATATGATATGATAACATAATATATTTATATGTATATACAGTATGTTGTCCAATCTTATGGCACTGGTGAAAACGAATACGTCTTTACTCCACCCTCCCACATCCACTGCTCTGATCACTGCATTTTTGGCAGTATATTCAGCTAAGTAATGGATGCCTGAGCTATCAGGGAAATTTGTAGCCGTCTCCTTTACAAGGGTTTCTCATTCCAATCAGCAAGTGTCAGCTCAGTTTGCCTTGTAATTAATGACTACTGACTGGCCACTAACGGTCCAATAAGTCTGCCCTATAGGTCTAGGCAGCTAAAGGCTGCAGAAAAAGGGGAGGCTTAAAACGTTGGTAAGGCAAACAACTAACTGCCAACAATAATTTTTGCATGAATTAGTCTTTTAATTACTTTGATTTTCAGAGAAAGCAGAGAAAAAAATGGCTCCCTTGATACTGTATGATTAAGTCCTCTACTCCTGCCCTCCTCCAGTGTGTCCATGTAATTCACTAGAATTCTCCAAAGTGAAATTTTTAATTTCAAACAATTAAGCATAACATATATTTCTATTGTGATTTAACCATCATAACTAACCCAAATCTGAGTTTGGGGGTAAAAAATGTAATAAAACTAGCCAGAATTCTTTCAACACTGATGAACATCAGAATACTGAATAGAAAGAACACAACAGTAAAACATAATGACGACTTATGACAATTCATGATTAAAAATGTAGCGTGTACACTGTACACACATAAAACACACACCAAAGTGAGAAAGTAAGATTATGATAGAGGGGTGGTATGCATTTGCTTCCCAGTCTGTGGCAGGTAGTCATTATCTTTTTTTCTCATATTCATGGTACCCTGATGTAGATGCTTTGATAGCAATATATGCATTATGTGGTGCATGTGCAATATGTAGGATTGCCAATCGTTAACCATTTCATAGTAAATGGTTGCTTTTCACAACATCTCCTTGTTTTAAAATTCCATTGTAGGCTCTTTGTCCTTTGTTTCCCCTGAACTCATGTTCTCTAAAGATTTCCAGGTTGTCGTCTGAGTGCGCCCACATTAATGCATGCCCTCAAAATAACAATAAGGGTGCTCTTATCTATGAGGGGTTAGGAAAAGTGCACACAAACATGTCTGTACGGGTAGCGTACTCTCAAGCATGCACAAAGCAGCACAATGAGTGGCTGAGTCGCATTAACAGACAAATACAGTCAAGATACAATGATATGACAATGTGAACAACCCAGGGGACGAATGTAAACGATTCTGTTCTAAGGATCTTGCCAGCATTATAAATGCCATACTGCCTCTTTGTTCCTTACAACAACCTGCATTATTTAATAGTCACACACAGCTTTACTGCGTATACTAACAAGTCTTCCAACTAAACAATAAAATATAAAATTTTTCATTGCTGTCTAAAATGACACATTTTCTTCAGGGAGTGCCTTCCCAAACCGTTACATCTGACTGTTAGAAAAACAATTACTATGACTGTTTGCTAAGATTTGGTTAGATTTGGTAACTAAAACTACTTGGTTAAGATTAAGAAAAGATCATAATTTTGGTTTTAAAAAGATCACTTGGATAAGGTTAGCAGAGATTGTGGGCATGGTTAAAAGAAAACAACACTGACTGTCAGTAGGAAATGGCACATGAACAAGTCACACAATTTGTTGATCCTTCATCCATCCCCACCTCCTCTTTACCAGATTTTGTGGCACCAATAACAGCGATACACTGCGTCCGCTTTAACTTATAACCATACTTTTCCAGACTCAAATTTCAAGACTTCTCGGTAGATTTTTCAGACTATATCTGACATCCGAGTACAAATAGCTAGATGTTTATTATGTAAATAAACTGTTTTAAAAACCAACTGTTAATAGGTATGTTACATTCTGACTATGTATGCTATTATGTTGCCAAATAACTGCCAGAAGACTGTAGCAAGGTACTGTAGCTCATACAAATCAAAGCCATTGTGACCGTTCAGTCCACAGTCCTAGGCAGAAAGTTGGATGATGTTCGACTGTCAAACATGTCTGCCCAAATAGGAAGTAAACTAACCGGTGCTACCTATACTCGTATTATTTTCCCTTCACATATTGAATAAATAATATTATATCACTGTTCTCCCGATATTTTATAATTTTCACGGCATCTGTGCAGCCTTGTTTATGCACTGTGTCCATGGAAACGACGATGAATGCAGCCATAAAGGTATGGTTTCCTTACGCGGAAAAGATAGTCAGTTTGCTTTTCTGATAACTACATCACTGCATAACTCATAAATGTTCAGACAAGCGTAATATTTGGTTATTTGTAAGGCTATTTATATATGCAGTTCAAAGATATTGCCGCATTTTCTTTCAAACTCATTTGGTCGCGGATGTCCGGATGTGGTACAGTTACAAGGCAGAGCTGTTTTGCAGGCTGTGACATACAGGCGTAGAGGCAGCTCTGCGTAGGAGTGTGCGCTCAGTCGCACACCATACGACATATCGCCAAAGGAAAATAAGCTCACTATGGTTGCTCAGAATCTTCTTCTCTGGTATTTGATGTATCGCTGATGTAGAATTTATCGCCACCTACTGGCCTGGCGAGCGTTGGGACTTGTTTTTGCATTCTGGTGTGGACGGAGATATTTTGTAAAACGAAGATCGCGTGGACAAAAAAAATTTAAACAGAGGGGTAAAATATACGTATATGTCTAGACAAGAGCTTAAAAACAACAAAGAGACTTCTAACAAGGGACAAAAAACTCCAAGAAGTGCAAAAAAACCAAGTGAAAAATCTGCTATTCTTCCATTGAAAGACAATTTCTCTTCCTTATAATGCAAATATACCTTATTTTTTGGGGGGAAATTAGCTCCCACATGACAAATATATAACAATACTGTTACACTGACTTTAAGACAAATAACAAAACTGGATGAGACCAGCAGCAGCCACATGTAGCCTACTGTCTATGTCCTTGAACAGAACACTGAACAGGTTCACTCAACTGTGAGCCACTTTAGAAAAGAGCATCTGCTAAATGCCCACAACATTGATGGCTTGATTAGATGGACATTTTTGCTGCATGCCATGCATCTCCATGATCTAACCATTCAAACGGAAGGACGAAGTTATCAATCATATGTGTTTACACCACCAGCACAGCATATTCATGTGTGTGTGTGTTTACCCGTGGTGACAATCATGTGGGAGAGTGTGTGGTCTGCTTCTTTCAGGGTCAAGTAATCAGCCATCTGATAAAGGCAGCCACTATTTTTGTATCATCCGCCTACAAGTGGCAAAACAACCCCTGTTTAATCATAGAAAACAAAACATGAGGGGAAGGGAATGACTACTGATGATTATCTCTGTGTGTGAGGCACATAACCAAGGGCTACCTTTCATTTACATCTAAGCCTGGTATTTGACAACAATAAGACACATTCCAGACGTCTTTGTACTATTTTTGTTTAGCGCTGGTTTAGGGTGTGAGCAGCAATGAAATGATGCTTGTGTGCCAGTGTGTGTCTGTCAGAGGTGAACGATGTTCATGGAGGGTGGAAGCTTCATCTGACTCAGAGTGTGAAGTGGTGTCTGATCCTTTGGAAAAGCTAGATAATTGGGAGTGTGGAGGCATGCCGCTTTGAAACAGATATTAAATTCTGTGCAATGCTTTTATTTTCTACAAAATATAAAACCAGGTTTCAAGGCAGACATAGAACATTTTTGACTTACACTGGTTAACTGGTGTCACTAGATGGCAAATTACTCTGCAGGTGGTACGAACTAAATCCTTGCTCAAGACATCTGGAAGCAGGTAATGTTCTACTTTTTTCTGAATTCACAACTACAGAGAATAACAGAAAACACTATTCTTTTCATTATGAATTAATCAATTAATCGGCTGGTCTATAAAAGAAAAAAATTCCCATCGCAACAGTCCAAAACCTACAATATTCAATTCACTATAAGACAAGGAAAAGCAGCAAATTCTCACATTTTAGAAGCTGTAACCATCAAAATCGACTTAAAGGATTAATCGCTTATCAAAATAGTTGATAACTGACTAACCAATGCAGCTGGTTAGTGCAGCTCTAGAAAATACATTTTAAAGAATACGATAAACAAGACTAAGAGTCTACAGCCATGCTAGCGGTTCTGTGAGATGTACTTAGGCACAGCGTTGCTTTGAGTTAAATACGAACATCAGAGTGACAATGCTAACATGCTAATATCTATCAGGTATAATGTTTACCATGTTCACCATCTTAGCTTAGCATGTTAACATGCAAACACTTGCTAATTGGCACTAAACACAAAGTACAACTGAGGCTGTTGGGAATGTCGCTAGTTTTGCAGGTATTTGGTCATAAACCAAAGTATTGGACAAATTAAAATTTTAGCTAGTTGATGTAACTACATGAAAATTCAGTAGATCACCAAAGTTATTACAATTCATCCTGAGGGGAACATGAATGTCTTTGCCAAAGTTCATGCCAATCCATCCAATAGTTTTTGAGACATTTCACTCCAAACCACAAATGTGGCGCTATATAAATAAAATTGAATTGAAATTGAAATGCGAACCTCAAGGTGGCACTAGAGGAAAAGTCAGGTGATCACCAAAGTCTTTAGGATTCATCCACCGGGGACCATGAAAATCTAATGGCAATCCATCCTATAGTTCTCAAGATATTTAAGTCTGGGCCAAAATGGTGGAACGACCAACTGATAATGGCTTCCCTAGAGCCATGCCACTAGCATAGCTAAAAATTCAACAGGGTAGTGAATATAAAAGAAGAAAAATTGCCAAAAAGTGCAGCACAGTATTTGGAAACAGGAAAAAATGAATGACAACTAGTATAATGGACCTTTTTCATGGCAGACATTTTGACTTGTGATAGCAGGAAAAGCACTTGAAACAAATTTTGTTAACGATGGCTCGGTTCCAACAACTGTCCCAGTAAGCCATGACACTGAGTGACTTCTTCACCATGCATACAGTGGTGGCCAAAATTATTAGAACACTTGGCATATTTAAGAGGTTTCAGTTGTTTTTGTTGAATTGGCCATTAAAATACCCATAAAACGAATGAAATATCTACAAAGTCATCATTATGCTCTATAAACCATAGAATAGAGCCATCATAAGGAGATTTAGGTCATTTTCCTTACAAAAAACAAGCTAGGCCTATTTCACTGTTAATGTCACACAATCATGTTCCTTCACAGAAGGTGTGATTGTGGTTAAATTGATGGTGATGCAAGAGTCTTAGGACACAGCTGAGTGATTCTTTTGAATGTACAAGGCCTATCCTGCTCATTAAGTGATTGGTAACATCAGGGTTTTGTCACTGAGGCCACACCACCAATTGGTATAAATTCAAAGCCTCTAGAAGTAGTCTTGAAGCACATGTTGCTCTTTGAACATGGCTAAGGTGAAGAAGGAGCTAACAAGTGAGCAACGGGTTCGAATAAAGGCCCTTTTTGATGCTGGCTGGAGTTACCGCCGCATAGCCAAGGACTTGAGATGCAGTCCAAGCACTGTAAAGTACNATTGATGGCCTCATTGATAAGAAAGTATACCACAACATTCTGGTGAGGCACGGAGTACCATCTGGGAGTCGTCTTATTAGGCCTGGATTTATTTTCCAAGAGGACAATGACCCTAAACATTCTTCTAACTATTGCCGGAACTACCTGCGACAGAAGGAATCGGCTGGAACATTGAAAATGATGGACTGGCCCCCTCAAAGTCCGGACTTCAACCCCATCGAGCAAATTTGGGGCGAGTTGGAAAATAAACTGGACAGATCTATTGTACATTCAAAGGAAAGCCTTTGGCTTGAGTTGCAGAAGGCGTGGGATAACATTAGTGTTGAAGTTCTCAGGAAATATATTGACACTATGGCAGAGAGATGTGCTGCTGTAATTGCAGCACAAGGTTGACATACCAAATATTAAAGTTAAAAGTGGATAAAAACAGTAGGACTCACTTCATCTGATATTTGTTGTGCTCAGAGCAACCATCTGCATGTTTCATGAACATTATGACATGAAATCATGTTTTGGAGGCAAAAAAAAGGTTAATATTTTCAGATCTGTAAGGTGTTCTAATAATTTTGGCCACCACTGTATATCCTTAATATCTGGAATATTAAGGGCAAAAATAATCATTGTTAGTTTGTAGATCAGAGGTTATTGTGATCCCGGCTCTTTCTTCCATTCTTTCTCTTTTTTACTTATTCCATACAGTAACCCAATTACCTTACTTAGTTACTATGGTTCATAATGACGACTGAACTGCTGCCAGTTCCGGCAACAAACAAGACTTTTAAAATACGATTTTTTTTTTCCTAAAGCAAAACGTTTCACCATTAAAAATGTCAGGGTATTACATTGTGTATCATGGGAGTATTTGCACCCAATGTCTATGCGTTTATGCTCTATTTAAACACCATATGATCACCAAGGATGCATGTTAATGCCAGGTGTACTAGAGTTTCAGAATACAAAAAGATCTCATTAGCCATTACTCCAAGGAAATAGGTTGGTGAATCACTTGAATGAATACTTTTTCAGTAAAAATGCTGAGGTGCTTCTTGTAGTCTGTTCAACAAACCAATGTTTGTTAGGAACTTTGAAGTCCTGAGATTTATTTTGCATCCAGTAATATTAGACAGTTTTGTCAGATTGGTGATGAAAAGAATTTTATAAAGCAGAGATTGATCGGTTTTATAACCTCCTGATGATATTTTTGTTTTGGCAGTTATACACTATGTATGACTTGTACTAACTTTACAAACATGGATTAATATAACTTGGATTTTAGAGACTTTACTAAAGGTGTTGTGCATCTATTTTCAGTGAACAGGTGAAATTAAATTTTTTTTCACTTGTTGGTTTCATTAATGCAACCACAATCATAACAGCTTAGTCATTCACCTGCCAAATCAGTCAAAATATTTTCAACTTAAGTAAACAAGACACAATATTTCCAAACAGATGTTTACACTATACTACTATATTTATTAAGGCAATGGCTAAGAACAGCAAAAACCCTACATTTTTATACCATGTTGCAGATTTCCCCTCTTACATGAAGTTATTTTCCACACACACTAATCAATAAACAGAACTATAAGGTATGTTTCTTAATGCACAGCCTACAGATTTAGAACTGGTTCCAACTCAGAACTGGTTCTCGATACCCAACCCTGATGGCAAGTCTAGGCTTGAGTTCCTGGAGGCAATCTAATCTGGGTGGTGAAGACAGGACAGGCGAGAAGAATTTACAGACCAAAGTGGGAGGTGACCAGTTTGTTTAAGGATTATAAAATATGTCACCATGACTACTTTAAAAACAGAAGAAACGAATGTTGTGCAATCACATCAACCTAAAATTTAACCACATTAAGAAGCATTGCAGAACTTGAGGGTTAAAGTTGCGTTCATTAAAAATTATGAGTTTAATTTATGTCCAACTGAACACTCGCTAAGATTTTCATCACATTAAGTTTGTTAATAACATTATTAGATAGTTTATCTAATTTTCTAAAGTTCTATTAAGTTACCTTCTTCAGTCATAAAATAGAACAATTAGTGGTGACTTTGAACAACTTATTCGGTACTACTGTGGATCAGTAGTACTCACAATTTAATGGCAGAAAGAACTTGAAAAACATAATGGTTTTTATGGTGTGTACTTTACAGTTGTGTTTGTCCTGCTATTGCATCAATAGTCCTACCATTAGAGTGTGTTAACCACACAGGTATGCTGCATTTACTTAGATTTACAGTGTCTATTCAGTCACTGCAACTCTGAAGTGATGCAAAAAATGAGTTTTTTAAATGAGGATGGCCAGTGCAAACTACAATATAAAGAGTTCACTAAATATCAAAGGACAGGCACTCTTTTAAAATGTGATATTCAATGACATCTGCTGAATACAAGGTATTACATGCCGAGCAGCAAAGTCTCCGGTATGTGTAAATATGAAGTGTGCTGTTGTTGCACAGCTAAGACAATATAAGTACCAAAGAATGAGAAAGCCCCTGTGGTTTGTTCCTCCTGGGCGGAGAAAAGGAGGATAAGAGGGCAGGAAGAGGTGGGTTGTGACAGCAAGGAAGAGGGGCCTTCCATGCTTTGTGTAACCTGTGGTTACGGCGGTTCCGACATGACAGGACTGAACATGGAGCTGGAGCAAACTACATAATTAACTAGGCAAGAGCCGTTGCATTTCACCAGACTAACTCTACCTGGCTTTATTGCTTATATCTTTGTCGCTCTCTTTCTCTTACACCTGCAGGAAAATGTGCAAGTAACAAGTGCTGCTGTCTGGACTTGTCAATGAGATACTACAGTTATGGAGGTCTAATTTTTATGCTTTCCTTTTTTCATGGTGTCTGTGGTTGGAGAGGATTTGTTCATGTGTGTTTAACGGACATTAAAAATGTGGAAAAGCCTCGCATTTAACCAACACTAAGAATTCCATGAGGCATCCTCTGTTTATTTATTAAACATAAACAGACCAACACATATATTTCCTTAAAGCTGCATTAAGCACATTTTTGACCTCTAGGGGGCAGAAAAAACACCAACACTAACTTATAAAAACTTAAGAAACACCGACACTAACATTCTGTCGGCTTATCAAGTTGCTCAATTTTTACTCATCTCTTAGCTCTATATTTAAAAGCTACTGAAGAGACTTAGGGCCACATGTGAAAAATGTATTTGAGGGAAAGAGATTCTGATTATTCTCAGAATTCTGACTTTAGACTCAGAACTCAAATAAATTTTTCACATGGCCCTAATCCTCTTCAGCAAAAAGCAGTGTAAGAGTACTTACAATACAAAAAAATAATCTTCAAATTAAACCTGGATTAGGTGATTTAATTTCTGGCCACTTGGGGGTAGCGCAACAAATTTTAGCGAATGCATTCATTTGAAGTTGTGTTACTGGCCACCTGATGAATTTAAGTCCAATATTCCCTCTCCACCAACTCCTGCTAGTTGCCAACTTTGTCTGTCTGCCATTTGGTGCTGAGGAGGTAGCACACATTGGGTTTATAAGGCTTTTTTGCTGAAAACACTGCCTGCTGTAGCCAAAAATGCTAATGAGAGCATTAATGGTAAACCAGACAGTGAAGTTGCAGGACGGAAAAAAAAAACAATGAGCTTCATTTGAGCTGAGGGGAACTGCTGTGGGTTTGTCACTATGAGCACCACCTTTCCTGTCAAATACAGTCATAATGATCCATTGTTAAGATAAAAATACTGATATTGCCCAGTAACAAAATGCCAATTTACAACAGGTTGTTACTTTAAGAGATGTCTTCATTGTAGTTGTTTAAAGTGGAAACCAGGAAAAGAAGTACTAAGGCACCTGAATGCTCGGGACAAAATTAATCACCAAGTACAGTCTGGGAGGTGACTAGAGGCAAGTCTGAATTCCATGATGTATCAAGAGTAACACGTACATATACGTGCACAGCTACACAATTCACAAGACACACACACTGTACATATATACTACTAATTCATGCAAATACACTAAAATATATTCTCTCTGAGCCTCAGTTCAGTATCCCTTCCACTGATGTTTTCACACCCTAAAATTCATGCTTAGATGTGAAGTCAAGTCAGTTTTATTTATGTAGCCCAATATCACAAATTTGCTTCAGGGGGCTTTACAATCTGTACAGCATACAACACTCCCTATCCTTAGACCCTGCACTTTGGTCCCCATATTAACCTGGCCTGCCCTCCACGAACAGCAATATGCACTGCTTCACCCAGGGAAGGGATAATTTTACAGTGACAAATCAATTTCTTCCACTCCCCGTCAGCTCTCTCTTCCAAACAGGCACTGGCTTTATAAGAGGGATTTCCTATAATCCACAGATATCTGGATGCCTGCTATCCTCCCATATTCCACTCAGTCCCCCAAGCTCCCATGGTGCTGAATTGCAACCAGAAGACACTTCCACTTCCTCCTAGTTGCCTAATGATGATGAGCTAAACTGACGAATGGTAATCCATGTAAAACACACCTAGGAGTCCCCTGTGCATATGGTATCGTCGTCTGTCATTTAAATTCACAGTATCTATACAGACTTGGAAAATGGAAAGTTTATCTAGTCAAATAAGGTATTTCACATATAAAACACAGGATAAACTCATAAAATATCATGAATTGTCAGATTTGGCATACAGAGTAATTAGTCCTACAATATTTCTTACAGGTCAATACATCAAGAAAAAGAGACCACTGGTCACAATGAGTGCTTTACTTCTACTATTTGTGCTACTTGTTCTTGGGCTTTTCATTCAAAGCTTTAAAAATGTTCCACTGTGCTATTTTCACTTTGAATGGATTTGATATGTCCACTCTTTGCTAAACAGCTAGTCATCCCTTAATGCTAAATAAGAAGTTGAATCAGGACTGCCTGAAACTTCACTCTTACTTGAGAAGGGGCTTATTTTGCAGCAGTGCCCCCCATAGCTCCAAGTACAGGGTCTCCAGAAGGGTATTATAGTGAAGGCACTGCCTGAAATAAAGAGGGGCCCCCACTGACATCAGAAGAAATTATTCCAATTTCATGAACATGGGCTCAAATTTATGCAGCAAAGGCCACATATTGAAGGAGTGAGACGACTGTTTACCCCCATCTAGTATCTAGACGTCTCACAAGACGAGATGCGTCAGGATCTGTTTGATTAAGTTCAGAGGTTGATTCATACATCATACGTTCTCTTTACAATAATTATTCACAGCAGCATGTCACAATGTTGGAGAAAAAAGAAAACTTGAGTTTTTATAAGTTGGGAAAAGTCAAGGCAAATGGCTCCATTGGTCACAGACAGGTGGGTAAGTGAGAGGAAAAAACTCACCGCTGCACTGCCGGTCAAGACACCAGGCAGCGCTTATCACCACCACCGCTAACCAACTTCCTGGGGGAAACCCTGCAGTATACTTTAGTTGACAGCTACTTACAGAAAAGTCACCAAGTGGAACAAAGTATGACACAAAATCTGATACATAACATACTATGTTTGAAATAATTTTACTCGAAAGAAAAATAATTCTGTGACCACAGAAACATTTGTCACTAGCAGCCATGGCTACATAAAAACATGACTGTAACCATGCACAAAAAGAATTAAAATTAAAATGAGACATACATAAGCCAACACAGACCATTAACCATATATTTAGGCTACATCTCCACAGAAGCAAAAGGTATTGACAAATATGTAATGGGTATAGTGCTGGCAGCAGGGAAAAAAGCTCTGACCAAAAGATGGATGATGCATGTCGGACCTACCATAAATAACTGGATAGATGTGACAATGGAGATTTACATGATGGAAAACGTTACTTCTTTAAACTTAAAGATGGACATCTTCATACAACATTGGGAAAAATGGGTGTAATATGTCAAACCTCTGAGACCTGATTTTGTTAATTGAAGGAACATCCATAACTTTTATTCATTTATTTTTTCATTATTGTAATCTCTTTGGTGTTCAAATATCTTACTTTAACATATGTGCAACTGTGAAAAGCCAAACTGCTACAAGCATTTTTATTTATTTTATTATTTTTTTCCCCCATTATCTCTCCCTGTCTGGATGTATATAGTTCTGTTATGGCTCTTATAGCTATGCCTTGAAAATGAAAAGGCTGAGAGACTATATTTCTGGTACAACATACTTTCTCACTCTTTTTTTTTAATTTTTGGCTTTGAAAATGTACCTTTTTTTCTCTCATTGCTTGTATATCAATTTGTATTGCCTGTGGAAGTAATAACAATGCATTTTGAAATGAAAAAAATAAATAAAATTAAAAAATTAAAATGAATATTACAAAAATATTATTGTTCTTTTAACAAGGTGCCAGGCGAGACATGTCACTAAACTTATGAGTAATCAACAAACAGACCACAACTCTTCCGAAATAACAAACACAAGCTGGAAATAACCAATTTAGAAATATTGGACATCAAACTGCATTCATAATGCTAATCAGAATCATGTGATTAACAAGCATGAAATAACATAATATAGTTAATCTTTGTCATGATATGTGTACACTCTGTAGCTAACATTGTGTTGTGTATAAGGTAGATTTAGGACAGACAGTACTGTGTACAGCTTACACGAAGCTGCAGTTTGCCTGCAGTGTTGTGGTTTTGATGACAGTGGGTGTTCAAGGTGTGGGCTAAAGCAGAGCTGTTAGGAGAACTGTCATCTCGGGGACAATAGAACTATAAGACTCAAACCAATTCTCTCAGCAAGAGAACAAATCTTCGCCTGTCAGAGAGACGCAGGGAAGAAAACTTCATCCAGCTGACAGCCAGAGTGCTCTTTAATGGCTCTGTCCTGGCTGAAGAGGGCAGAATAAAAAATACAAGGGCTGTTCTATTGTTCAAGCTTCCTGCCCAGATTGACTTGAGTGTCTGCTTTTAAGACACTGAGCTGCGAATGCGCACCTGCGCCCCCAGACCTACATAACAATTCACTTCCCTTCTCATCTGGATCTGGAGCTGTCGCATCCTATTTATTGTGAAATATAAATGATCTTTGATAGATTGATAATTGATAAGAAGCTTCTGATAAAGATCTAATGTCAAACAAATCTAATGACCGTTCTTTACATAGCAGAAACGTAGCATATGCATGAAAATACTAAGAAATTAAATTGATTTTTTTGGGATAAATGTTCATCTAAAAATGTTCACGTTGTTAAAACAGATCTTCTCACCATTAAGATTAAATGTTAATAAACAGATGCCTGTTGAAAAGTTACTAATTTTAGTGTTTTCCTACCAACAAGTTGGATTCTAAACAGGATGTTAACACCATCCTTCTCTCCAGTATAATATATGTCGTAGAGCTATTAGGATTCCTTCTTGCAAGCAGACTTAAAATTATAATGTTAGTAGAATTACACTGGAATCGTTGCATCACATTATATTAAACCTCATTATTGAACATCAGCTAAGGCATAAAAATACATCTAGATGTATTGCATTGTTCATTGTGTATCCAAAATGAATTAAATCTGTCTCAGTGGGGAAGATGTAGACATATTAATTTCAAAAATATTCAATCTTAATGGTTTCTTACAGCAAAACTAACAGCTCAATGGAATTAAGAGAACATGGAAACATTTAAAGAGAGTTCGGTTTCGACTGAAAATGCCTAGGGACTAAAAGCTATTAGAACCTGAAGGAAACTATTTTCGAACTTCCGCTTCAAATTTGTGCATGATTGATGATCACATAATTTAACAATAAGAGCTTTAACCCCATTACCCCCCAAAATTCCTCAACTCCCTCATAAAGCTGCAAGAGTAGTGAAAATGTCACATTTTGACAGTGTTTTCAAATATCCAAGATGACTTTCCACCACACCTTGTTTTCATTGCCACATAGAAGAATAATGAGGCAAGAGGTTGAGAGAAGGTCAGGATTGGTTTAAATCCAGACAAAACTGCAAATTCATAGCGGGTGGAAAACAAACCGTTTCTTAAATGGCTGGGTTAAAGTATATCAAAACAAGAGGACAGTGTCAAGAGTAAGTCAAAACAGCTGAACACTTAATCAACTGAAACCACTGGCATTTTCATGATGTACCCTAATTTGAAAAAGGAAATATGGCCCTATGCCGTTTCACCTTAAATTTCAGACTAACCATCCAAAGAAAACAAAAGGATAAGAGTGGAGTCCCAAAGAGAGTAACGCCATGTATGCAAAACGCCATTCCAGGAAAGAATAGGTTCACTGAAAGCCAGAACAAGGGAACACAAAACATGTGGAAAAAAAATATACAGGCACACTTAATCACCCTCTTCCTGTTGAAACCACTAATAACATCTAAGATACTCACACGAAATGAAACCCACCCGGCTCGCCACAAAGAAGGAAGGAAACACGACACTCATAGTGTGATTGCTTAGCCATTTACATATGTAGCATAAGCAGCCATGCACTTTCCATTAGCACACTTCAGTTCTCATGAGATTGTGAATACTTTCTACTGAGGACCATTATCATGAATTCTCTAAAGAAGCATCATGGCCTCTTCGTACCAAGTACCACTTTATATGTGTTTTTCTTTTTTTAACTGAGACTATTGGGACCATTTTCTCAGAACAAAACATGGTAATTCCAGTGATTACGGTCCACAGTGATGTTTGTGGACACTGTCTCTCTCATAATAAGCTGGTGATTTCAACAAATGTAATTTTCAATTCTTTGTGCACCACAAAAAAATTCCATAAATTCTATCTAACTTTTACATGCAGTTTGTTAAACAAGAAGCAAAGAAAATACAAATGCAAAACAATAAGTCATTTCCATCCAAAGTCAGGATACTGGGCAGACTTGTGTACTAAGAATAACGAGGAATAATTCATCTCTAATGGGCTCAAGGAGTTTGAAGTTTGACTAAATAGGCAGATGATTTGCAAGCTGTTTAGAACGCACGCATTCTCAAGTCTTCTAAAAAGACCTCAACTTCAGCAGATATCTGCGCACCACAATATCTGGCGCACTGATAAATTAACGGTCTTTTTGGTAGTAATTAATTTAGTGAAGATTTTGTGTTGTGTTTGCTTTATTTCTTTGTCATGACTTTAGAGCATGGTCCTTATTGTTGAAGAGCTGGAGCAATGTCCATGTCAAAATGTAGTCCATATAAACCAACAGTAAAATTATACTGAAATGAACCAAGCATCATTTATAAAATGCATCATTTGTGCCTACTCCCTGTGAAACCGCCCCCTCACACACAACCATGTTGGGAGGGTCCCAGTTCCCCATGTGATACAGTCCCCCTGAAGAGTTCTTATATTTATATCCGTTGTCAGTGCAGAGCTGGAGAGCCTTGCTGGCTCATAAATCTGGCCGTGCTTAGCAAGCACAAATTTCCCCCTCATTAGAGCTCCACGCCCTGTGGTGGGACTTGAAATACACACCAGTGCCGAAGTCATGCCAATCAACCAGGAAGTAGGAGGCTCTGACACCTTACAGATGTCTAGTTTTAGTTGAATATGTCATTTGAATACATTTTACAGCTCTCAGGTTAACAAATGAAGACAGTAGTAACTACCTTTGAGTAAATCCCAAATGAGAAGGATATTGAGAAAATCATTCAACAATGAACAACCAACTGCATCCTAATGCCTTTCTTCTGGTTTTTGTCTATATACGTACATTTTTAACACGTTCAAGGACTGAGAAAAATTCACAGCAGTGTGATGTCCACTTGGATTATCACACCCCCTTTTGGCTTTATCCTGCACAAATGTTGCCCTGTGGGTGGATACACCTCATCTTTGAAGCCCAAACTAGAGCCACAGGGAGGTCTGGTATAAAATAGGCTCAATCTGTCTCCCCCTCTCCACCTCCCACACCAAGCCTTAGCCCTTCACTCAAGCTTCACTCTCTTCTCTCAGGGGAAACATGTATGTCAGAGACAGCAGGTGTGAAGTGAGATTAGAAAGCACAGGAAGAGGAGGAGGGGAGGGAGGATGATAATGGGATGGGAAGTGAAGAAAAACACGGGGATAGTGTTGATGGTGTATGTGCCGGTGTCTCACTTTGTATGCAAGCAAGTTATGTTTAAGTTAATTCTGTATGCTTGTGCAGCAGCTGTGCACATACACTGCTAATAGTCTTTGTTTCTCCTCAGAGAAAGTCAGTCATCAGGCCCATATGATGGACAGCTTGGTGGCTGGCACCGGTAGTTGAAGAAAGCTCCAAGGCCATCCACTCCTCAGAGAAGCAATTATCTCCTAGCCTCAGCCCCACACCATGGGCCTGCATGAGAATGAGCCCAAGGCCATGCCTCAATGTCTGGCATTCTCTCTTTGGTGATGCAGACCACACACACATACACATGGACATACAACACACAGAGTGACGGATGCACACACTAGCTCACACATACAAAAGGAGGGAGGCAGACAAACTATAGGATACCCATACTGTCCTCCAATGTTATGGTTTCTTGAAAGTGACCTGCTGGAACTGCTAAATGTATGAGAAATACAGCCTGTCAGCACAGGTTTACAGTGGGAAGCCTGGGGCCACAACTGAAGCTACAGAAATTGACAGGTGAAGCCCTTTGGCCAAGAGCAACACCAGGTAGGCATTTCTGCAGCAGCCTGAGGCTAAAATAAATGCAAAACACCCGTGTCAGGTAAGTTTTGACATACAAACTTAAGAGTGGCCTAATAAGCATTTTCTGGTTGTTAAACTCCTCAGGCTGTAGCAGCTCAACAAGGTAACTACCTGATGCCTGTATATGAAAATGAAAAAGCAGCATTAACTCCTACTTAGTAATGCTCAGTAACACATCAAAGAACCTTATTATTGAGGAGAACATTTCTGGTTTATCCATTAAATTAATCAACAATAACATTGGCACAATTCGGGCTTTGGGAATAATATTGAAAACTTTTGATTGAAAAAACTATATACATAAAAAGTGAGATAAATCTTGTTTGACTTGTTTGGCATGAACAGCAGGCACATATGGCACATATAAACAAACATAAAGCTATAGTCAATATCAGTCTGTGTATTTGCTTGCCTAGCCCATCACTTACACTGGTGTTTTGTGTCTGTGCCCAGAACAAACAGTATTTCAAGAGAATGCTTCTCAACCAGCTGAAGACGCTTGTACTTCCCGCCCATTTCTCCTGAGATAAAACTGCAAACATTTTCACAGCTGCTCTTTCTATTTCTTCCAACTGACAGTGAACAGCAAAGCTCTCGGCCACTGTGATTCTGCCTATAATATGAATGAAAGCAGGTGTATAAGAGGTGTGGGGTGTCATGGCGAGGTAACTGCTCAACAAAACATAATGACAGGTGTCCTTTTGACTCATATCTATCAATGAAACATATTCGTCCTAGTTCTATTTGTCTCACCACAAAATTAATTATTGCTGTTTGTACCCATCCGATCTTTGATGATACACGTACTGAGTACGAGTTATGGCTGCAACTAACGATTATTTTCATTATCAATTAATCTGTCGATCATTTTCTCGATTAATCGATTAGTTGTTTGGTCCATAAAATGTCAGAAAATGGTGAAAAATGTTGATCACTGTTTCCCAAAGCTCAAGGTGACGTCCTCAAATGTCTTGTTTTGTCCACAACCCAAAGATATTCAGTTTACTGTCATAGAGGACAAAAGAAACCCAAAAATATTCACATTTGAGAAGCCGGAATCAGAGAATTTGGACACTTTTTCTTATAAAATGACTCAAAACGATTAATCGATTATCAAAATAGTGGCAATTAATCTAATAGTTCACAACTAATCGATTAATCAACAAATCATTGCAGCTCTAGTGTAAGTAGTAAGTAGTAAGAACTGTTATGTTATGCCAACAATCATACCCATGACACATTTTATGTTTTTTACAAATCAGACAATTCTTGCCAACAATTAAGCCTTAAACTTTAACATAAGACACTACAACAAGTAGTTAGTATCTGTATTAATGAGCTCCATCAGCAAATTTGCCTTCACTGATTTCCAAAGCGACACCTGTATGAAGGGTCAATGTCACACTGACAGTCATGATTCAAGGTAGACCATTTCTTTTAACACCTGATGTTTGACTTGCCACTAAACAAACTTCTCCTCAGGGAAGAGTAAACAAAAGCCATTTCTACGTCTGCCATGGCAAATTACCAGAGAACATACAGTGCCGTATGTAGAATCTGTCATCACAGAGTCCTTGACTATGCTGATGAACTGATGGTCAGTGAACTTGTTGCAAAAAAACTTCAACAGATGTGCGGAAGCTGCAATGAAAGCTTTCGTCTACAAAGCAGCAGCCCTGGTCTTGTTTATGTAGGCTACCATGTGACTTCTAGGAACAGACTGTTGGCAGAATAAATTGACTTTTCTCAACAAAGCAAAGACGTTAGGTTTTTTTTTGTGTTAAGCTTATTAGCATAGGGTTGCACTAGGAAGATTAAAATGCTCAACAGCTGCGTTGATTTGTCATGATAAGTGTAAGGCAAAATAGACATAGCAGATACAATGGCAAGAATTTGTGACTAACACTGACTGCAGCAGAAAAAAAACAGCTAATAATAGAAAAATGGTATGTCTTTCTTTGTCAAACAAGGAGGCGCATCAGGCCAGAATGAGCCTGAATTCCTTTCTCTTTGTTTTTTCTTCCCCTTTCTTTTTGAGTCCACCAACTTTATTGTTGCTGCTGTGTACTGTGTAGACATAGCTGACAGAGAGACGACACTTAGCACACAGATACACACATAGCAACTCCTGCTTCTCTGTGTGCTCTGCTAATATTTACACTGCCAGCCTGAACACTGCCACTACTGAGTTTGGCCATTCAAAATAATGTTTGACTAGTATTAGAACAACAGTGAGGGAACACTGTCTGGGCAATAAGGCCAGTACCCCTCAGGTTGTGGCCCAGATAGAGAGGGGGAGACCGTGGGTGTGGACTGATGTCATCTTTTCACACTAGTTAAACATTTAGTGAGTCAGTGTTTTCTGTGTTGTTGGTTTTTCTTTGTTCTGGCCTTTTGTGTATGTGGAGGTGTGTGGATTGACTAATGTTATGTGTGGATATAGTATCTGACATTTGCTTTGTTTCTTGTTTGTCATGAGCAAGACAAAGTCTTGTAGGCTAAAAAACAAAGACAGAATGATTAGTAATCAGATTACGTTATCTCAGGTGTTACTGACGGAGCTAGTCTACAAACGTAAAGATAACTACAAATTCTATTGTTCGTAAGGAAAACTGTTAATCAATTTAAAAGAAAATCAATGATCGGGTTGAGCACTCCTGACTGGAAAAGCGAGGTTTAGTGGAACAAAATGATCTAAGAGGAATTCCTTTGACTTAGTGAAACATTAGCCTGAGTTTGTGTTAGTTCAAGTTAAGTGTTTACAGTCTTTGATACCCAGCAGGTGGAGTTCACTGTCCATAGGTCTGTCATCATCATCACTAGAGCAGGTCATAAAAGCTTACAAACAGGTTAATCAGTGTCTAGTGCTGAAGTGTAAAGCCAACACAGTGTGTCCCTGCAGCGTCCATGCCCTAAAACAAAGAAAACCTCCTCATTTTTCAATATCCTCCACACTCTACGAAAGCTGAGATGGATAAAGGCTGACTGGAAAATGCAGCTGATATAAAGACAGATCAAAGGAATATGGCACTGTGTGTTTTTAATATAGTTGTGAGAGCAACAGCAGTGGGGGTGGGGCAGGACAGGTAGACACCATCAGCTACCAAAGTGAGCATCTTTCATGGTTAGTACTGCCATCTCCTGGTGATAGATATTCAGTATTCATAAGAGTTTAGCACAGTATGTTAATAAAGATGGGTTTTTTTTTTCAGATTTACTGAAATGGAATATTAAAACTGACATTTGGGGGGTTTAACAAACAAATATATATAGGATTTCGCTTAGGTGATGATGTGTGCTGTTGAATATACACACTACTGATAAATAAGAGTTTAATCCCAAAATGGTATACTTGATTAACAGACACTGATGTCTGCCAGTGTAAGACTACAGCATGTTTGTGTGACGTTCAGAACTGATTACAGATAATACTTATATTTCTAAAAAATACACTGTATTGGCTGATAGTGTTTTTGTTTTTGTGAATCAGAACTTTATAATACTGCAAATCAAAAATAAATACTTAAAAATCAACAAGGTTGAATTTAACATCAAGCAATACAGACTTACAGAGAGAAAAAAGTGTTACACTGAAAACTGCAGGTGCAAACACTGTAATCAAAGTAGTAGCACTGAAAGGGTTTGAACTGTATATTGAATTGGAGGAGCTGAAGGCCGTCGAAATTGGTTGAAATGTAATCTCTGAAAGCATTTGAAATGTTAGTTTCAGTCTGTGGGTAGTTGAATTGTTTTTTTGTATGTAGGCACTGAATGCAGTTGAACTAACAGTTGTCCAAATCTAAAAAACATCAAAAACCTGTGAGGAGATCTAACGAATGAAGCTTACCAGTCAACTGGCATTACAATTGTTTTCATGGATTAGACATCAACTGACAGCTCACCTACCTGCTTTCAGCTCTTACTTTTCAACTAAAGCAACTATTACTGGCTGCTTTTTTAAGAGTGTTCAGGGTCACCTGAACCTCAGATTTGGATTTTGGCTTATTCAAGAGTGCTCTTGCAAAGTTTCTTCTGACTCTTCAGCAGTGAGATTCTCCTGGATCTTTTATTATGTAGCCCTCTTTCACCAAGTTGTCAACAGATAGCCTGGGTTAAAACAGATTTACCCTGTGCCTGAAGGTCAGCTTGAATCTGCTTGGCAAGTGACTGAGGTGTTATCTCTGGTATTTGAGCAACATTTGATTCCCGACCAAATGTTTTTTTTCTTGCCGTCACATTCTGAGAACTAAGCCACAAAGCCGCAAACATCACAATAACATTTAGTTTTGTGGAAACATGAACACAGAGTTCTCTTGAGGTGAAGCCTTGATAATGTCCCTGATTGGTTATAATCTCATCAGTCCAAAGTGGTAGAGCAAGTACTTGGGTAGCTGTCATCAAATATGTACTTGCTCTAGATATTAAAATTCTCTGCATCAACTTAAAGGTGTTTGTGAAGGCCTCTGCCAAATAAAACCTGGTCAGTAACAACAATGTCACTGTTCAATATCACTCCCTCATATCAGCTGAGGCAATTATCCCTCTAGTTTGGCACACAGCACGACAGTTAACATTTTATTGTTGGCGGAGTCCTTTTTTTTTAAAGACAATGCCACCGCACCACCTTACTGTTTTCAACCCTATACTGCCAATAAAATGTTAGACAAATATTAGCTTTGGCAGGACATGACAGCCTATCAGAACAGTGAAAGTCATTGGCCATATTAAATGGTTTATGGATTCAACAACTGAATAGAAAAAAGTAGACAAAGACAAAGGGCACAGAAGGGGAGGTGCTAGAGAGGGCGGAGTACACTGTTCACTGTTAGAATATGTTAAGCGTTTCAACAAATAAAGGTAATGCAGGGTAAACATGGATACTGGAGAAGTTATGTTGGCAAACCTTGCATCTGTAAAACAGTCTGGACAGTAGGTTACTTTTAAAAAACATATCACAAATGTACCATTAAGTACACAGAACTAGTAGGACCTGCATTGTTATTATACAGTATTATAACTTGAGTTTTATTTTCATAGCTCTGGCTGTCTGTTCTGACATCATTGTCCTCACCAAGTTCATTGCTGACATTTCAAAACACGAGCAGTCAGACGCTCAGACAAATGACAAATGACTCAGACAAACTGAAAACAAACTT
The DNA here is from genome assembly GCA_003416845.1 of Oplegnathus fasciatus. Classification (NCBI taxonomy): domain Eukaryota; kingdom Metazoa; phylum Chordata; class Actinopteri; order Centrarchiformes; family Oplegnathidae; genus Oplegnathus; species Oplegnathus fasciatus. Next base: position 1,738,642 of record NTHP01000109.1, read on the forward strand.
CCAGGTTAGCCAAACTTATTCTGAAGAGAAAACAAAGCTAAACAGCAAAGTTGTTACGCAGTTACCTTGTAAGCAACCAACACAATTTACAGACAAACTGTACTTCCCGTAGCTAGAATAATACTTCATTCATTTCGTAGGAAATTTTTGTTTTCACTCACGGTTTCCCTGTGCAATAAGGGAGTACTGCTTACATTACAGGTGCGCTCACTTTCAGTTTTACCTAACAAAGTGGTAGCTGCTCAGGCAAAACTGTTGGCTTGTTTACCACTTGTCTGATCTTCTGACCACTCGTGTTTCTTGCCCTGCTGAAACGTTTTTTAATTGATGTTGCTGCATTTTCAATAATTACTTTGGTCAGTGAAAGGGCTGATTGCCAGATCCTTGAAATTAAAACCCAAGTTGTTATAGGACACAGTTTTCCTCAAAGGAGGCATTAATGAAAGAACCACAGTTCTAATATCATGACAGCAGCTTGTGCTCCGAGTTGCAGTCCTCTCTTCCATTTCCATTTGAAAACATGACTGCACTGGAGCCTGTGATGTCTGACTAACATAGCTCCCAACCTAATGTTGCAAAGGTGAAAATGGCTCCTTTCATTTAGCAACTAACAGATGTATGATAAGAGCTTTGAAACAAAGCACCTTACACGACTCAGTGCTAAAGAAAAAAAAAAAAAGTTTCCTCCTCAAAGAGATCCTGCGTCTGTCTTAAGAGCTTCAGTGTTTGTGTCCTAAACTTGAAAATGTGTTTGAAAGGGTCTTAAGTATCTGAAATACAATGGAAGTCATTTCTGTAGCCTTCATTGGGCTAAGCACTATCATCATCTCTAGTAATATATATTTTTTACTTCAATTGCAAATGTTGTACTACAAAAAGTAGCATCTGACATGAAAGCCATGTCATTGTCAATAGCTAATAATAGGGGTTATTGTGTGATCTCTACTAATCACATTCAATGTGACACTGTCAGCTTCGTTAAAAAGAGCCTCTCTAAATACGCTCTATACAAAAAAAAAAAAAAAAGACTTGGTATGCTATTTTCTTGTAACCAGTGTGAGCTCAGCTGAAAAGGAAAGCAATTATGTCTCTTTTGAAAAGCCACTTGGACAGCTCTTGTGGCAGCCTGTGAGTAGCCCCACTCATACATGACTCATTTCTACTCATTTTCATCCAGCGACTGAAAATGCACCACACTCTACTGCTCCTGCCAGCTTTTGGTGCAATTATACTCAGGCTCCTCCACACACTTATCTTCTCCATCGGAGGTCAACTCAGGCCCTAATAACCACATGTTTTAGAATACGGCATCTTGAAATAGTCTAGTGCATTTCAATAGAAATAAATAACAGTGCTCTTAGTGGGGGTCAAAATTTCAGCATGTAAAACTGAGACCCCTGCCTGGTCAAAGGAAATCTCAACCTCATAAATGCAAGCCATGCCTGCCCCTTTGCACCATGCAGAATTTGAAACATGCAAAAATAGCTAAATCTATACTGCAATTAATCAGGGCGTAACATAAGCTAGATCTTGGGGTTGTACTTCTGTCTTAAGCCTATCCACAGAGGCAAAAAAAATACCTTTTTATCAAAACTGAATGCGCCTGAGCTCAAATCTCAAGTCCCTATGGAGAGCAACACATCTCACAAAATAAAACCAGGAAGCAAGGCATGGAGGATCTGAAGGCAAGAATTTGGAAGCACCACAAACCAAATCACTCAAAACTCAAAACATGCATGTACGGACACCTACTGTGTGTCTCTCTCTCCCCATCCTACAGTAAATGACACTGACAGTTAATAAGGGCAAAGGTGCAGAGGGCCTTTATTTGCAGCTGTTTCCAAGAGGTGAGTTAAACATTAATATCAGTTATGGCAGTTTTATCTTGGCCAAATGACTTATGATCCTGTCCCACGCTGTAAGATAGGCCGGGCTCAAAGACGGATAAGGGGACCATGAAGATATTTAATAGGGACGTTAAAACAATATACTGGAGAGGAAAGCAAACAGTGGTGCATGAGATACCAATGTACAGGAGTCGCCTGTCTCCCCCAACTGGTGTTTTCAGGCATGAAATCAGGTTTCTTGAAAAGAGGGGAATTACCAACTAAACAAATGACATAGTATTCAAAAAACCACTGGAGAAATAGCCCTGAGCTGGTCATATTTTGGTAACAAATCCAACCAAAGTAGAAGCAACAGCACAGACACAAAGCAAACAAAAACTATTGATACCGTCCCTGCTTTATGTTTATGCTAAATCAACACTTGACTCATTTCGTCTGAATGTTACGATAGTCAAAGCCTTCCCAGTTGTCTGACCTTGTACATATCAGCTTAGCTTTTATTAGCTAAACAACAACAGGCAACGCGATTTCCTTTGTGAAATGATAAATAAGTGACTTATTCTATGATTACATGGACGCTGGCACATTTTATTAGCCTTTTAACAGATATAAGCCACATCAAAAGCTCTGAAATGCAAACACAGGTTACATTAGGTTGAGCTGTTTTTAGTGGCTACAGCTATGCTTCTTGAGGATAAGAAAATATTTGAAATGTCAGGGTGGTGTCTCCTTAATTCAGTGTGTTGCAGGGGTGTCGAAATTCATCACTGCAGTAAAAGAAAAGAGTGTCCGACAATGTGCCTCATATTTCCATTTCCAATTTCATTCAACTTTAACCTTTAGCAAGACCTAGCCAGGTTAAATTCAAGTTCTGGCAATGCATTGGCTTTCACAGTTAAAAAGATAAACCATGTCTTGATGACTAAGGCCATCTCCACAATAACTTGAAAACAAAAATATTAATGTCACTTTTAGCCAATCATTCACACCGTAAATGGTGTTTTTCCTCATCTAAAAAACTGAGCTTCTTACAATCACTCTCCTCAGAGGCTGAATCTAAAAATCCTGGTCACAAATCAAAAAGCCTTCCTAAAATGATGACTTAGCCTATGCTTGTGTCGCTTCCAACTCCTCAATGTCCATTCCTCTCACATTACGGGCGTCATTAACCCACATTTTGTAGTCCGCCAACTTTAGCATAAAATTGTTATTTGATCGATGGTCTCAGTGCAGCAGCACATTAATCATTGTTAGTGTCACCAAGTTTAAAAAGTTCAGTTAATCATATTTTGATCATTGGCATGTTGCTTGTTAGCTATGTCAACTTGTTTTTGACACAACGTAGAATGTGATGGCTAAAGGGAGGGTTCAGGATAAATCTGCCAAAGTGAGACAGTCGACATCCCCAATAACACACACACATACAGACACATAAAAAATGTCAAAACTAGGACAGCAACACTGTTCACCACAGTCTCAAAAAAATGCATCTCAAGATCAGTGCCAGCCCTCATCTGACATGACTGACAAACTGCAGGCTTCTTTTTTTAAATGGACTCTTTTAATGTTTTGTTGCAAATATTCATTATTTTACTTTTTTGAAATGGTAAAACTGTGACACTTGTTTCCATTACCATTGCCTTTGTGTGTCTGTGTGTGTCCGTGTGTGTCTTGTATATTTATCCATTCTTAGTATACATTTCATTAAATCAAATATGTGGTATAATTACACAGCATCATTATCACTGCAATTAAAATGATTAAAATACAATAACCATTCTGTCAACTTGCAACCAAAAGCTGGTGGCCGGCTGCCAGCCTGGCATCCATTTCTAAAAGCTACTTTTGGCCCCTGGAACATTTACCACAAAGCCTTTAGCCATTTTCTCAATATCAGAAAAAAACAGAAACACGGTAAGTAATCTCACTGTAGTGCTTCTTTCCACAGAGCACCTTTTCCTGAATATGCGCCTCAACCCCATGGTAAAATAACAGAAGACAAGACTGAGGAGTGGTAATATTTCACATAATTCTGACTCCTAACTAGAGCCTTCGTTTGTGAGTACTGAGTGACATAAAAGTTGAAACGGTAAAAGCTAGTGCTGTGTGCAGTGATGCAGATGGCCAATTTGCATTAATAATGTCAGTAGATGTAAAAATCAGGACACGACTTCTAAATTATTTTGTAGTGGTGCATGGACTCCACAACAGCATAGTTAAAACCTCACAACCTAAAAGTAAAAGGAGACCGGGAGTTTAAAACGAGGATGATAAAGGGAGTGAGAGAGTGGTAGGAAACCATGCATACTAGACCTTAATGAGTGTGGGTGGATGGAGATCAGTCTCAACATTGTCATCACAAAGACAACCACAGCCAGTAAAAAGTCAGCCTGGGATTCACAGCGCCTTAGCAAAACCACACCACTGACAGCTGCAGAAACTGAAGGCTGTGCCAGGAACACAAGGAAAACATCCAACCCACTTTGGCTGAGAGTGTTTATCCCTCAACAATGCCTTCCAATATTTTTTGTGGATGCAAAAACCCAGAGCTTTCATTGTTCTTGGCAGGGACCTTCATGTCCTGGTTGGTGTTGACGAGGAACCAGCTTAACGGTAATCACTTGCAAATGTATTTATCTTTTATAGCTCATGATTGCAACTGTTTTCCGCCAAGGCTGAAGCCAGGGAGTGTGAGGGCCTTTATTTGGGATTCTAAAGGACAATGAATTCTACTTCCATCTTATCGGTTTATGCTTTAACATGGCTGGAAAAGGGTAACAACCCAGGTGACCCAGTGCATTACAATGAGCTATTTTAACAGTTGGTGTGCTTTTGAGCATTTACCCAAAGACAGAGCAATGGGATGACAAATGAGGTCTCTAAGTGAAACAAAGCCAGATTAGCACATTTCTCTCCTCTGAATAAATACAGAGAGCATCTTTTTGTGTGGATAAAGGATAAGACCTCCTATAATCTATTTATAGTATTTGTTTGTATTATGTTTGTGCTGTGGCAGATGGTGTAGCCCTGCTCGGCGGTAGCATTTCTGAATTGGATTTTGTACAGTCAAATTCAAAGTTATGGATATGGTATTATGACTGTGCCACAAGCGGATGCATTTTAGAGCAGCTTCTATTTCATAATGTTACCAATATGGTAGTGTATAAACCACAGCACATTCAGTAATGTTGGGATTATGGCTACAGCAGGGTTATGTATAAATCCAAGAATGAAAAATATTGTCTCAGTTTACCTTCCCCATGTTTGGCTCTTAGCTTCAGCTGCCGGTGACAGTAGAAAAAGATGACAGAGAAAATACTGAAGAAAAATTCAAAAACTACTTTAAGTGAAAACTGAAAGAAGAAAAAGGGTATTGTGATATGGTAAATGGTAAACAGACTTGCACTTATATAGCGCCGTTCTAGTCTTCCGACCACTCAAAGCGCTTTACAATACATGTCATTCACCCCATTCACTCACACATTCATACACTGATGGCAGAGGCTTCCATGCAAGGTGCCATCCTGCTCATCAGGATCTAATCTCATTCACACACACACACACACACACACATCGATGGATATGCCCTCGGGAGCAATTTGAGATTCAGTAGCTTCGAACCGCCGATCTTCCGATTAGTGGACGGCCCGCTGTAACTCCTGAGCCACAGCCGCCCCACGCTGTATGAAACAGTCTTTTTAGACAGTCTTTACCCATGATTAACCTGCAATAATCCACTATTTAAGAGTCAACAGCCATGCTAGCTGCTTTGTGAGGCTCTACTTAAACACAGCGGGGCTTTGAGCTGAATGCTCCACTCAGCATGCTCATAATACTGATGCTAACATGCAGATATAGGCTACTATTTGCCATGGTCACTGTTGTATTTTATCGTGTTTGCATGCTAACATTTGCTAATCAGCACTAAACACAAGGTACAGCCGAGGCGGATGGGAATGTCATTAGTTTTGCAGGTATTTGGTCATGAACCAAGGTGTTGGACAAATTAAACCTGTGACATGGTGGTGGTGCTACATGAAAAGTCAGGGGGATCATCCATTATTACAATTCATCCTGAGGGGGGCATGAATGTGTGAACCAAATTTCATGTCAGTCCATCAAATAGTTGCTGAGACATTTCACTCAAAACAAAAATGTGCCATGGTGGCGATAGAGGAAAAGTAAGGAGATCATCAGAGTCGTCTAGGAACACTTAATGTCTGTACAACATTTTGTGCCAATCCATCTCATAGATGTTGAGATATTTCCCTGGATAAGTGAAAACTTTCACCTGATGGTGCTGCTTAAAGGGAATGCCAGGGGGACATCAAAGTCATTCGGATTCATCCTCTGGGCACCATGGATATCTGTACCGAATTTCATGCCAATTCATTCGTATTTGCTGAGATATCTGACTCGAGACCAAAGTGGTGGAACAACCAACAGACCAACCAAACCACCGACCAACATCACCAACCCTAGAGGCTCACTGCTAGCATGGCTAAAAAGTTGAATTGAAAGGAGACATTGTTCACCATGACACAATGTTTATCCAAGATGAACCACTTAAAAAGTACAGTTCTCCTCTATTGCTGCAATGTGTACTTTCTCATATTAATATGAAACTTGTAGCAGGTGACATCAGGAATCCACTAACAGACAAGCAAAATACAGAATATCCAGGCCAACGAGAACTTGGTCCTCCATGTTTCATGACAATGCTCTAATTGCTGGAGCTCATCTGCATCCCAATGTCCCCCCATTCCAACACATTAGCTCCCAGACAGTTGTAGAGCTGACATATTGAGATGTAGTGCAAGAACTGTGCTCCGGGCACCAGACGATGTGCGGCTAATGCACTTTGCTAATGTATTATTTAGAAAGTGGCCTTGCTAATTGAGTTTTAATGTCAGTGGCCGCTCTCCCACATGCATTTGACCGTGCACAGGGGAAAGTTTAGATGTTGATAGATTACAGCTGGCCACTGGTGGCAGCTCCAAAGGTCATGGGCAATGCTGAGGCAACCACCACGACCTCAGCTGTTTTTAAAGGAAACCTGCCTGCTTTATTCAAACCTATGAACATTTTACTTGCGTTTTAAAATTCTAAGTTTATTAAACAAGCTCTCCACTCTGTATAAGAAAAAAGCTTTGTGCATATTAGTACCAATGTTTAACTCAGCAAATACTGGGTTGCTTCAGAGATAATACAGGCATCAAGTAGATGTGAAGGCTTCAAATAAGATAGTCCACGTACACACACCACCCAAAAATATTAAAGTGCTACTGCAATTACTCAAGGCATATAGTATGTGGAAAATATGAAAAGCTCATTCAGAGAAATTATGATATAATGTCACTAAAAGAAACAAATGAAAATGGCAAAATCATCTCTAACACCTCTGCAGGGCTATGAGGAAAGTGGTAAATATTTGCGATTTGAACTGAATCTAAGTTGAGAAATAGCACAAGGTTTGTAAGTTGGAATTTCAATATGCTCCCTGAATAAACAAGGAGAAATTTGCATTTTAAACAGCAACACATTATGTGCTGCAGCTTTGTGGAAATCATTAGTTACACACTTCCTTGCAATTATTCTGCAAGTTCACCCCACACGTTGCCTATGATAGGAAGGCAGAGAGAAAGGCTCTAGTCTTTATGAGAATCACTCACCCAGAGCACAAGATAAAGCAGAGCAATAACTTATTTCAAAAAATCCCAACCGGCTAATTAACATTGTGAATTCAACCAGAAAGTCAGTATTCCTCTGACGAGTTTAATTGCATTGATGTGTGAGCCACAATTTAACGGCTCAAATAGAGAGCTGCTTTGGCTCCCATAAATGACGGTATTTCCTCACCTCAAAGACTGTAACAGGATTTTTTTTTTTTTTTTGGTAGCATAATCAAGTTTAGCTTTACCTGAGCTCATTTGATGATTTAATAGACTTAAATGAGTTTTCCTCCCAAGGTTAATTATGAAGCACTGAATTAAATTTGCCACTGTGCGATTGCTTTATAAAAATGTCTTCAGTTCTGCTCTGAGGTAATGTGATTATTGGATTGGACTGAATACCAGCCAAATCATGTTGTGTGCTTAAGCTTGTTGATGAGTTCAAAGGGTCACTGAAAATGAACATCCACCTAGACTGTAACAAACAATGCATGTAGATAAGACAAAACTTTTGGTACCACTACATTATAAACTTTTAATGCTAATCTTCACATAAGAAAAAGGTTTCACAGAAATATTTGAATAAAAATAGCAAAAGGTCACTGTTTAAATTGCGTAAAGTTTGTCACTGGAATTGACCATTCAATGTGTAATTGGGTGCTAAGCTATGATTAGTTTAACTTGACACAGCAGGCCCATGCAGCTTTGGATTTCTTCACATGTCAAAGTGGTGTGCATGGGGCATTTAAAGAGTTTGGAGGGTGGTGTCTTTTTCTTCTTTCCAACACCAAAACACAAGAGCAAAAGTGTAAGGAATCTGTTAGTCCTCATTGTAAGTGTTGACCTTTTGCCTGGGACACGCAGCTTTAGCCTTTTAGCAGAATATCATGTATACAGCCATCAAGCATGTCCCTAAGAGAGGGTTTACAGGGTTCTCCTTTTAAAATGAGTCAGCTGTAAACGTTAAAAAGATAGCTGGACGCTGCATTTTCAAACAGCTAACGTTATCATTTAGCTAGTTAGCTAAAGTTGAAAAAAATCTGCCAGTAACAGTTGTCGTTTCAGCCGGCTAGAAATGAAAACTCTTCTTTTGTCTACCTCTGCCTGAAATTAAGGACTCATTGTTTCAAAAATGAAGAAAAATTTGGAGTGGTAAATCTGCCACTGTTATAATTGCAAACTGCATATGTGGGGGAATGTAAAACTTCAACAGACAGACATTGCAACAGTACCTAACAAGGCAGGGATTAGATTAGATTTACAATCTTACAATCTCCTCACTCGTCCTCTCCATCCCTCTTACCAACATCTTCTCTTTTGGCCAAACAGTGCTCTACCTCTCTCTCTCTGGGACAGGCTTTTTTAAATCTTGGAGTTTTATAACACCACTAACATTGTGAAGCGCTGCTCAGAAAGGCCACTGCGGTGCAGAGAACAAGTGATTATATTATGGCGCAGCTCATCAAACACTACATGGTCAAAAAGCAGAGCACTTGATATCTCAGACAAGTGAGTTTAATGGCTGCCAGTGCTTGACCTTCTCCACAGGGCCTCCATGTTAGTCACTCTCCAGCAATTCCAAATTGAAACAGAGCCATAGCAACTACTGAACATGTGCAGAAAGAACAGAAAGAGAAAGCACGGACGAGAGAGAGGGAAAACTTTAACTACAGATTTCATCCACTCCCTTAGGGTCTCATTTTTCTATCCCTGGTATAGTTGACTGACTTAGGACTGGGTGTCCCAGCGGAGTGATAGTGTGACAGTGTCTCTCCGAGTATTTCTCAGTGCAGTGTTTGTGGGTACAAGGAGGGACTGCAGACCACCCCACTCAGGGTTTGTCTGAAGGCTCCATCAACCGTAGCGGGCCCCGGCGCTGAGGCTTTTCGCTATCAGGGGCATGGGTGTTGCTGGAGATTGGGCTTTGATGTTCACAGTGACAGCGCATCAGAGCACAGCAGCAGGTGAAAATAATCTATCTTCCACTCTGTGATTTATGAATGTAATTCCTCTGGTTCGACACCAGTTGCGCTAGCATCTTTGAAGCAATCTGTGAGGGATAATGGACTTTGGAGGGGGACCAGACGAATGAAAAGTGTATATCTCGGGGGGTTTTTTAACAGTTTAACATGAATCCTTATCACACAATTGCAAAGAAAATAATACATAACATCTGAAGCCTATTCAGAAATCTAAGCAGAATGCTGTTTAACCTTAGGGAATATCAGACATGTCATCTCATCACAGGTACAGAACCATTAAAACTGAACCTCCATCCGCTTCTCATCATCACAGTGACCCCCCCACCCTGAATGACCTGCGATTACCCTCGTCCTCCTTATGGCCACCCTGACGTTCATAAGTGAATCTATTGACGATTACAATTATGGAGAGTGACTGAGCTCATCCCTCAAGTTCCAGCGCCTGCTCCTGAAACATGCAGCAGGTTCTGTAAATGGAACAATTAAGATAATTGACTTTACAGGCCCCATTAACAAAGCCTGCTTTCAGCTCGGAGCTGCGATTAGATTAATTCTCATAATGGAGAAGCCCTTGTTCCTCCATTGTTCTCCATTTGCCCTCTTCAGTCCAGGTGCCAGTCATATCCTGTGAGTAGGGTTTCATGTTGGACTGGGATCATGATGCTTTATTGGACATCAAAACTGAAGGACAGCAGAGTCGTTGTAGAGGTGACAGGGAGAGGCACAGAAGATGCTCACTGTCAAATCTGATATGTGCCTTGACTAAACAAATGGATTTTTTTATCAGTACTACAGCAATAAATTTTATTTCCACGATTCAAATACTATGAATTTTAAAGTTCTATCAAAAAGAAGGCTTTCTACATGTAATAACAATGTCATCTTTCAAGGGGAGCAACCACCCAAAGGTATGATAAGACTTAATGGATGGACAAAAAACACCTCTCCCAACCCTTGCCTGTCATGTTTACATCTCATTTGAGAAGGGAAATAAGCACTATTACTAAAGTGAAAACCATATTCTGTGGACATGGAGGTGGCAGGAATGTCAAGGTCCTGTTTTGTGAGGAAACAAACACTCTTAAAAAGGTTACTCTTCTGCTGCCACATTGACTACACTAACTCAAGTTCTATTTAGTTTAAGGTATCCTGCCAAAAAATAAAAGTAAGAAAAAAAAGTCTAAAAGTTGATGCTGCACTTTTGACAAGCATGATCAATGGTGACTTAAAGGCTGCTCTGGCTCAATGACTTAATTTAATAAGAGCGCTATATAATGATGATGATATTGAAGTCGGATTGTGTTAAATTAATTAACTAGCTATGAGCAGCTATGACAAAAACTAGATTTCCTAAGCACCACTTAACTATTCACTGCATTTCTACTGACTCTGGCAATACAATATTTCTTAGCCTGATAATATCTATAGATTGCTTATCTCAGTATTATATCATCTAAAATCATTTTAAGATTATTCACATAAAGTACACCTGTATTACCTAAAATGTCACACTGTAATGTATGCAGGCTTTTTTACACTGGTGACTACTTTTTGAGCTGACCTAACTCATAAAAGGATTCAGTATGAGTTAAAAGAATGATTTAACAGTAATGTAATGAAAACTGAATTGGCCCACTTTATCTTTAAGGAGAATGGCTGTAGTGCAGCACATTTACAGCACAGCCCTACACAAGCATCAAGTAAATAATGCAAGGATGAAATGATGTGGTTCATGCGGTGAGTCTGACTTACTTCGTGTCTTGTGCATCATTTGTTTCTAGTGATGCTCATGTTACAAAGAGTCAATCATGGCCTGTGTGGTTGGGAGGTTATTATCTTAGTAACATGAACTGTGCGTGTGTTTGTGTGTATTTTACTGGGAGGGGAACTAATTTTGTCATGCTAGTTATTATACCTTTCTTTTCATTCAGTGTGAGACTGAGGGAAAGTGTTAAGTTACAAACACTACACACACACTTGGGTCTCTGTGTGTTTGGCCACCCAGAATATCTGCATGGTAGTCCTACAGTCCTACACCTTTCTATACCGCTGCCTCTCAAGGCCTGGCACACATCCCTCTCATGTGGATGGAGCATGGAGGTTAGGACTGAAGCCTCTGCTATTAAATTTTCCTTTTCTTCAGATGTTATTCTACAGAACACCAGGCTCTCTTTTCTGTGGTCAGTGCCTGTCCAATTCATTCAAGAATGATATGCATTCCTCAGCCGCTTATAACTAGCTGCACTCCAACAGCTCAGGGCCAAGCGGGACAGGTTGCACTGCCAAAGGCAAGACGGCTAGTAAAGTGGCTGCACTTATTGAACTCTGGTTTAGTGAAAATAATGATTTAAAAAAAGCCATATAAGACACAATACCACAGTAGCAAATTATAAAACATATTACTTGGCAGAGAGACAGGTATAATTTTTTCTTTCTGGGGAAACAAGAGTACACAGCTGCTTCAAGTTTGTCCTATTTCTGACCATCTGCAGTAAGAGCCCCTTCATGATGTCTGTAACAGAAGACAAACCAAATACCTTCTGAGTCAACACAACCCTGATCCCTCCTGCAGTTGGAAAACAAATAAACATGGGCTCACGCTAGGCAGCCCTGGCGAATCCACTCAGGAATTTCAAATACTCCTGAATTTATTTTCCATGAGGTCTTTGGAGCAATCTTTGCAATCAAAGAGGTCAATTTTGCTTGGAAAGAGAAAAATATTAGGTAAATATTTTCAGGGAAACTGGTCATATTTGAAATGGAATGGCTTCCCTCACCCCCTGCCCCTCGCTTTCCAAACACATGCAGTGTACACACGCAAACACACACCTTCGTTATGAACATACACACAAAGTTGTGCTGGAGACACAGATACACACACAAACGGCTTTTCTTCAGACGCAGTCCAGTTTTATTGGACTGATCAGTGCTGCTCCCCTGCCGCCAGACCGACAGACACGCTTGTTTATTTTTCCCATGCCCACTTTAAATTCCAACATTTCCCCCCCAACTGAAAAGGCCTGTGTGTGCCTGGCCAGGAGGACAAAAAAGGTAGGAAAATATCAACAAGTCGTCATTTACATCAGAACAAAAACAAACAAACCCAGGAGAAAGGAGCTGCTAAGGAGGTCCAAGGCTTTTTTTGCACCAGAAATCCTTCTCATGTGGCTTCAGGCAGCCTGCCAGCCAAATCTAATATGGATTTATATACAAAGAAAGTGCTTAGTTTAACATAATGAATATTTAATCATGCATGGACCCTGTAAAGCAATTTTGCAGAAATAATTGAAAGCAGACTTTGTCTCGAGGCTTGGAAAAAAAAAGCAACAGCTAAACTGTTGACCCAAAGGAGCCCAAAAATCTCACGCTGGATTAAATGTTTACACTGCTGGCATACACTCTGATAAATGAGGTTAGGAATCTGGGGTGGAATCAACGGGTGTTAAATCTGCTGATTCTGTCAGGGCGAAAGAACACACAGAAGCCAGGCTGTGCACATAACACATGCACTTGTTAGGCAGCTCCATCACACATCCCCCAGCTGTCTTTCTAACACTTATTTTACACTGTAACTGTTTGTGTACTCCTTCATTCAGTCAGCCACGAGTTAGAAAGGGAAAAAGATTGGAAATGCAAACCCATCTGCGTGAAATTCACATTAACTGTCTTGTGTAAGGTTCATTAAAGGCAACTACACACATTCTGTCTTTGGTGCTATTATTTTATATTTTGTTATAGCTAGCGTATACTTCCTATTTTGCTACTGAAAACATCCAGCGGTACTACTGATATGGGCTGCGAGACATTGACATTGTACTGTGACAGAAGGAGAAGAGCTTCAGATACCTAATTTTTCAACACTGCCCATACAGACTATTTTAATAAAGCACACAATAAATAAAGACAATCATTGCCTGCCACTCAGCCCAGGGTTCACAAAACAAGAGAAAAACTTTCAGTAGTAGCCAAAGTACAGACTAGATAAAGTACAAGTCTATCATATGAGCAATATTACATCATATGAAGTACTTTCAACAAGCATGACTTGTGCCATTCATTCCTCTGTAAATGATTAGCTCTCATAATAGTATTAACAAAAAGACTGTGACGACGATGCTGCACGGCCTCAGGTCACAGAAAGATATAAGAAATAGCTAAACTTGTATAAAAAAAATGGAGGTGGGGGGCGACATAAGCGGATTTGAGGGAAAGTGTTCACTTATGCAAAATAAAACAGGTTATCAGGTCTATTTGGTGATTCCCTGGCACCCTTAATAAATCAGCTTAGGGTGCGGCCTAACGGCTTCATTCGCCCCACAAATCTCTGCACTGCAATAACATGCGCCAGCGAGCACAGATTAATTTAATAACTCTTTAATATTCTCCATGAAAAAGAACAGGAGACCAGCAAGTCCGCAGCATATGGGGTGGGTGGTGAAGGGGGCTATCTGTGGAATAGGATATTGCTGCAGCAACAGATTGAATATTACATAATGATGTCATTTATATTCCATTCGAAGTGCTAGCTTCCCAGACTGGGGACTCAAACAGAGCTGGGGATTTGTCTGTGATAGAGAGTAATAGGGAGAGAAAAAGTTTGTGGGTATAGACGGCATGAGTAAGGACGAAGGTGAGCGGAGAGTGTTACAGTGCAAAGATTGTCTGTCTGACGATATCAGAATGCGCCTGACTTGAGATGTAAAAGCCTAACTAAAAATGTCTAAAACATACATATACTGTATGACCAGCAACACACCGTTACAAAATTATACATCAATGTAGTGGGCCTATATATACCATACACTAAGATAAAATAATGTGTTGAGCTAATGGTTTAACTACTTCAAATACTTCATTTCTGAAGATCCTTTCTGTTTCTTGTTTGCTCTAGCAGTTATCCTTATTTGCTCCCAACCCAGTTGTACATAGTCATACAGCTACGTAGCATCGCTGTCCAGTGAAAATGATGGATCTCTAAATTTTCTGAAAATGTTTCACTGTAACTAAAGAATTAGGAGTGGTTCCCCACCTTTTTCGGTTAAGATGAAGCAATATCCCCCCTTGCGATCCCTTGTTGCATGTTTATGTGAGCAGTTCAATCAAATAAAGATTTTTTTTCCCCAAAGATTAGAGAAAAAGTTTGAAAAATAAACATAACTTTGTGCAGCACAATTCAGTCTTTTTTTTTACTTCCTATCTGGGCAAACATCTCGTGAACCACAACATTCATCTCATGACCCCTTGTAGTAGTCCCAATCCCCAGGTCTGGAACCACAGCTTAAGCTAAACAAACCAGTTAATAACACGGATTACTAATAAATGCATTGTCATAAAGCTGAAACACATGGTACACAGGACAGCAACAACATAGTTTGCATAGTAAGGAAAAATCATGTCTGATGTCTGTTTCCCATTTTCTGCTAAAAAATGATAAACATCCTGTAATCAGCAAAACAAGGCGTATCAAAATGACACGTCTGCATCGGAAACAAGTGTTCAACACATCAGATGGCAAAGTGGTGCAAGGGGTGGAGGTGAAGCTTGGAGAGAATAAACAGAGCTTGCAGACGTTGTAATGAGAATTTGCTCCATTTGGCAGTAGCCCGCAGCAAAGGTCTCCCATCTGTTTCTTATTGGAAGGGGAGTCAACAGTTTGGAGGGGGGAAGGATGAAAAGGGAAATGCAAGAACGAACGGACCACAGTGACATCTTACGGCAGCAGCTGATAACGCAGGGGAGGGTGTGGATGGCATGTACAGACTTCAGTTCATGTTAAAAACGAGTCAGCTTTGTGTGCGTTACTTTAAAAGGGCAATTAAAGGACATCTAAGTGGAATGTCCCTGAGATCCTGGCACTTGAGTAGAATCTGCAGTTATTTTCAAGAGGAAGTGGCAGACAAATATTTATCTATGTGAGACCTTTCCTTGATTCTCTGGAAAACACACCACGAAGAGATTAAAAGGTGCCGACAGCAACAAACAGGACAACTTTGCTTTTCTTTGCCTCACAACCTCTCCTTTGTCTTTCTTGTTTGCTCACTTCTCTTCAGGCAGCAAGTGGGAGACAGCTTTCACCTTCAGGCTGACCTCAACCTCCAAACTCATTTAAAATGAAAAGGGAAAGAAAAGACAAAACACTTGAATCTCATGAAAATTCAGAGCTGCCCTGTTTTTAGTTGACATATAATGCCAATCAAACAATAACTTATATTGGCTTTAGAGTCTAATATTTTAATTATCTCAGGGCGCAGAATAGTCTCAGCTTTGTCCTTGTGTTCGCCTTCTCAAAGGGACATGGGAGTTGGCTAACAGTGACAAAAGATTTGTTTGCATATCAAGTGACGGTCGTTTGTGCAGGAAGATTAAACACTAAGGTCAATGTTGAACCTGCAAAAGCACTCGACAAAGAATGGCATTACAGTTGTTATTAATGTGTGTGTTTAAACTGGGTACACACACTCGTGTTTAGTGTGTGTGTGTGTGTGTATGTGAGAGAGTGTGTGTGTGTGTGTATAAAGGGGGTGTGAGAGGCTTTTAGCAAGATCAACAGGCAAAGCAGGTAAACAGGCTCAACAGTGACTATCACCTGTGGAGGATGTTATAGCTTTACCTTGCACACAAGCCCTGCCTACAACTGTCAAACTGTGAAAGCAAGATATTAGGGGATTTCCACAGGGCCACATAAAGCCTTACCTCAGCTACTGTGACAACCATGCACAAATATTGTCAGCCACAAGCTGGAGGGTCCACATTTTTGACATTAACATTGATTCTATTTTTTTAAATCACAGACAGTGGTATCAAGCCTGCATGTGGCCAGATATGACACTAAAACCCTCTGCTCACACAGAAACGTGTTTATTGTTCCAACATGAACTGTCTAAGAGCTATGACAACTCTTACAAGTGTACATACAGTATATCTATTCATAGACATAAATTCTTGTGAACTGCTGCTTTCGATTTATAAACACCATCAGTTAGACAATTCATGAAGAGGTCAAAACTCTCAGCGCTGGAGTTTTGACCTGGTCACTCTTTATTCTCAATTCTGACAACTGACGTTTTCCGTTCTCCATGCACCTTGGAAGTAGGTGAAGTTATGAAATCCCTACTCTGCCTCTGCAGTTAGACAATTTATGGAAATTGGAAATAATCCAGAACTACCTGACACTAAGCTGGATTTGATGCTCCCTTTACCTACATCTGTAAATGCTCCGCTTTTCTACAAAATCTCTTCATTAGTGATTATTCAGGTCAGTAAGGAGAAACGAAAATAACAGCTATTACCGACTGTGACTTGTCATTCTGCAACCGTGTGTCCTCAAAAATTACATTTATATTCAAACAATTTGCAACAGCAAAAACTGTTCACATATGATGTATTTCATTAGTTTCCCCTACAGCTTCCACTGATGGCAACTAAAGCATTACCAACATTTTAATTGTGAAATATTGAAAAAGTCAACGGTGACACGAGACAGGACGTGACTTTTACTATATTTAACCAAAAGTCTTTCCCGAATGTAGCACTTCTTGCCAGTAATTCCAGGCAGCAATTATGTTTCCTCCACAATGTACAAGGCAAAACCATTTAGTCGTCTGTAAACATCATTATTTGCTACACATTTTTTTACTATCACAAATGTGATAAACTGTGGTGACATTCACTCCACAAGGTAAGGTCTAAGGCAATAAGTATGGACAACTGAGGTGTGACCTGAAAATTAAATGGGAAACAAGGGGACAGCCTCAAACCACCACTGTTTACTCTGAACGCTCATACACACACACACACACACACATAAACGGCTGTACAAACACTGTTTGTTGACTCGGGAGGGGACACAGGAGGTAGGTGGAAAGAAGGGGGGTTTCATGTGAAGAGGGCTGTCATATATTTTCTAAGACAATGATGGCAGAGAGCATAATTTAGAAAGACTAGGGGGTTAAATCTATATATTTAGCCGTGAAACCAGTTTTTTATTATGGTGCGAACAATGGCCTTGACCTAAAAATACACACACAAAATGGCAACTGACACCAACATCTAACCACTGGCCACATCTATAGATGGTCATATCTACATAGACTACTGTATAAAGCCAAAGATAAAAGAAGAGTGCCCTGGTCTGAATGTCCCTTATCAGTACAAAACAATAGAGTACCTATCAGCCACAGCTACCTAATTTAACCTCACCATTGTGTTCATGTGAGACAAAGTTAAAGCACAATACACAGTGATTGACAAGCCAGGAATCAAAGGAAAATCTTTCACTCCCTAAGCGATCAATAATAGCCCTGCATTAAACAACACAACGGGATGCATTGGTGTGAGCACGTTGCTACCAGGTACTAGTGGGAAGATAAAATACAACCATAAATCTAATACTATGTGGCAGGATTTTACAAAGGAAAAGTTATCACAGCAACAACTGTTTTATCCTCTGTTGCTATGATTGCAAAGTAAACAGCAGAATTATGCTGCACACGTTACAAAGTAATCTCTCAGGAATGTGCTCTTGCACGTACTTGATTGGGCATCACTGCAAGATATCGCTACACTGTGTTGTGGCAAAGGTGGAGCCAGGTTCAACCCTTTTGCCAGAGTCCTCTGTGTCGGTACACCCACTGTGCCAAAGCAGCGTTCTCATTGAAATGAATGAGCAGGCCGTGAATATTTGAAGTGCTATTGTTGGTTTAAACATGGCCATACAGTACACCATGCACACCAAGCATGAGCAATGACTAAGCAAATCTGCACGTGACCCATGGCTCCATCCGGAAACCAGAGACATTTGTGTTCCTTGTCCACATGCCCCCTGGCTGCTTGTAAATGACTCACAGGAAATGCACACATAGATGTAAAAAAATAATAAAATAAAGTCAGATATTCTAGCAAAAGGGTTTTTAAGTTCCATTTTCGACAAATGTGTTGTTTCTCTGCTCTCTGGCCAACAGGGGTCTATTGCAGAAAGCAGGTTTAACAAACTCTGAGCCTAACCCTGAACTCTGAGTTGATGGACCCTGAGATGGGACACTCTGAGTTTTCAGTTCCAGAACAGCTGATCTGAGTAAATTCAATCAACTCTGAGTGTGTTCACTCTGAGTTAAGGGCGTGCGTGATGACTATAAAAAGCCATCATCAATGGAGCTCCGATACTACAATTCACCATGGCAACCTGCGAGAAAAAAAGGTCGTCCTACTTCACCCCTCTGGAGTTAGAAGTTCTAATACGTGCTTATGGCGAGTATGAGCACATTTTAAGAAATAAAAAAAGCAACACAGCTGCAGCGGTAAAGGAGAGAATTGGCGTGGGAGAGAATTGTTGAATTGTAAGTTTCGATGCAGTTCATTTAACATTTAACCACACTTTCTTTTAATATTACAGGTGAAAAATATTTTATATATTTATTTAATATTTAGATGTAATCATGGGCAAAAGCGCACTTGGAAGCAGCTGAAAATTAAATATAACAACATAGTTCAAATAGGTAAGGCATATTTTGCTTAGGCCTATAGGCTCATGATTGTACCTCACTTTGGTTTTAATCATATTGACATATTAAACAAAGTAAATATCATTCAGTGGCTATTTCAACTTGTAGTAGCTTTAACCCCCAACACTGTTTTAACCATAGACTGTATACAAAGATGGACGACATGACAGCTCCCCAAAAGTGAAGCCAAAACGTCTCAATCNAACGTCATGATTGACAGCTGTCAATCATAGTGAAATAGTCGCGGAGGCACCTGCAGACGTATTTTCGGGAATTGTACGTCGGTAGGAACATCGAGAGGAGATGTAACTTTAACTTTAGCAGGTGATCATTAGTTAGCAGTTACTAATTATTGATTACAGATCGAGTCGGGCAGGTGTATGGGCGGGACCTCGAGACCGCGGCTCCTTTCCTGATCACTACTGCGCAGACTCTGGCTCCAAATGACGTCACCTGCGCAAGATGGCAGCGCCCGTATCCGGGATATTTTGGCTTCACTTTTGTACAGTGGGAGGAAGTGGAGACGCGTCGTCCATCTTTATATACAGTCTATGGTTTTAACACACATAAAGGTCCTCTGGCCTAATATCCTGCTTATTAGATTAACATGTGAGTTCTACTCAGCCAACAGAGAGAAGGACCTACAGAGGTAGCCTACAGCTTAATATTATGTATGGTAGCTACTGACAGTTCTCTCCCCATTGATCTTTTTTTTAACATTCTTGTGTTTGAGTTGGAAATGTACACTGAGGTGATGATAATAAATAATTAATGGAAAATAACTTGCACATTCTTATCCTTTTTAATAGAGCATTGGAGGAAGGTCCATCAACCTC